>CM029550.1:29036958-29440677 GCA_017141385.1 Sogatella furcifera
TAATTGCATGCAATGAATGATACTCAACAGTATTTGAATCCCTTCATGAATAATGCTCCATCCATGGGTGACTTCGTGAGGTCCACTATTCACAGAACTACTAGTATATTATATAACTAACTCACTATAAAAAAGTTACCCTTAACTTGGCAGACCTACAAATATCGTGATGGGATGATTTTTTTTCCTTTAAATAAGCTATTATAGATGTCCTTGATGAGATAAAACTATTTTTTTGAAAAAAAAAATCATAAGAAAAAAAGTTATGATATGTATCATATGTGATACAATGCCAAGTACCTTGTACCTCAACTTATAATTTGTATGTATTACATGTGATACATTACCAAGTATGCAGCATCCAAGGTTCTAATGCTTATGTATAATTCTTGATACTCTACCTGGTCATCAAATTCATAAACTTTTTGAAATAGTTATCTTAATTTTTCATGAATATTGTTCTACAATAATCATGATTTTCTCATCAATTCCTTGGGCCTGTTTCGTAAAAAATTACAAACCAAATAATTACATTAGTAATTCCATAGACAAACATAATAATACCTAATACTAAATACTAGTATTATTACCATAGTAACTTGGTTTATGGTTATAATTCTGATAATGCAGAGATGTTTTTACTATCTTCTAATAAAAAATAAATTTTTATTGTGAATTTCCAAAAATTCAAGTTGCAAGTTACGATACACAGGGTATTGGAAAAATAATGAGCAATTTAGAAATCAAAATATACATTTAATTGCTAGAATATACTGAGTGGTAGCCTAATGCTGTAAATGATTTAGTAAAATAGTAATGAAGAAATATAAAAAATATAGACACTTGTAGAATTATTTATTCAGCTTAGAAGTATGTAATCAAAGTCTTATAGAGTTATCTAATCTAATTTCTTATTATTTCATATTACTGTGCTCACCTTGCACACTCTCTCCCACTTCAATTTATTTCGTATCTCCCCCTCTCTTATTATGCCATTGAAAACTCAAGATACATTTATTGGGGAACAGTCATATAGTAAGTGCTAATGATGTAAAATACATAGTAATAGTAATGAAAAATATGTTTATAAAATTATTTACATACTAAGTAAGTAAGCAAAGTCTTATAATCTAAAATAAACCTTATAATCTAGTCTGCGTATTTGCAGTACAATAGTACATTACTGTAGGGTACCAATCTTATACAATCACATCTACTTTCCTGTATTTCCTTTTTCCTTATGGAATAGTAGAAAACAATTCCTATCACCAGTGAAGCACAAACGAAGTTGACATTTTGTGCACCTAGCATTTGTTTGTCCCGTGGGGCAGTGCATACATCGTCCCCTTTCACCGAAAATTGGAAAATGATCTGTACAATCATATCGCACATCGTCTGAAGGCCTAGGAGTTTTGGGAGTCTTGATGATTTTCTCGGGCCGTGGTACTTGCTCTACTCTTGCAGTTCTCTTGCGTCTGCCATAAAGCAACAAGCTTTGAGCAATTGAAGCTCGAAATTCCTTCAAAATAACATGCTTTCCGCCTATTTTCAGCAGACCATGATATCTCCTAGAAAGCAGCCAAGAATTATTCACACTAATATCTAATAACTGTGAAAATATCCCCAAATACCACTTATGCGATCTTAAACCTGTACGATAGAGAGCTACCAGCATATCGGCTAGGTCAACTCCTCCCATGTGCTGATTGTAGTCTTTTACAATTTGTGGACATGGATTCACATCCAATGTCCATATCTCCATAGGAGCATCTGAAATGTCTTCAAATATGAGCTGCTCATCAACTGGGTCAAGGATGGTGAGACTACTGTGCTCTTCTACATTCTTTTGAGGACCATCAGCCAATGTTGATTCATCATCATCAGATGATTCTTCTGCCTCTGAATCAGCGAATGCTTTTGGAACAAGAGACATTATATAGTCTATTCTCTTTTCTGGAATCTGGAACAAAAAAAAATGGATTTTATTAGGCTAATTTCTATTATAAAACAATATAAGTTGAGTCTATTTTATCCATACTGTATCAACAACGTATTGCCATGCATGGAAATTATTATGCAAATGTCAATACAATAAGACTAAACTAACTAGGATTAGGTGGCTCAGCTCGTAACAGTGTCTATCTAGAATAAATCATCGTCAGCAACATCTAGAATAAATTATAACATAAATTCTAATACAAGTTATAATTTATTTTGGTTGTAGATTAGTTTTCCTTTAAATATTCAAGCTATATAGAACTGAGCAATGTATTATCAGTGATACATAGCAATAAGAAAGTGATCATATATGAGCCGAGCAGTGTATCAAATGTGATACTATGCTTGCAGGAGTTATGTCTCTCATCACATGGCAATGTATTACTGGTGATACGATAATTTCAATCTTCAAAAAATAATACTAAAATTAATTGAAGATTTTATTTAAACATATGTATACAATCTCTGTCATTTGTAGATCAAATTCTGATCAATTGAATTTAAAATAAATCGTGTAACTAATGGAATTTGAAATAATTTACCTTATCACGCAACACGTTTTTCCGCTTGGCAGACATCTTTGTAGACACTGATTCTTCCAGCAAGCTCTGTTGTTTATAACAAACACTAACAGATGGCAGCACTATCCCACTGAGTAGGGAAACGTATTACAAATGATACTGTGCCAGCTCCCAAATGAAATACCGTACAGAAAAAAATAAAAAAAATATTGAAAGCAACGTATTATATTTGATACGTTGTCAAGTTAAGGGTTTTCCAAACACAAGAATATATTTTCGTGGTAGGTATAACACACAGGCGAGTTTGTAGTTTTTTTCTAACTTCTTTCAAGTTATACGTTTTGAAAATATATCAATGTACGGTACTTATTCCTGGATGAATACCTATGATCACAGTTTTACTTATATTTCAATTCACAAAAAAGTATAGGCCTATCAAGGGAGCAAGGGCATATCATTTCAAGGCGTACAATTAAAACTCACAAAATTATTATAATACAGAGTATAATTGCTCAATTATGAAATCTTTACATAACGTATTGGAGGGTTGAAGATTGTTACGAACAACAAAGTGAGGGATCTGTGCTTCAAATTGGAATTGCAGTGAACTGTAATAGATGTTTTTTGTAAATGAAGAATATTTGAAAAATATAGAGAGTATACTTATTTTTTATACTGCACAAATGCAAAATGCCAATAATGAAAGATGATTAATATTAATAAACCTGGTAGCTGGGATGACGCCAAATAAGAGCAAAGGTTCAAGTAAAACAGTTCAATAGATTTATTGTAACTTATCTTTCAGGAAGCGTGACACACTGTCTTAAGTTCAGAGAACTGGACCCAGGGCAGTTGAGTGAGAAAATTCATGAATACAAAACAGTAATAATGTAAGTTTTCATATTAATGAATTGAGATTGCCATTTGACAAATACATCAGCAATTCAGCAGCCAAAGGAAGGCAGGTAAATTACCCAAAAATCCAAATGTAATATTAATAAAATAAGAGAATGTAATGATGATAAAAAAAAAAGATAAAAGAAATGAAGTTTCAATGTACGTGTAATGCTCAGTAATGAGCCAATGATCAAAATTGTAATCAGAGAAATTCAATGGAGTAAAAAGGGTTGCAATTAGCAATATATCAAAATATAATATAAGGCGGCAACCTCGGATGGACCCACGAAGAGGAGTGGACCAGAACAAGCGACAGGCTCCTGACTGGATGGCGAGATACGAGCGGCTGCGACCTGGCTGGACCCGCGAAGAGGACCGGACCAAACCGAGCAGTAGGTTCCGGACTGGACGGTGAGACACGACGAGCGGCGACTTAGGATGACCCGCGAGCAGGAATGGAACAGACCGAGCGACAGGCTCAAGGTTTAGATACACGTGTTAGAATTCAGTACTTACCATTGTAATATGGTGAAAATTGAGTGGTTGTATTATTGAAGTTTTATTTTTGTGTGCATGTAATAAATTATTTTTCAGGTTGATGAACTTTTAGATTTAAGCAAACTTTTTTCATGAACTTTGGTTTTGATTAGAATTGGTAACGTTTAATAGAAAATTGCTAACTTGCTGAAGCTTAGTTGTCAAAATTATTGTTGTTGGTGCATTCCCAGGTACTGGTTTCAATTTTGTAACCAAAATTGCTACCTTATTTGGAAGTGTACCAATAGGAGAATGACCCTTGGAATTTTCGCTGGGAATTAGTCCTGACTCCACGCGTAGAGTGGTTGGAGGGGGAATGATTTCCAGTGCTAATTGAGGAGTTCGATTTGAGACACAGCCGCGAAAACATCAAAAATGTAGTTATGAACAGGCCTCGGCTCTCTGGATGGGGTTTTTCATCCAGAGGGGCAAATCGTAGTTATTTCCGTATTAGTTTCAGTTCAAGAGTAGGCATATGTAAAGTTTCAGTTTCAGTATGAAAGTGTTTGTGTATCTTGTGTGGTTTAAAATGATTATGGTGAGTGCCAAACTTTTGTTGTAGTTTTCTACCTCAAATTTAAATTTAATTAGTAGTACTTTGACCGAGGCCTTAATAATTAAAGTAGCAAGTTAGCAGTTTGATCAAATTACGTTGTTTTCCTCTCAAAATTTTAATATGTGACATGATATTTGATAAATTCCTTTTTATTTTGTTAAATCTAAATTTTAATTAAAAATAGAGATCAATAAACCATCACGAACTATCGTTTTTATTAAAAGTTACTTGCTAGTCGTACTAGTTGCTAAGATAGTTTTGAAAATAATATATTATAATCTAGGCATTTGGATGAACGGATCCACAACCGATAAGCTCCCAACCGATCAGGATTTCGTTACATATAGATACAGAAAAATTCAGTTAATAATTCAAAATGGTTATATCTCGATCGTTACAATGGTGTCAAGTGTGTGGGGTTTGTCTGCAAGAATGACAAACATTCAAATGCCAGATTAATCAGTAGTTTTACAGATAGAATTGTGATGAGAAGTATCAAAAAGTCGAGAACCACATTTTAATTGTAATTACGTAGCAACACGAGCAGGAACAGAATAGTAAACGTTTATTGTGAGAAAATTCTGAGGTATTAAGTAGAAAACGTAATAATAATTTTTTAATTTTATTTGTGATAGCTTTGAAGTTAGTTCAGGAGACGAACCGTTTGAATTTATCTTGTAATTGAGAATGATAGTAGAGAAAAATCCAGTTTGACGTTGCATTAGGAAATGGATAATACGGTTTAAAATTGCGAAAATGAAATTTGAATCCAATCATAAAACAATGGGAAGAATGCAAGTGAGACGATATTTCCTTTGAACAAGAGAATTGGCAACATCGAATTATAATGTAGAATACATTGTTTAAATATTAATTCAGAGAATTTTTTTTTTGTCAAATTGAGATTTTTTATAGACGGTAAAATTTTATTTAATATTGGTAGATAATAAATTTTTGTGTGAGAAATTTTCAATTATTTTTTTTGTGAGAGAGTCCAAGGAGGTATAAAGTTGATGTTATGTAGAAAATGTAGTTGTGTAAGATGAAAAATCGATAAGAGGAAGTGATATGGAAGAGCACAGAAAATGATTGAAAGTATGATCAGTTTCCGCCCGTTTATCTGAGGACTTGATGACTGCTGGACCGAGTAGGTGGTTTTTTCGAGACATTCGGATATTCTGGGCAGAAATTGGTAAAAATCAAAATTATTAAGTTTGAGATGGATAGTTTTTTTAAGTACTCAACGGGATTGAGAAGCATTGGAATCGGGAATTCCAAGGGTGTACTGAATTCGGGAAATTCACCGAGGAGAGAGAGAGAGTCTGGGATCGGGCATTCCCAGGGAGAAGCTCTGAATTCGGGAAATTCAGGAGGGGTAGAGAGAAAACACAGTTAGGTGAACTAGTGTTATAAACATGGGTCGGGTATCCATGGTTTTGGGAAATCTTGAATATAGGCATTCTTGACTACTTTTGGCTCTTAAGAGGGCAGTAGCAGAATGACCCTACAATAGGATAGTGGAAGTATTTTATTTTAATGGACAAGTATACTCGTATTTAGCGGCCAAGGCTTGCAAACGGTTTACTGACCGGAGAAAAGGTGAGAGATGGGTGATCTGATAAGAGAGAAAATGGAAAATTGTATAGCGATCAACAAGTGAGAGTGTGTGTGAGAGAGAGCGAAATTAGGTGACTATTAGAAATAGAATGTGATACTCCTTGGACTATAAAATGAGAACAATTGAAACCAAAGCAGTAAATTATTTCGATAATGTTTATTTTGTTGGAAGAAACGAGAGTAGAAGTGAAACAGAATGAGAAGAGCATCAAAAGTAAAATGGAATAAACAGTTGTAGAAACGGAATAGTAGACAATTGAATGAATATTGGATACAACCTGGAAAATGCAAGCTAGCAGCTATTGTTTCGTAACTATGAATCTGTAGAGTACAAAGAGATAGAATAATTGATTTTATTTGAATTGACCCGAATTGATATGAGATAATTTGATATTTGATAGGAGATTCGATTTTAAATAGTGCAGTTCATACGGTTAGGGAATTAAAATTATAATGTTTTATAGAATGGCTTGTTCTAATATTGTTGGTATTATGTTGAAAAATGAATATTGAGTTTAGGAGTTAATTATTAATGATGTTGATTTTATAAGGTCTCGGTCAATTATATTTTGAGCTAGAGTTAGTAGTTTTTTTGGGATTGGCACATCCCAATTAAATCCTATTTAGAGAAAGTGGTTGTGATAAATGTGAGGAGAGATGACGCCACATTGGTGCAGTAGTTCACTGCTCCTGGGGGGACGACTTGGGGCAGAGTCAGACCGTTTGAATAACGCTGAGGTAGCGTTTCCAGCGTCAGCTGGCTGTCAACAGTCAGATCGAACGGGCTGAGGCGAGTTGCCTAAATGTCAGGAAGATCGTAACTTAGTTGTAGGTATACAAAATTAAATGGGATTCTTGTTGATTCTAGGTGATTTGAATGGTATTTTTTATATTAAAATGATGATTTGTAATATTCCAGAACTATAAAACATGATAATGTCTTATTTTAGAACAATTATTCTTTTATATATTATGATGTTCTATGGACTAAAACCGTCGAATTCATTGGTTCTGATGCATGAACCAATTTTCTAATATCAATTTAGAATGAAACAATTCAGAATAAGGTATATATTATGTTGATTATTCAAATAATTATTTTATTTTAAAATCTTCATTAGCAGCTTTGGTAACAGGTACTAACCATTGATAACGATAACAGTTACTAGACAATCACTGATACAATTGGCGACTGCCGCTAATTTCAAATGGGTAATACAGAGGAATTATTATACAAGTTAAATTACAAGGTACAAAGCTATTATTAGACAATTTTTGTATTTTCTTGCAACAATAGTAAGTTAAGGTACTCGGCTCGGCCACCGTACGGTAAATTATACCATTGAGTATGAATATACATAGGCCTACTATAATTATAGCCTACTTATATTCATACTCAATGGGTATAGGCCTACTCTCTTATTTTCTCTTAGGGCTACTGTATTCGTTAAAACTTTGAATAATTAATATCAAAGTACCTTTTTTAAAAAAAACTACACTTGAAAATGGCTATATCGCTGAAGCATATAGTGTAAAATAAAAATATTTAAAAAAAGGGTACTTTGATTTTAATTATTTAAAGTTTCAATGATATCTATTGTATGAGTTGTTTTCAAACTATAACTTTACTACATTTACATTATTATAGTCTATTTTAGTGTTACGACTATATAGTCTTTACCCTGTCTACTAAATTACACCAGAATACGATATAAAATTAATCAGCGTTAAATTTAAGAGTTTACTTCAGTCCAATAAATTGATAATGATGAATTTTTTCCAGATGACCATCAAAAATGTTCTCTTTGAGATACCGCGTGTACGGTATTTTATTTGTTTAAAATATTTAAAAAAGGGTACTTTGATTTTCATTATTTGAACATTCTGATAAATACGACAGCAGCCCTGAGAAAAAATAAGTACTCAAGGGTACAGTATGGTACCGTACATAGACTACAAACTAGGCTATGCACATGCTTGAAAATCTCAAGTTTTGACGAGCTGATTGATGTCTTTTGTCTTATTGAACATAAGTATGATTATTTATATTATCCTATTAAAATTTATGCACATGGTGCTTCATTGCTTGGATAATGATTATAATATAGAGGTTAGTTATAACCTAACTCACCTATTACATAATTGTTTTTATGACAATTGGTCCTTGTAAAAACAAAATACCCTACCGTATATACCCATCAGATATACTCTGAACAAAATAGAATAAGCTATAATTTTATATAACTGATGGAATCAGTGTGTACTAAACGTTCCATACCCTACCGTATTGGCATTGTTTTAATTTGTTTATCTTAGTAGAATTCTGAAAAAATTGCAGATCGACAGAGGAATATATAGGCTTCCCAAGTTTACATGTAAAATCAAGCTACCTATATAATGCCTGGTTAATATTATTATATCAACTGGTCTAACAAATTTATAGTTTAGAGATGGTAAGAATCATAGCCCTCTGTGATAGGGGGCAATATAGGCTATACACTTATCCAATCTTTGTCAAAAGACTTGGGTGGCTCGTTGTAGGAGTGATAAAGCGCCAGTCTGATAACCAGGTGGACCCTGATACCTACCTAAAAAGTAGTCGTCATCTATCATCCATATCACAAGCCTATGAGCTCATGTGGGATTCACCCTCATAAAAAAAATATTTATGCACTTTCAATACAACATCAATTCTGATAATTAAAAAGTCCTGATCCTAGGTCGAATAAGTAATTGTTGCTTGGCGCTACCCAACATATTAGTGGGAGATGAATAGCCCAATTTTTTACGAAAGCCTGAGGTTTAGCTTTATATCTATTTATGGTAGTTAACGTCAACTAAAACGTTATAGACTTCAATATACCTATCAGTATATGTTATTTTACCTGTATAAGCAGCAATAGTTTCCGCAATAACAATAATTAATTTTTGATAGTTGAGCATGTATCTTACGCAACCTTCATTTCATTACAAATCGAAACTGAAATTTTCAAAATTTGGATTACTTGCTGTTCTTGATTCTATAGGAATCCCACATATAGTACCTACGTATTATTTTCATCCTTGCAGTTGCTAAAATTAATGAGTATTATGCCGAACTAATTTTTCAAAGAAAGAATAATTATTCTTGGACTAAATATTCTTGATATAAACTCTGGCCTCTTCAAGTCGGCTGTTGACCCTACGATTTGTAACCTCAATATTATTTTAGGCATGTCTGTAAAATAGCTTTTCAATACATTAACAAACAAATAGACATTGTTCAAGCGTACCAGTCCAAAATTATATACACAATGATGGATGTGTATGTGGCCCTTGTACTTGAATACTTAGAAAATGCCCTTAAACTTGATAGCAGTTTTAATTAATCCAGGATTAAACCAAGCTTTGATCGTATTTATTATGCATGAGTCAAACGTTCAAAGTAGGATTATAGTTGAACTAGTATCGAGTATAAGGGCCTTACTATATCTTATCATTGTTCTCACAAACAAATTAGAAAATTTTATTGTGTTTAAAATATTGCAACGGTTTTCCAGAATTATTCCTCAGTAATTCACACGGGTAAAACATTATGCAGATAATGTCCAATTTTCTTATAAAGTAAAGTAGGCTACAATTTATTATAAAGTACAATTTTTTCATCATCTAGGTTCAAGCTCTAAATTTATGGGTGTAAAATTTATAAAATGAAAACAGTAGGCTATTTGGTTTAAAAATAATGATGGTTTATTAATAATGTACATGTATTTCAGTTTAACATTGATAATGTTGACATTGAAAATAGAGAAAAATTCAGCTTTGCCATTTACAACAAACAACAAGAATTATTCGCAAATCCACTGTTCAATTATCTGAAACACAGAAAAAATATCAACAAAGAACAGAATAAAGTAGGTAAAAAATAAAATACAAACATAGAACCGATGAGATGAGAGAGGCTACACTTCAGGATGGTCACGCAGTGAGTAAATGGATTATCGGTAGAACAAAGAAAAACTATAGTTTTCTATCTACACATAGGCTATTTCATTTACTTTCTGGCTAACCATCACCTCAGCTTTATAAACAGTGAAACGCCACAAATAGATAAAATGGATTGAAATAAGAAAATATTCAATATTCCACTGTTTTAGGTGAAAAAAGTAAAATTATTAATTTATAAAATCTTGCATGTATTAGGCCTACTCGAATTTTATTTAAATCTTTCACACTTTCAGCATGACTATTTGAAATATTTGAATGGCCGAACTTTGGACCGGCTCTATGAGAAACTAACTCAAAAAATATACTGCACTTCACACATGAAATCCCACTGAATGATAGTTGTCATTCCAAATTCCTAGGTATCAACTTGAATGCACTCAACTACAGTTATCAGTTTCTACCATGGAAATTACATAATAATCCATCTAGGAGAATTTGCAATCACACAAGTTTCAAATTACTACCTTATATACAGTGATTGAATGATGGTTATCTGCCACAGCTATAAAATTCCGCAATTGTCGTTTGCTCATCCTCGTCAACAATTAAAAGGATTAAACCACGATTACTACAAAACAGTAGGCTATCTTTAGAATAATTCTATAATCTGTGGATTCAACTGTGGCCACAGTTCAATTAAAACAATATTAAATTGAAGATACTATTAAAACAATCGAATTTGAAGATACAGTATCATTATTGAAACGCCTTGTATCCATAATTATTACACTAATACTTCCAATTCTATTGTTCTGTTTGATATAGGCATGATTTTTGTCTATCTTCTTGAAAGTAAATAAAAATAAGTTATGTAAAGAATGACTTGATGCATGAAGTACATTACAGTTTTTGTAGTTTGAATCTAATGACATATACAGCTCGATTAAGCTTGAGATATGTAAATTTTCTTTACATAATCTCTCAGAACCTGAGCTCCGTGTTTTTCCCCAGTGACAAAATTGGACAGGATATTAGATAAATTGTTAATTTTACAATGTAAATTTAATGTAAGTTATATAATTCTAGAATGTATATTTTTAAATCTTATATTTAAGTTTATGAGCTGTAAATTCTATATATGAGATCAACAATATGCGCAGGCACATGTTGAAAACAAGCCAAGTATTCTTATCTGCTCAATTCTGATAAAAACTGGGGAAATAACATTGAGCCCAGGCGCATTTAAAATACAGTCCACACCACATTCGCAATGCACTGCGAATAGCATTAAGGCTTAGTTCCGACCAATCTCACAGAATAAGAATATCTAATTTGATTAATCTGCAAAGTGATTCATGAATGATACAGAAATATGTCACAGCATTGCTGTTAGTGTGGATTGTATTTCAGATGCGCAGAGCCAAATAATGTCAATAGAGGAGGTTTACCATTCATACAACATTCTCACATTGTGACCACGGTGAATAAGACATGGGAAGGGCAGCTAATCTATTAGGAAAGTTTAAAACATCTCATTGCTGTAATGAGAGGACATTTTAAAGATGACGGAAGTGCCGGTGGAATATCTTTGGTATAATTTGAAACTGGCACATAAGATAAAAAGAGTGTTCTAAATGG
Organism: Sogatella furcifera; assembly: GCA_017141385.1. Taxonomy (NCBI): domain Eukaryota; kingdom Metazoa; phylum Arthropoda; class Insecta; order Hemiptera; family Delphacidae; genus Sogatella; species Sogatella furcifera. Next base: position 29,048,650 of record CM029550.1, read on the forward strand.
GCCATTTTATATAAGTGAATTCTCCTTCAAGTTGTAAATGTTAAGCCTGTTGCATGAAAAACGTCTATCATAACAGTAGTTATTACATTTTTATTTGAACATTCTTGTTGCATGAATACTTGAAATACATATAGGCTACCAAGATACAAGTACATTGACTGTTATTGATCGAACGTATGTGAGGTCTAGATTCAAGACGACGATTTTGCATTTTTTATGTTTGTATGTTTGTTCCGCATTTATGACAAAACGCGGCAATACCTCCCGATGGAATTTGACAGGAATGTTCCTCTTGAAATTGCGCTTCGATGTATGTGTAAGGTTTTTTGAAATATTGCATTTTAAGGATAATATAAAAGGAAAAGGAATTACCTCCATGTTCAGAAGTATAAATGTATATAGTAATATTTTAGTATGGAGGTAATTCCTTTTCCTTTCATATTATCCTTAAAATGCAATATTTCAAAAAAACCTTACTTAGACATCGTCGCGCAATTTCAAGAGGAGCATTCCTGTCAAATTTAATCAGAAGGTATTGCTACGTTCTGTCATAAATGCGGAAAAAACATAAAAAATGCAAAATCGTCGTCTTGAATTTAGACCTCACTTACGTTCGGTCAATTAATTGCATGCAATTAATGAAACTCAACATAACTAAGTATTCCCCTTCTATGTGTTTTCTTTTTTACCATTATATATCTCAGGGCCACTTTTGATCACTGTTTTTTTTTAATTTTAAATAATAATTACAGTGCCCTTTTCCCTTTTATTCATGAATAATGCCCCATCCATGGGTGACTTCGTGAGGTCTACTGGTTCACAGAACCACTACTTTTCCAGAACTACCACGCGATTCCAGATGAGGAGAAGCCTCCCTTAACCTACAACAAACTGACGAGATCACATTACCTAATAGTGCGAGAATTCCCAATCTCGTCAGGTGCAGACCGTTATTGGAAAGGAGACTCCGTTTTGGGGTGTAGAATCTCTCCATGAATTCTGGATCGTTGTTAATGTGATAGCAGCCTTCAATTCTGTAAAACGGAATAATAACTTAATTGACATGACCAATGACTGTCTAAATAATAATGCATGTCGAACATATTTAAAATTTATTGGATAAAATTATTGTCTCTGGTAATAGACAGCGTTTAGTTGTTCAGCTGTCAAGTGTTGGAATTGAATTTAATTCCATCTATAAATGTGAATAAAATGACAATGGAGATTTTGATTGAAAAGGTGAATTTGGATGTAGGCTAATTCTAAACGAAGAAGATATCTTTATCCATACATCAATACAACTACTTTAATTGGGAGGGGAAAATAGGCATAGCCTGTGCTATTCCTCTCCCAAAAATTTTATAATAAAGTCACCAAGAATCAATGTTTTTGATTTGCATAGTATATGATGAATATCGTTCGTAAACGGCCGAGAGTAGTTGCGCTGTATAGTACTGGCAACTAAACATTCAAAGTCAAAAACATACGTTTCCCGGTTACCAACCTATACTGGTGTGAGTGTAGCTGGTGTAACCGGCCTAGTTTTAATACAGGCTACCTATTTTCAACTAAATATATAGTCAATTTAGGCTACTCTGTTATTAATATCTCTTAAATAAAGAGCTTTAGTGGATCCGTTCATTCAAATGTCCGAAAATATCATCATGACACCTACTTTGGCAAGTACAATAGCGAGCCTGGCACTTCTTCAATAAAAAACATTTGGAATAATTTACATTCAGGTAATTGATCTCTTTTCAATGATAGAATGAAAATTATTAAATCTAATAATAAGACTAAAAACGTTGGACGCATTTATAATAACATAGCTCAACAATTTCAAAACTTCCATGAATCATTTATTGTAGCTGATAAGCTAGAAGATCCATCATGTACATATAAATTAATAAATTAATTCCAACATGAAAATTCATTCCATCAGCTGTTAGTAGGTAACACCTAATAGCAAAGGTCAACAATAACAAATACTTAAATAAATCAATACGGTACCTGATAAGCTACAAGATCCATCATGCACATATATATGCGCCCAACGTTTCTAGTCTAAGACATATTATGATAATCCTAAAATTGATGACAGAATATATTTATGAATTCAATACACAAAGAGATTCAAAGACGGACAGACAAATTATTTTCTTATTTTTAATCGGATTTGATAACAATGGTTTTTAAAAGTTTTTGTAATACTGTATATTTATTTAATTTGAGCCTAAGAAGAACATGAAATAGGCAGATTAATACAACCAGTTAATTATGGAAACTTTATATATTTATTCCTCTATTGTACATAATATTATCGTGACGATTCAACCGTATTGTAAATTGGCTTTTATGAAGTCTAATATTATACTAGTATAATCACTGAACTCCTTCATCAATTCTAGTTCAAACTGGAGTTTTACTACTTCTGATGACTTACAACCAAAATTCACCAATATGGGATTGTTCAGGTACAAAGAAGACCTGGACCTGCCAACAAAAGGATACACCAAGTTATGTTCATGTTGAATTAAAAAACGTGGAGTATGTGGATATTAAACAAGCGTTTAAATTAAAGATTTTGTTTGGATAACATGATGCGGAAGAGGTATATCCGCGAAACCATGGTCCTGCAGGCTATGTCAAGTTTATGAAATTGAAGTACAATTTTGACAATATATGTTCTTATTACATGGAGAGATTTCACAATATCACCATAGATTCTACATGTTTTATTCAAAGATATAGGCTATTCTAGATAAATGTTTGATTTCGTTTAAATCGACTTCTGAATTTATTCTGTCAATTTTTTATAGTTTCTCTAGCTCCAATTTTACTGCTTAGCTGCACTACTCAATTTTTCAAGTTACTACTTCAAGTAGCTAAGAAAGTACCCTCTAGCCTTATTTTACATAGGTCCATGAGAAAATAAAAAATCACGTAACGATAGTGGTCACGAAATGTATAATTTAAGCTGGAGTTAGGAGACTCATTATACATAAAATCAACTCAACAAAATCTCCAACACAATTTTTTACATTTTTGTCATAAAATTGCAGAATACTGTTTCTTAAAAGTAGGAGTCGAAGATATTCCCCCTCTCAAGCGGTGCCCACAATTCCAGATACTTACATATTGAGTGGATGGGATATTTGAAAAATCAATGAGATACTATTTTTCAATCCTCATTCGGTTTTGGGACCTACATCAGTAGAGAAGATGTTCAAAACACGTCTTATAGAATGTTTCAGGGGAAAACCCCTTTACCTAGATAAAAATAGGGTAAGAATGTACACTTTTCACAAAGTCTATAATTTTATGTAAACTCAGATGCGAGATTCAGTGGAACCAGTAAGAAAGAACTTCAATTGCAATTTGGATAATCATACTCTTCTATTGGGTGATTCAAAAAGAGCGCCGTTTTCAATATATCAAATTAAGAGGTTTAGTTTGGGAATAAATACATAAAACTGTGCTGGCACGTATCAAATCTGTCAATGACATTTACTATAATAGTCTGGTCGAGCAAAGAATACATTATTGGTTCAAATATTATAAATTTGGTCTCAATTTGTAGAGTGGAATGTTTTCTACAATTTGAGGCCAAAATCACAATTCTTGAAATAATAATGACTGAGCCGGAGTAATTTTCCCATCTTGTCAGAATGCCTTCTTTGCTTGGATAGACTATACCAGCGGAATATCCAGTCGACATTTTAGGTCATAATATTGTCAGTTTATTCGGTTCATAACACAGTCTACATACTGAGAACTTATAATATAGGCCTATAGTATGTCAATGTACAACTAAATTTCTATTTATTTGTGAACTCACCACCAAACATTGATTGATAATCGTCATCAAGAACTAGATGCAGTCTTGATTCTTGCTATGAAACTCATTCTCAGCAGAGTTATAGAACACACTTCTATATAGTTGGTTGAGACTAAGCGAGTCATTCTGAAATAGACCAGTTATCTCATTATCCAAAAAGAAGTAACTAGCTAATAAGCTCATAAGGGCATGACATGGAGCACACTCCAAAAATGATATTGATTATGCTAGAAAGCTATGAAGGTTTATGGGGACTATGCAAAGTGGATGCTTTTCAATCAATATGTCGTGTTACCAGCAATTATATTCTTCTACGAAAGTGAAAGTAAAATTGCAATCACGTCTTACATTGGTATGCGGAATCATCTGAAATTGAGCCTAATATCAAATTTTCTGGTTTCTTTTTGTCAACTGGCAGCTAAATTGACTGGCGTGTAATTGTACACATAATTTATGGACTCCTTTCAAATTTTACTATACCGAACAGAACGTGGCAAGCACATTATGTGTATTTGCGCACATCAAAATTATTTTTAGCCAAGCTTCATTCAATCTAATTGAATGCTAGTGCACACATGCTTAGAGCACTTGCAAGCAGCACCCTCAGAAAGATAGTTGGCTACCTAGTTCAAACCTCACCTTCAAAAATGGCATAGAACACAGTTGAAAGAAAAGGTGCAATCATGACTCCTACGTTATGAAACACATCATCAGCAGGTATGTCGAGACTGTGTGAGCCATTCTGTAACAGGTTAGATATCACATATGAAACTGAGAGGACAATAAATAAATGAAAGTTTGGAACACATGTGTTTCTTGGCCAACTTTTGCTAAGTTCTTAATTTACTTCCTTTTACTTCCAATGTCTTCCTCACGGTCCTAGGATCGGGGGTTTGTCAATTGTCTTCATAATGTCCCCTATTAGGGTCGTCAAGTCCATAGGTTCAAATTCTTGTAACATAGTTATTGCGTTCTTCAAGTTCTTTAAACTTTCCTTCAAAAGGCAACGACCTTAAATAGCTATTGTAACCATAATAATGTATGTTACTTAATAAATTATGTTATTAATATTATGTATTATGTTAGATGATAGCCTATCAAGTAATTCAAGATGAACCGGTGATGTTTATTTATTGATAGTGATCTGTAGTTGTTGTCTTCAAAGGAAAGGTACCTAGGCTACCTATACCTAACTCAATTTATGTATAAAACAAAAATAAAAACTATATTATTACTACGTAGAAGAAAAAATATAGATCCCTGATTACAGAGTTTGAATCAATTTTCAAGTTTTTCACATTAATAATTTAATTCTTAGTTGAAACATTTGCGATTTGAGGGAACGCTGTGACTCAATGAATATGCAGAAAACCCCAATACAGGTAAGTTAGGTTACAGTCCAATATCCAAGGAAAATTTCTTACACTTACATAATAATTATGAAAATTCCAACCTTCAAAGCATATTGTTATTGATAATAACATATGTATTAATAATAATAATACATAGTAGAAAGTTGATGTATCAACTTTCATGAAAGTCTATCTATTTTAGGTTTCAAAATTTGAAGTGAAAATTAATATTATTATTTAATACTATCCGTGTTTTGGTTCTTTTTATTTATTCAACAAATTTTAGATTACGGTTTCATAGTTTTTTTTTACCTTCAGATGTTGGAACTTGTGTATAATTTCAAGTTTTAAGTGTGGACATAACCTCCATTTTGAATATTTCAATCAAAATTGGGAAGAAGAGACGTTTTGGACTTTGTCTGTGTTTCAATCCTACTGTATTTCAATCTTGTTAATAAATAATTACAAAACTCAGTATATATTTCAATATTACAGTATTGTATGGCAGTTCACTTGGTTTCTACTTTCATATGATTGCAGTTTTGATATTCTATTTGATATTAAACAAAATTCTAAATAATTTACAAATGAACGAATCATGCTAATTATTCAATTACAATTATACAATAAAAGGGACGAAAATACAGGCATTTGCCCAAAACATCTTATATCCCAATTTAGATTAAAATTTTCAAGTGTTCTGTAACAAGAAATTACAACTACAGTATTGTAATTCACTTAGGCTAATTCATTTAATTTAATTTCATATTTGTTTAGACTATACGGAAATATTGGACAGTAGGCCTACCTATTGCAATGAATTATAATTTCATGAATAAAATCAATTCTAAAAGTAAAATATTAAATTAATCTAAGTTTTTTAACTTCACTTACTTGAATTTATGCGGAGTAGTGATATGAGCAAAATTTTTTATCCACAGGTCAATATTATTCATTTTTGATATAGATAGTAGGCTATTTAAATCAATAATATTTATCTTAGATTTTTAACATCCGCCCTATTATTATTTAGCGTATGGCTTTCAGTAGTGGGGAGACCCAAGGGTTGTTCCCCTTGGCCAGCATATAACCTAATTTTCACTAGAAGGAAAACCATAGTTATAGTTCTTTCAGTCATTTAAATTAATAGATTTTTAGAATTCAAAACTTTATATCAACTAATAAAACCGAAACACTTCACAAATTAACTTTCCATTGCCGAAAATATCAAATTTTGACATGAAATTTAGAACTTGAAAAGTCAACACGTTAAAATTTTGTCATGTCAAAACATTATTATCATTATTAACTAATAAAACCGAAACACTTCACAATAGTATATTTCGTACCTAGGGCCGAAAATGTGCGTTTTCCGGCTCGAAATCGGTTTTCGAGTCCGAGGCCGTAGGCCGAGGACTAGAAAAGATTGAGAGACGGAATATTACATTTTCGACCCGTGGTGTCGAACTTTATTTTTCGGCACACAACATCAATGAAAACAAAACAAAATAAATTATCAGTTAATCAGTTCCAAGAACAGCTAGACCAGTAGCCTTATTATGCTATCTTCCCCTATGTTGAATTTGGAGTAGGTGCCATCTGCTTGCTATTGGAACTTTGCGTCAAAAGTTTATTGATTTAGTGACTGAATATTACTTTATAACTATCAGTGTATTCGATTTTATTAGTTCAGAAACGTTTAAGCCCAAGATAATTTTTGTACGATCATCCTAAATTGTACAATATCAATTCAAAGTTGTTGATTTTTGACAGATATTGGCTAACAGAGAAGCTTTGTCTAGTTGCATTATCAGCCGCTAGATGGCGCTGGCTTACCTGCTAGACGAAGTAACACAGAGTCTGACAACAATAATTTTGTTCAAACATGGATTTCAGGTTCATCATTATTCAACAGTTAATCAATACAAACATTTTTTATCTTATCAAAGTTGAAGTATTAGTTATTGAGTCAGTTTTCCTTTATTATTCAACTACTGATTAATTTGAAAACTTTCAACGTTCAGTTCTCTTGACAAGGGATCTTGACAATCAAAATAACAGATGAGAGACTACCTTTACTTCGAAATACCAATAAGTCGACATTGACTCCTAAAACAGCTGACATTTAATGTAATCAAACCGGAATGCTACCTATTGATCGACTAACCCTTAAATCGACAACAACCTTCAGTCAGCTGACATTCAAGGTTATTTTACCGCCCTAGGGCTGAAAAACGCATTTTCCCGGCGAGTTGCTGGCGACCTCGCCTGAAAACGAGCGTTTTCGGCCTCCGTATAAAGCATGTAAAACAGTCCATTTCATACCAGTGTGGCGAAAAATAACTTTCCATGGCCGAAAATATAAAATTTTGACTTGAAATTTAGAACACGAACATTCAACACGTTAAAATTTTATCATAGCAAGCAAACCTAAACAAACAGAAACAGAATAGCTTGAAAAACTGAGAACAGGAACTGAAATTTCGAAGTCTCACCGTGATTGGAACATGATAGTATTGCCAACCAAAACTTCCAACCATTGCTTCTTGGATCTGCTTTCTAGATTTAGTCAGCAGGGGTATAACGAGAACTCAAATGGTTCAGTCAGTTAGGCGCACTCGGCTGAGGTCACCTAACTCTGGCTGGGAGCCTTTACCATCCGGTGCATGGGCACCTCCTCCACCACACCATCTACATCCAGGTTCCAGTTCCAGGCGCGGATGATGTCGATCCCAGATGAGTGTCTTGTGTCAAGTGTCCAGTGTGAAAGAAAATTGAGTGTGAATGGAAAAAAAAAATCTAAATAATATCGTCATTTTTAGGGAAGGGGGTAATGTAATATGGTGAAAATTGAGTGGTTGTATTATTGAAGTTTTATTTTTGTGTGCATGTAATAAATTATTTTTCAGGTTGATGAACTTTTAGATTTAAGCAAACTTTTTTCATGAACTTTGGTTTTGATTAGAATTGGTAACGTTTAATAGAAAATTGCTAACTTGCTGAAGCTTAGTTGTCAAAATTATTGTTGTTGGTGCATTCCCAGGTACTGGTTTCAATTTTGTAACCAAAATTGCTACCTTATTTGGAAGTGTACCAATAGGAGAATGACCCTTGGAATTTTCGCTGGGAATTAGTCCTGACTCCACGCGTAGAGTGGTTGGAGGGGGAATGATTTCCAGTGCTAATTGAGGAGTTCGATTTGAGACACAGCCGCGAAAACATCAAAAATGTAGTTATGAACAGGCCTCGGCTCTCTGGATGGGGTTTTTCATCCAGAGGGGCAAATCGTAGTTATTTCCGTATTAGTTTCAGTTCAAGAGTAGGCATATGTAAAGTTTCAGTTTCAGTATGAAAGTGTTTGTGTATCTTGTGTGGTTTAAAATGATTATGGTGAGTGCCAAACTTTTGTTGTAGTTTTCTACCTCAAATTTAAATTTAATTAGTAGTACTTTGACCGAGGCCTTAATAATTAAAGTAGCAAGTTAGCAGTTTGATCAAATTACATTGTTTTCCTCTCAAAATTTTAATATGTGACATGATATTTGATAAATTCCTTTTTATTTTGTTAAATCTAAATTTTAATTAAAAATAGAGATCAATAAACCATCACGAACTATCGTTTTTATTAAAAGTTACTTGCTAGTCGTACTAGTTGCTAAGATAGTTTTGAAAATAATATATTATAATCTAGGCATTTGGATGAACGGATCCACAACCGATAAGCTCCCAACCGATCAGGATTTCGTTACATATAGATACAGAAAAATTCAGTTAATAATTCAAAATGGTTATATCTCGATCGTTACACCATTATGAGATATAATGTTGGAATGATCCACTCATATTGATTGATTAATCATAACTCAAAACTAATAAAACAGACCGAAAAAATGTACAGCAACTCACTACAGCACGAACCACGGACATCAAATTCTCACTTAACCTCAAATAATGCCAAATTTGCGCCAAATTCTCGCGTTTTTTCAGGTCAGATGGTCAGTGAGGCCGTGGTATTCTGAATATTTGAATAGAGAAGGCTTTTTTTACGCTCGCAGCGCGCCTTTGGACAAATAAGGTGTACTAACTAACTTGATGGTTGCAAGCGCAAATATTCAAATTTAAAATAAATAACTTTTAGATAGAAATTTGAAAATAATTGGTCCACCAGACACTGAAACGGTTGAATCTTGGCAAAATACTGCTACCCCGAATTATTTGGGGTTTTTGATGTTAGCAGCAGTTTTGAGACGTAGTTTTTTTATATAAATTTTTTTCTTTCTTTTTTCATTTTATTCATTTATTTCTTTTTTCTGTTTTTTCACTGCCCCCGATCTAGTGGACCAGACACTGAAACGGTCGAATCTTAGCCTAATACTGCTAACCTGAGTTAATTGGGGTTTTTGATGTTAGCAGTTTGAGACGTTTTTTATATAAATATTTTATTTCAATTTTTTCTTTTTTTTCTTTTTTCTTTCCTTCCTTTTCTTTTTTTTTCTCTGGGCCGATCTGGGGGGGGGCACTGCCCTCTAATGCCCCCCCTAAATCCGCCCATGATATTTTACCTTGTATTTAGTATTCTCGCTTGACAAATCGAAAATTGAATTAACCTCACTCATCACTTATACCACTATACACTTTTGCCGCTCGCCGCTGTTACACATTTTTGCCGCTCTCAGCAGCAGTGCAGTCTGTCAGCTGGAACATCTTGTCGCGCTTCCATCGAAAGCGGCAGTATTGTCAGATTGTCCAGATACAAGCTGCGCTTATCAGAGATCAAACCGATTTTATAATGCACTAAAATAATAATGCTCTAAGAATTACTAGTAGGTCATGTTTTTCAAAGTAAATTCAGGAGTCGTAGAGAAGATGTAATTTATTTTTTGGAATTCTTTTAAAAATTTTGATTTTTTTTTAATTTGCCGCCTTGAAAATTTGCCGCCCCGAAAATTTGCCGCTCTAGGCTGCAGCCTACTTAGCCTATTTAGAAATACGGCCCTGGAAGAGAAGCTAAACTCTTGACGTACCGTAGGCCTATCACAACCATCATGTTCTCAGTATGAATTTGTTGAATTTTATGTTGAGGCTTCCTAGATCAATATGATTCCAAGTACAAAATGGAACCTTTTTAAATTTTGCATTTGGTCTTTTTGGACATAGAACCTAATTGTTTTGCTTTATAAAAAAACTACTTATAATTCGCAACTGAAACTTTGAAAAACATCTGCTAGAAGTAAAATAGAACCATAATGCATTAAAATCTCAATTTGTGAAAAAATGTCAGTTAGAACCACGACGGAAACTAGAATACACGGTAGGTATCATAAGCCTGATGCACAGAAGATTGATAGTATTATGCCGTTTCTGGAGCCCCCAAAAAATAGTTGATTACGTTACCATAGAAGCGTCAGTATTCAATTTCCTGTGATTCAATTTTTTATAACGTTTTTTGTGGGCTTCAGAAACGTCATAACTATAGAGACTGTATATAATAATCATAGTGTGGACATTGACAGTGTCACTTTTGATTGGTCAGCTTGGTCAATTCCACCATAGTTTTGCCAACTCTCATAAATCCGCGTATCAACAGTGCAAGGGATGTGCCACAAATGTCTCGCGGTGTGTTGATACTTGTGCAACTGGAACGCAGTCGATCAGCTGTGGCCAATCATATCTCTTGCTATTGAATTTAAAGGATAAAATAAGGATTCTTAATTCTTCAATTTATAAAAAATCCAGAATTTCTCGATTTTTAAATAAATCAGTGGTTTGACAACATTTTGTCTTTTCATTTAACATGGATAACTACCACAATATCAACTTCACTACTACTCAAAAAGTAGAGCATTCTACAATTTTTTAAACTAGAGAGGAGTAATAGCATAGAGTAACTAGCACAATAGGCCTATTCTTAATTCTTATTGTCTTTGATAGAATAATGAAAAAATAACACGTAGAACCAACCCCTACCGAGTAATGACTTTTACATTATTTCTTATTATGAGTATACGTATATGTTCTTAGACATTATTTTCTATGAGATAAGAAAATAAATTTACCAGGAAAATCTCTAAAGTAAGTTACTCTTACTCTAATAGTCTAATTGATGGCAAACACATTACTGTATTTAATTTTACTGATTTTCAAAGCTGAGAATGGTGCTCAGAATCTTATTAAGAGACTTTGTTCTTGTCATATACAGGATAAATCACTAAATGATAGTTACAGCTAAAAATAATTCAAATGATAGGCTATTCTTCCATTAACAAATTGACTGTAGGAAAGAGAGGAAGACTCTGCAATCATACAATAGTAGAAATCACTGAAAAGACAAAAAAGCAAGAGTTATATTTTATTTAAGATATTCAATAATTTTAGAACTGATATCCTTTTTATCAGTCACTAAACTCAATATTAACATTAGAACGGTATTGTACAAATTTGAGTTCAATATAGCCTTTAAAATATTTTATTTTTCAAATTCAAATAGGCCTATATTGATAAACTCGAATTTTTTAAGTTAACTCCATTCTCCAAGTTAAAATTTCAAACTTCAAAGCTGACGTCTTTGCTATATCTAATCACCAATTACACTGGGTGATGATGATAAGTTTATTGGTTGAATTACACATATTTGTAACTTGGCTTCTTCCCTATCCATTAATAACACTTAACTTAAGGTTTTGATAGAGTTTATTAAGGTACTTTACATTACATTATAATCAAATTACCTTGGCGTTTATAATAAAATTAACTAGCCCCATGGGCTGAAGAACTCGCGTGCAAATTCCAAAGTCAACTTATGGCTTGAATAACATGATGAAATTTTGTAGTCAAGTCCACTTGATCAAGTTCATTGATGCGTTGGCTGCCGCAAATAGTCTAAATAGGAACCACAAATCATACTAATATGATACCTATATTAATAAAATACTGAAGAATTCCTTTTTGTGAGGTTATAGTTATGTATACGGAGTATTTTGATTTATGATTTTAATTTTTTTTTTGTTATTCCAACTATCCGTGAATCCGCTGCAGCCAAAGCACCAATGAAAATGTACTTATCAGACTACTCTACTGCAAAAATCAGAGGATTCACGGATAATTTTAACTTTCTACATATATACGTATATTCTAATCTACAATTAATATTGATACAATAACTTTCTTTCATTAATTGCTGAAACTCATTCATAGTATATAGAAACTTCATGTAGAGTATAGTCATACATGTATAAATGTCTTAATTTCATTCTATATTGAATTCAATAGACTTTTGTGGGTTCTCAAATGTATTAAATTGAAGAATAGTTGAACCATTGACAAATATTGTAGAACTTTGTTCAAGACTGGAATTTTTCCAATATTTTGATAGCCTATTTCAATTTGTAAAAAAAAGAAAAAAATTATGGATGTCATTAGCATTTATCAAGTAAGGGTGACATATTATTAGTTTGACTTAGGCCGGTACTACATGGTAATATGTTCTATTACTCATTAATATGGAAAGAGATGAAAATACAAATCATATTTTTCATCTCTTTTCATTTGATCTATAGCCTTATGCAATAGAAAATATAATAGGACAACAGGAAATGGTTGAAGATTGGATTGACTCTAATGTGTCTAATTTGAACTAAGCATATACCTTCATTTCATGTTTACATGACAGATGTAACAAAAATTGTAATAATTGAAAAAATAATTCAAATATTTATTTGTGATTGAACAAAAGAAAAGAATAAAAAGCCTAGCTTTAGACATCTAGTACACTTTTTGTACGCTGGGTGCGCTGCTCGCGTTTCTTCAGCTGCCCAATAGTGTAATTAAAAATACCCGCCTTATCAAAGTATGGAAATTTAATCGAACAAACCACTTAAAACGTTTTAACAAAAATAATGGAAAATGTATGATGATAAAATAATTCAAATTTGCCGCCTCTTGTCGTCAGCTGTTCAAATAAATAGACTCCTATCACATGTTTGAAAATTTGAGATCAATACTAACATATGACTTCCAAATAAAACGTTTTCTTGATTTGAGAACATTATTCCTCATGATAGAACTTTCAATTTTGCCGCTAATATGCAACAGCTGTTTTATGGAAATCAGATGCATTTTCCAAAAAAAATATTCAAATTCCATATGACATTTTTTCCAGCCGTGATTATTGTGTTAAAATAGATACAAGAGTAGATATAAATATATTGTTCCTAAGAGCTTATCCTTTTTTCGCCTGAAAAAGGATGAAGGAGTTGATCGATTTTATTGTCCAACAAACTTGACCTGTATAAATGTTCGAAGAATATGTGTTCTGAATTTGAAGTTGATTAATTGAGGCGTTCGAAAGTTATTGTTGAACATACAAACAAACAAAAAACGAACAGATGGACAACGACTTTTACGTTGAGTCAAAAGTAAGAACTCACTTACGCTTGTTCAAAAATCAATCATAATCACAATTGAGATCACAGTCAAGAACTATTAAATCAAATAACCGTTTTCTCACTAAACCATCATCTTAAACTCACCAAATTAATAATAAATGACTACAACAAGTCCAGTAGGATTGTTGTAAATATTAGTGTGGCTTTAACATTGGTGTATTAGGTATTAAGTATATCAAGCCTCATGTTTTGAAATTTGTTCCTCTATAACAACATATATAGGCTATGATATGGTGATTTTAATCTTGAATATTATGTCATCATAGAGATAAACTCATAAAAAAGAGGCTTGATACATAATAGGCTACAATAGCCTACCTCAATTGGAAGCTAGCTAACATCAAGTTATAAAAAATAATCACTTGGATTTTTATTTTTAAATAGCCTATAACTTTATTAACCATGCTATTGGATGCTAAATCATGGTACAAAAAGTCATTGAATCGCGTTTTCCAGAATACTTCAAAAAATAAATCCAAATGGCTTCTTGTGATGAGCAATCACCATGATAATCGATAATACAGTACCGTACATGAATAGATAGACTTAAATAGGGATGTTGGAAAGTGGTGAGAGTAGAGGGGTAGGAGATGCTAGTTGACTACCAGACTCAATTAATATTGCAAAAACTAATGTATAATGTATAACAAAAGTCATTTTCAAAACATAATAGCCAAAAACGTCGATATATTGCTTTAGATAGGCTTGAAAAGGTGATACCATAGAATAGACAGTTTTTGTTGAATGTCGTAGAATTTTTATTTTGCGACTGTTCCCCCCACCCTAGAGGTAAATTGAAAAATAAAAGGTGGAGCTTGTTCAGAATGGATTGTACTTTCACCTCATATGTGAATTTTCTACATATCTCACCTGGTTTCAAGTTGTAGCAAGTTGAAGTGAGCAATTCTGACTTTTTCCATAAAAGCTCAAAAACTACCGCTTTTTTGACGGTTCATAGCTTGGCAGTCATTGATCCAAACTTCAAATGTGACCACTCATTTTGTAGCTAAATCTGTTTTCTCCAATTTGTACTGGACCACATTTTTTGATAAACTGACTAGTTTTCACAAAAAAAAAAGAAAAACTCAAAAAAGTCACAAAATTTAAGGTTTTTTGGAATTTTGGGGGTGAAGCCGTCACCTGAGGAGTATGCAAATATTATATTCGAGTTCAGCGTCCTAAAATACATATGAAACTGTCGAGAAAAAACTTTCGCACCGCTTTCCTAAAACACCCGTCTGGACGTACTATTTGACTGGGCTACTCACTCGATTATGTCCCACTCACTTTCTTGACCCACTTAATAATTAGCGGGTTTTTCGTCGGTAATCTTTGACACGGTCTTGTATTGAGTGGGCGGCTAGCGGGGAAAATAGCGAGTTGCCGACAGGCAGCGCGATCACACAAAAACAGCGAGTCACCCGTCACAGAAAAATAGCGAGTCACCTCCCTGCGACAGTTCGGTGTTTTGGCTGAAACAGCGAGTTGTCGAAATGGTGAATTTACCCAGCCCGAATCTACCCAACCTGAGTGAAATCACTCATCAATTTCAAAAAATGAATGAGATCAATGAATATTATCTTTTTTTTAAAGATGATTACTATTTGCGCTATCAATACTCATAAATTATCATTTCATAAAAAATTTATGTTTAGAGTTGTGATGGAATAGGAAGAAATAATAGTTGGTATTCACTCACACGTCAGATAAGCTCACTGAGAAATGAAAATGATTGGTCACACTGTCCTTAACCTTGCGAGGTCACACTGGGTCCCCGGTCAAGTTTTAACTAGAGTTGTTTTTGACCTGCAATTTAACTTTTTAAAGTATTATTCATCTAGTGAAGGATACATAAGAAATAAAATGTCGAAGTATACTATTGTGATGGTTCGTCATGGCGAAAGTGAATGGAATCAAAAGAACCTATTTTGTGGCTGGTATGATGCCAACCTTAGCCCCAAAGGTAAGTTTAAAGTTTTATCATATGTTTTCTTTATTCAGAGGCTGACTTTCATAATATATAATTTTCAACTGAGCCTATCCTTGTATTATTAAATTATTTGATTTGATCTCTAGTTCTTTGACTTATCTGTAGCTGTCAAGTGACAAGCATCAAGAATGTCATAGCTACTATTCGGATATGTTAGCTATATTAATGTCAAATGAGTGACAACACAACTGGTAAGGATGGATTTATATTCGATGGAACAGAACAGAAAAACATTCTGTGAATCTGTGATATTTTGTTCTGTTGTGCTCAGCGCGTAGTAGAATATAAATAGGGTACTAACTAATATCTGATGACCTTCCCATCCAATAGCCCAATCAAACCCAGAAACAACAACCGGAGCAGAACATGATAAAAATCCAAACCATAAGAATACTGTAATAGGACTAAAAACAGAAACCCGGATATGTACACCAACCAAAGAAATAGAAATGCTAACTAAACAAATCAAAATTGTAAGAAAACAAATAATCATAAAGTCTTTCATCTAAATATCCAGAGAGGATCATAGAATAAACTGGACACTACAAATTGAATTAAGCCTATATGGCCCAGATATAGTCATCCTTACGGAACATGGCCTCAAACCTGTTGAACTTCTAAGCACTAACATTCAGGAGTATACCCTTATCACCCACTTCAGCAGAGCCATATAAACTTACATGTGAGGTGGCATTGTCATCTAAAAAATAGTCTTACAGAAACCATTAAAGAATTGACTTTCACAGAAGAAGTGCAAAAACCGATAGAAAAAAACTTTGAAACTATAGCAATTGAAATACAACTTGAAAAACTAAATCTGGCAATTATAGGCTCCTATAGATCACCCAATCCTAGAACAGAAACAGAATACCTGATGAGGCTGGGAAGTGTACTGCAACACTTCTCAGAAAAAAATACTGCATATTGGTTTTGGGTGACACTAATATTGACATTCTCAAAACGGACAAACACATATATAAAGACCTGAAGAACCTACTAAGACAACATGGCTGCTACATATATGACATACCTGAAACAAGAAAAACTCAAAATTCAACTACAAGTGTTGACGGCTGCTATCTCAACATTACAATTGAAAGAGCAAAGGCAATAGCAAAACCCAACTTAATTTCTGACCACCACTCCATACTATGTGAAATAGAATATGAAGTGGCTCATGAAACAGCAACGTACAGATAGGCCTATGAAAGAAATTTCTCAAGGACAAACTTGAAAAATTTAAAACTCAAACTTAGTAACTCTGAAGAAAGGAAGGAGGGAGCCCCACAGACTATTTCATAAACTCCAAACCCAACTAAAAATCACCCCTGGGTCTGAGTTCTTGCCCCTCCTATTTTTTGGGTCTGGAACCGCCACTGGGATCCTCAGAAATGTATTGTATTTGTCCTCCACAGTATTAGATGCTGTCACTGTTCCCCGTTTCTTCAGTTTTTGGGGGTCATTCTTTGGGGAAAATATATTGGTGTATTCAAAGGTTTTTTAAGTTGATAATCTTAAAATTCTTGATGTCTTTGAAAGCCTGTAATACTTTACTCAGTATATAGTATCAAAAAGAATGTGTTCCAATGTAGTTATACTATATAGAAATTAATTTCATTTTTTATTTCCATAAAATACTCCATCATAAACACATAGGTAAATCTCTCTGGATGCTGGACAACACATCCAGAGGATGGTGTTGTGTATCCATTCTTTTTTCCACTTTGAAATTTAAAACTCAATAAAAAACACTTATAAATGGAAATAAACTTTCTTAGTAGTAGTTACTATAGTTTCGACCTGTTGTGTGGCCATCTTCAGACTGAACAGTAAACTCTGTTCAAGGTTATGTTGTGGAAGGTGGTTGGAGGAAAAGGGTGGGGATAGTGGTGTGGGGGTGTAGTTGTTATAAGGGCGGGAATTTTGAATTTTGGTGAATTTTGTCAAAAAGGGTGTGGGATGAGAAGTTCAATTGATCATTTAGGATATTGTTGGGAAACTGTTTTGTGTGATTGTAAATTTCAAATTGTTCCAATATGTTTAATTTTCTGCTTTTTTGTTGTATGTGGAGAATTTCAAGGTTGGTGTTTATGTCAGTATATGTGTGGTTGGATGTTATGAGGTGGTCAGCAAAATTTTAATGGGATGTTGGATGATTTATTGCCCTGGTGTGTTCTCTGAATCTCAAATTGAAATTTCTGCCTGTCTGCCCAATATATTGTTTATTACATTCATTGCACTTTAATTTGTAAATTCCTGGTTGGTCAAATACTTGGTTGTTTTTTGGCTGTTGGTGCAAATGTTTTCTTAGTGAATTTGTTGTTATGAAAGCAATTTTATAATGTAGTTTTTTGAAGGATGATGCTATTTTTTGTGATTTTTTGTTGTGGTAGGTGATTGTGATGAATTTCTTGTCATTATCTGTACTATTTTTGTTTCTATGTTGTTTGGATTTTATGTTGTGGTGCAGATTTTCTATTAGGGTGGGTGAGTATCCATTTTGTTGGGCTATGTATTTGATGGTATTGAACTCTTGGTTGTAGTCAGTTTGTGTCATGGGAATGTTCAGTAGTCTGTCGTCACCATACCATCGTTCAGTAGTTCAATACAACCAAGAGTTCAATACCATCAAATACATAGCCCAACAAAATGGATACTCACCCACCCTAATAGAAAATCTGCACCACAACATAAAATCCAAACAACATAGAAACAAAAATAGTACAGATAATGACAAGAAATTCATCACAATCACCTACCACAACAAAAAATCACAAAAAATAGCATCATCCTTCAAAAAACTACATTATAAAATTGCTTTCATAACAACAAATTCACTAAGAAAACATTTGCACCAACAGCCAAAAAACAACCAAGTATTTGACCAACCAGGAATTTACAAATTAAAGTGCAATGAATGTAATAAACAATATATTGGGCAGACAGGCAGAAATTTCAATTTGAGATTCAGAGAACACACCAGGGCAATAAATCATCCAACATCCCATTCAAATTTTGCTGACCACCTCATAACATCCAACCACACATATACTGACATAAACACCAACCTTGAAATTCTCCACATACAACAAAAAAGCAGAAAATTAAACATATTGGAACAATTTGAAATTTACAATCACACAAAACAGTTTCCCAACAATATCCTAAATGATCAATTGAACTTCTCATCCCACACCCTTTTTGACAAAATTCACCAAAATTCAAAATTCCCGCCCTTATAACAACTACACCCCCACACCACTTTCCCCACCCTTTTCCTCCAACCACCTTCCACAACATAACCTTGAACAGAGTTTACTGTTCAGTCTGAAGATGGCCACACAACAGGTCGAAACTATTGTAACGACTACTAAGAAAGTTTATTTCCATTTATAAGTGTTTTTTATTGAGTTTTAAACATCCAGAGGAGTTTATTTATGTAAATCAAAACATTACATGATATTTCATACTTTCCATTAGAAATTTATACAATAAATATTATTAAATGCAATATTTTAGGTATAAAAACTGCATTATGATCCCCCACTTGGATGATATTTATATGATTGTGTCCAGGTAATCACCAGTTTAGAATTAGTATGATTATAAACCTTCATTATAACAAGATATAAAAAAATTATTATTACCCATAACCCTCACCGACTAGAGTGGAAATAAAATAATAGATTATGTGAAATAAAAACTGAATCTACTTTCATCTAAATTCTATTAACTATTGATTGCTCACTATCATGCTTGTATTCCAATACTGAATAGCCAATAAATTGTTATGGATGTTATTGTTGACCAAAGAATATTTCAATATTTTATTTGTTATAACAAGAGGGTTTCACACTGGAAATTTTACAAAAAAGGTCTGAGTACTATATTTCTAAAAGTTTTGAACCTTAATCATGGTAGAAATCGGTCAGCTTTTTCAGCTATTGTCTGAAATACCAAATTATAGGTGAGGACACTTTACTTGGCTTCATAAGTCAATAGACAGTAAATGTACAGTATATCCTGCTCTATATTAATAAATAAATTAATAAATCAACTATATCAATTTAGTTGTGTCTCAATAAAAGTATAGTAGACTACGAATTGGGAAAATTATATTAGAAAAATCCATGAAAACCTGGGGGGGGGGCAGCTGCCCACCCAGCCCATGCCTGGAACCGCCACTGGAGGATCCTTTGCTTGAACCTTGATGAAACCATGCCAAGAGAAGCAAAGAAGATGAAGACAACCAAAAATCATTTCTTCAAGGATAATGAAACGATTATGATAAAAAGAAATGCACAGATGGCTAATGATAAATGCACACTAGATAGAACAGATGACAAATTAACATACCTGGTGCCATTCTAGACAATCACCTGTCATGGAAACAGCATATAGAGTACCTATGTAAAAAACTTTCTACAGCAACATTTTTCATCAGGAGAATAAGAAATAAAACCAATGAAAAAACAGCAATAATAGCCTACCACTCGCTATTTGTCTCACACTTGAGATATGGTATTGCTGCATGGGGATCATCTGCAAAATCTGCAAAGGAAAATCTGGATAGAGTCATTAAAATCCAAAAGAGAGCAATAAGAAATATACCAAGAACAAACTACATAGAACATTGCAAACCCCTCTTCAAAAAAACAGAAATCTCTATATATATATTTGAAGTCATCATCCTGGTCAAAAAATCAAACCCAATCTTGAGACAAGAAAAACATAAATATGTAACAAGACAAAATCAAAATATAGATCTCCCACAGCATAGATTAAAAAAGTTCAGCAATTCTCCATCTTCTGCAGGGGCATACCTGTATAACCTGCTTCCATATAGTCTAAAACAACTATAAATTGACATGCTAGCAAGATGTTTGAAGAGGTACTTAATGGACTGCCCCTACTACACTGTTGCCAGATATATTGAGGAGCATACCTACACACACCTTAGGTAGCAGCCAGTGCCCTGGTGAACCCTGCTCAAGGGACAATGATGATTCCCTGGTCAGCAGACTGCGGCGAAGACAACAGAAGAAAGAAAAGAAAAAGCACTTTTTTCTCAACACTCAATATGATACTTTGATACTTGATGTCTTTGCCAGGGACTGGGATTTCCAGATTGGCAGTGTCATAAATGAATAATTATTCTCATAGCTGTTTAGGATTCATGCTGTGGTGATGTATTGTCCCAAAACAGAGGATCCTCAACCAGCTCCCACAGGGAATATAGTAGTCTGGCCAGCAGCCTCTTTCTTATTATTCCACTGAATTCTATATAATTCCTATTTTGTAAATCTTCTGGAAGAGTGTTGAAGAGTCTTATGGCCTGTGAAGGGAAAGGGAAGAGTCCCTGCAAGTCTGCAACAAGGCAACTCCAGTCTTGCAGCATGCCTGGTGTTGTACCTGTGGATGTCACTTCTTTTTGCTAGTTGCCCATTGGTTTTCTTGACAAACTGCAGCAAGCTCAGTGTGTACTGGCTGTAAACTGTGAGAATGTTCAAGCTCTTGAACAGAGGTTGACAGTGATCCTGGCAGCCAGAGAATGTCATCAACCTCAAAACTTGTTTCTGCAGAAGCAGTATACTGTGCACAGCCAGAGCATGACCCCACAAGAGAATTCCATACAATAGGTGGCTGTGGAAAAGCGCATGATATGCCATTTCAAGGCAGTTCCTATCAACCAAGTGCCTGAGATGCCTCAAGAGGTATATAACTCTTGACAACTTCTGGCAAACGTGCAGCACATGAAAATTCCAGGACAATCTTACATCAAGCCAGAAGCCAAGTAGTTTGACTTGCTCACTTTCCACCATTTGTCTCCTCAGTGAGCAATCAAGGATGGATGTCTTTTCCTCATTTAGTTTCAGCTTGTTTGCAGTAAACCACAGCTTTGCCTCCTCTATGTGTTTGGCACACTCTGCTTTTACCTGGTCCACTGTGGGAGCTCTGGAGATCAGTGTTGTATCATCTCCAAACAGCACTGTGCCCTGGCTGCTTGTAAAGTTATTCATAAGCAGTATGAACAAGAGTGGGCCCAACATTGATCCTTGTGGGACTTCATGCTTGACACTCTTTAGACTGGAAGTAGCTCCACTTAGTTGGACTGCCTGTCTTCTGTTTCTTAGGTAGGACTCAACTGTTTTAATGACTGTGCCACCCAGGCTGTAGCTCTGAAGGTTGTTGAGCAGAAGTTCATGGGGCACACAATCGAACGCCTTGCTGAGGTCACACATTGCTAGGGCAAGAGAATCCTCTTCCTCAAATGCACTCTGTATTCTGGAGGTCAGTGCCATCAAAGCACTAGTGGTGGAGCAACCTTCCTGAATCCATGTTGGGATGGGGTCAACAGATTTTTGCCTTCAAAGAACTTCACCAGTTACCATTTCATCTCTGCTTCAATCACCTTTGAAAACACAGGCACTATGGAAATTGGCCTATAGTTTGCAGGATTATCAATATCCCTTTTCTTATGGATGGGCACTGTCCTTGCTATCTTGAGTATGTCAGGGAACCTTCCAAACTCAAAATCTCAGTTAATGGCAGCTGCCATTGGCTCAGCTATGAGTTCTGCTGTTGCCTTCAACACAAAAGTAGATAATCCTTGTATATCCTGCGTCCTTGAATTTTCCAGTTTTCTAATGATGTTAATGACCTGCTTTGATACCTAAGTAGGTTAGATATATGCCCAATTTTACATTTTATTGTGTGCAAAAAAGTTCTCTCTAGATATAGGGTCTTCTGTCCAGATTTTGTGCATTGTTCTCATCTACTTCAATGCTAAATTTAATTATAATACTGTAAAAGCTTGTATTGTACCAGTAGCCTGATTATAATAGTTAGATAACGTACTTTTGGTAAAACCAGTACTTTATCTTCAACATCATAGGTCCCAGGCACTGAAATTCCATTTCAAATCATTACTCACATGTTCACAGAAATATTCACATTACACCTATTTTACAGGTATTGAAGAAGCTCAAGCTGCGGGGAAAGCTCTCAGTGATGGAAAGTTCAAATTTGATGTGGCTCACACGTCTATGTTGGGCAGGGCACAAAAGACCTTGAATACAATACTGACCGCCCTCGGCCAAACTGACATTCCTATTTCAAAAACATGGAGACTAAATGAAAGACATTACGGAGGGCTCACTGGACTGAATAAAGCTGAAACTGCAGAAAAATACGGAGAAGATCAGGTAAAGTATGGCATTTTTTCTTTGGTAAGCATATTCTCCAGGCTCACCATGAGCAACTTATATTGTAATTCCTATACTTATTACTTAATTCCTTTATGAAGAACCGGTATTCATGGTTGGACCAAAAAGAAAAACCAATAATAATTGGACTTGAGATTGTTTAATATATTTTTAGTTTATCAAATTGTTAGTTGTCAATAATAAGAGGTTTGATAACAAAAATATCTTCGCTCATTTTGAGTTTAACAAGGAGATATTTTCAAAATTGTTACTTGAAATTTGGGATTTTAATATTCCAATAGTTCAAGTACGGTATAAATATTCTTAAGAGGTCTAGAATTTATTATTAAAAGATTGGGCTTGAGCTTTCAATTTTATGCTCGACATTGTGACATAATTGCCTTCCCCTGTAGCAAACATGAATTGCATAGTTTTGCAGAAATCTATATTATAAAATATTGAATCTTCAATATTCTTGAAAAACATCTGGACATATTTCTAAGAATGTCATTAGACAACAACTGATTATTATCAATTTTATATATTTATTTTCATTGAATAAATTAAGTAGGCCAATAAACTTGATGTCTTCACCAGTTTTCAATTCATTGTTATAGCTGGTGCCAAAAATTAAGGCGGTTGCATTTGCTATACTAGTGAGTAATTTATGAGGATTGAAATAACAAATTCCCATTTCATTTGCAGGTGAAAATATGGAGACGTAGCTTTGATGTTCCACCTCCAGCCATGGAACCAGGCCATGCTTACTACAAGGCAATCGTTGAAGACCCAAGATACAAAGATGGACCATCCAAGGAAGAGTTTCCTATGTTTGAGTCTTTGAAATTGACAATTGAAAGAACCCTGCCCTATTGGAATGATACAATAATTCCTCAACTGAAAGAAGGCAAGAAAATAATTATTGCTGCACATGGGAACAGTCTTCGTGGCATTGTCAAACATCTGGACAGTAAGTCATTCATAATAATTTCGGATGTGGGGAAAAATTACTTTATTTGATTATTAGAAAATCACTATGGAAAGAAACCGGCCCAGTCACAAACTCAAGTCCGCTAGCACTGCCTGGTCAGGGTTTGAGACCCTGTAGGCATGGCTGTTTTTCATCTCATCAATAACTTTTGCACTCATTATCCATTACCCACGCACAAGCTGAAATGCTTTTGTGGGCATCATCTGCAATTAAAAAACCCAAACAATCAAGTAGTGTAGTTGGAATAATAATGAAGAATTTGAATGTTTATTTGTATTAAAGATTGAAGTTATGTATCTTTAACTTGAGTTTGTGCATGGAACATAAATTGCAGCAGACATCATTGCATTTTCTTCAAATATTATTTTATAGTGGTTCAATCCCAAGGTGTATAGAAAAGTAGAGGTGGGGCAGAGTGAAGCAGCTGACCATGATACTGACGTCACAGAGTTCCTCTAGTCAAAAATTTAGCATTGATTACCCTATCCTTGACGAAAAATTGTACGCTTTTTTCCAATTTACAAAATACAGAATTTCTTAATGGGTATTTTTTTATATGACCTTGTACAGAATTTCAAGACCTACATTTTGAGTGATTTAAATCTAGATTTTACTCATATTCAACATGAGAAAAAGTCCGTTAACGTGTCTTGGGAATACTCTGCAGCTGGACTAATGCAATTATTGATAGCAATGCTATCGAATGCAATGATATTATAAATTTATCCTATAATAGCATTGCTACTCATAATTGAATTAGCCCAGCTGCAGAGTATTCCTAAGACACGTTAACAGACTTTTTTTTCATGTTAAATTTGAGTATAAAATATAGATTTGATCGCTCAAAATGTAGGTCTTAAAATTCTCTACAAGCTCATATAAGAAATTTATCTATTGTCTAAATTATCCATTTATCTATTAACAATTCTGTATTTTGTAAATTGGAAAAAACATACAATTTTTTGTCAAGGATAGGGAAAGCAATGCTAAATTTTTTACTAGAGGAACTCAGTGACGTCAGTATCATAGCTTTCCCAGCCAGCTGTTTCACTCTGCCCCACCACTACTATTCTATACACCTTGGTTCAATCCAACTTCCAATATCTGACAGTATTGTCTATCCAAGCAAAGAAGGCCCTCTGGCAAGACGGGAAAATGGCTCAAGCTTTGTCAATATTGGTTCAAAAATCATCAATCTGATCTCAAATCTTAGGAAACAATTTGATCTACTATTAAGACCACATTTATAATTCTTGAACAAATATTCACCAAGCTGGAGTAATTTTCCCATCTTGCCAGAGGATCTTCTTTGCTTGGACAGATTATACAGGGTGTTTCAGGAGGAATGTGCAATACTTCCCAGGCTGATTCCTTACACCAAGTAGACAAAAAAGTTCCATGGGACCAACCCCCAAAAACGCTTTGTTACCGAGATAACAGTGGCGGAAAATTGAGATTTTTAAAAATATTAATTTTTCTAATTTTTTAGAGGCTTTAGTGAGGTTCTAAAATAATCAATTCCTATGTAAAATTGGCTGAGGAATTTAATGAAACCAGTTCCAAGTTTGTAACTTCAACGGTTATTGAGATAATTGGAAAAATATGCTAAAAACGCCATTTTTTAACAATAAGGGCTATAACTAGTTAAGGGATCATAAAATTGTATCTTTTATTAATGGAAGTTGAAGAGAGTCGGATTCTAAAGAAAAGGTTGAATGGCGGTGATTGTGTAAATCTTACCCAAATCTCAGAAATGGCAATCTAAAATGGCAAAATTGATGAAACATACCACAAGTGATGAATTTGTGTTTAGTAGCGATTTTGCGTTTTTTGATCGCCATTTCTGAGATTTTGGTAAGATTTACACAATCGCCGCCATTTAACTTTTTCTTTAGAATCCGACTCTCTTCAACTTGCGTTTTTGGGGGTTGGTCCCATGGAACTTTTTTATCTATATGGTGTAAGGAATCAGCCTGAGAAGTATTGCACATTCCTCCTGAAACACCCTGTATCTTCAAGTTGGAACTGGTTGGTTGTATTCTTGTAAAGATGTGTTATTCTTGTAAAGTATGCTGTAGCCAAAGGACTGAGCTGATGGTTTTTCTTGAATGAATATTACAATGCAAAGAAACCAAACTATCTAGGTGTTCAGTTGGTTGTTGTATGATAACTTTTTTGTGCAGTCAGTCAAGTTGATAGCTGTTAACTTTCCTGGATCTCCTGCTGTTGCTGTCAACATGGTGCCTCAGTGTGGATACAGGCTTTCCAAGTGGAAGGAAATTTCCAGCCAGGATCTTATCAATATAGTTAATGGCTTAAGGAATTCTACTAGTCCAGACATCTTTGGCATGTCCCCATCACTCATGGAGTCTGTGATTGGAGGTGTAGCAGCCCCATTGTGTTCTCTGATGAATCGTTGTCTGGAGTTTGGAGTCTTCCCCAACATGCTTAAAACATCTAGAACAGTCCCAATCTTCAAAATCTTCAGAGGATTTGGGTAACTACAGGCCCATATCAATCATCCCAGTATTTGGAAAGATCTTTGAAGCTGTGATGTACAATCAACTCAGTGCCTACTTTGAGGAAAATTCTCTTTTCTCGCCTCAGCAGTTTGGTTTTTGTTGGGGCAAATCTACCACAGATGCTGTTTGCAGCTTGGTTGAGACCATGCTGGGAGCAATGGAGGTTCATCACTCTGTGGCATTAACTCTGTGCAACCTAACAAAGGCTTTTGATTGTGTCTCTCACTGCATATTGCTGGAGAAACTTCAGATATAGAGTCTGTGATGTGGCCCTCAAAGTGCTGAAGAACTACTTGGATTGTCGGAAGCAGGTGGTGTCCATTGGTGGTGCTGTGACTGATGCTTGAGATGTGTGCTGCGACGTGCCTCAAGGTTCATCCTTGGGCCTCTCCTGTTCCTGATTTTTATCAACAACCTCAGGCAGGAAGGACCTCTTCTTTTTGCAGACGACACAACTCTGGTTGCAAGGAATAGTGATGTCAATGCAGCAATCCAGGAGTCTGCCCAGCTGTTGGAGTCTGCCAGTTCTTGGTTTCAGGTAAACAGCCTGTCAATGAATGAGAGGAATACTCAGCATCTGCTCTGCACTCTATGGCAGAATCCACCAACCTTTAGGGATTGTAGTGTAAAGCTGCTTGGGTTCATGATGGATGCCACACTAACATGGGAGCTGTATATTGACATGATATGCAATAGACTGTCAAGAGTGACCTATCTGATGCGTATGCTAAGAAGAAATGTTTCCCAGGAGTACCTTGTAACAGCATGCCACGCCCTCTTCCACAGCCATATAAACTATGGTATTGTGCTGTGGGGTCATGCAGGGGGCTGCAAAAGGATTCTGCTCCTGCAGATAAAGGTGCTCTGGATCATCACCGTTTCTCATCGGCTTGAAAATTGTGCACCGATCTTCAGGAGACTGAAGATTATGACAGTCTACAGTCAGTATCTGTTTAGCTCCCTGTCACTGTTAAGAAGAGGACAGCACACCTATCTTCAAAGAGGACAAGTGCACAACCACAAGAAGATGGGGTGACATTGATCTGCCACATGCAAGACTCACACGGTCACACAGTAGTTTTCCTGTCAGTGCACTCAAGATCTTTAACAGGATGCCAGTGAGTTTCCGTGAGCAGGAAGTGAAGTTATTTGAAAGGGTGCTTCAGGTAAAGCTTGTAAACCTGCCGCTTTACTCCCTGAATGAAGAGGCAATCCAGTGTTTTTTTGAGTTCACTTTAACTGCCACCCATCTCGATCATGTGTTTTTTTTTTAAAGTGAAATTGTTCAAGTGACGTAATCTATCCAGCAAGTGCTGGTCATGGATAAAGAAAACTGAATTACTGAATAGTTTATGTAGAGACTAATGTTCTGCTGACTAGTTCACAAAAATCCTGATGTAGTGTTCACCCCCATAGCATGGACTTTTAGTGCTGCTCTCTTTGTACAAGAAGTTTTATGTCTCTGGACACTTCCTTTAGGGCCCCATTACACTATAATAGTTCTATGATGATATCTGATCATATGGAAGGAGATGAAAATAGGATTTTGTATTTTTATCTCTTTCCATATGATCAACTATGATCATAGAACTATTATCGTGTAATACAGTGGCGTAACTAAGCCATTGAACCCCCCCCCCGCGAGCCGAGTGGGTGCGCCCTTACCTTCCCCTCTAAAATACGAAGCGGAAAAAACTCATCTAAGTTAAGGTACCTTTGTTTTGTTTTTACATGTGTTAATGTACGGTGACAAACGTGAGCTCCACATACGTGATTATAGATTAAATTATCGTAAAGGTCGGAAACAATTAGGCCTTCTTCAACTACTACAGTATATCCTAAAAAGAACTAAAAGTAAAAAGAAATTAAGTTTGCAATTTGGATTAATATTTCTAAATAATAGGCTGTAGATATATTATAGCCCATAATATATTATACAGAACTAAAATTTACACCTGATATTTGGGTTTGAGCTATGCAGTAAACGCACTATAATTCAATGGGCTTATAAAAAGAACTTGTAGACTATGAGTCGTGTTCAGCTAATATTTATTTATTACAAACAAAAATGTTACATACAAACTACAAACTGTTTACTGTGTAGATCAGAGAGCTATCACCAATCGGTCAACCCTCTTCATTTCTTTGTTTGGCCGCGGCTCACCAGCCCACAAAGGTCCTAGGCCTACCAGCTGGTTGCCAGTTTCATATCCATTTCTTTTCTTTTCTCTGTTCTCACAAAATCTTCAGCAAGTTCGTCTAGATTAATAGTACTATTAACATTACAGGACTGAGGAGAGAAAAGAGGTGATGGGTGATTAACGAGTCCATTCTAGCACAATTATATACAGAGTGTTTCAGGAGAAATGTGCAATACTCCTCAGGCTAATTCCTTTCACCAAGTAGACAAAAAGGTTCCATGGGAGTAACCCCCAAAAACGCTTTGTTACCGAGATAACAATGGCGGAAAATTGAGATTTTTTAAAACATATTAAATTTTCTATTTTTTTGAGGCTTTACTGAGGTTCTAAAAGAATCAACTCCTGTGTAAAATTAGGTGAGGAATTCAATGAAACAAGTTTGAAGTTTGTAACTTTAAGGGTTATTGAGATAATTGGAAAAATATGCTAAAAAACACCAGTTTTCAACAATAAGGGTTATAACTGTATAAGGAATCAAAAATTTGTATATTTTACTAATGGAAGTTGAAGAGAGCCGGATTGTGAAGAAAAAGTTAAATGACGGCGATTGTGTAAATCTTACCCAAATCTCAGAAATAGCGATCAAAATCGTATAATTGACAAAATATACCACAAGTGAAAAATTTGTGTTTAGTAGCGATTTTTTATCATTATTTCCGAAATTTGGGTAAGATTTACACAATCGCCACCATTCAACTTTTTCTTCAGAATCCCGCTCTCTTCATCTTCCATTTATAAAAAATACAAATTTATGATTCCCTATCCAGTTATAACCCTTATTGTTGGAAAATTGCGTTTTTTAGCATATTTTTCCAGTTATCTCAATAACCGTTAGTTACAAACTTCAAACTTGTTTCATTGAATTCTTGAGCTAAATTTACATGAAAATCGATTTATTTATGAACCTGAGTAAAGCCACCAAAAAATTAATATCTTTTGAAAAATCTCAATTTTCCACCATCGTTATCTCGGTAACAAAGCGTTTTTGGGGGTTTTCCCACGAAGCTTTTTTGTCTACTTGGTGTAAGGAATCAGCTTGAGAAATATTTCACATTCCTCCTGAAACACTCTGTATATTCTGTCTTGTTTATCAAATCATAAAAGTTGGGTCAGGGGAAAATTTTTTAAGAACACTGTACTCTAGGACTATATTTTCAAGTTATGTATAACAAGTCTGAATGAAAATATAAAAAGATTTAAAAATATAAATTCATTAGAAATTTATTTAATTAGTATTAATTTTGTTAATTTAATTTTTTTTAAATTCCATTTCTTTGCAGTCAATTACATTTTTAAAGTGGCGCCGCCCAGAAGCCTGCGCCCCCCCGCACTGCGGTGGTTGCGGGGGTGCTATTTACGCCACTGGTGTAATACCCGCCTAAGACATGTGACTCACACTACTACCCACCGATAACCATCCATCATATTATTTTTTTCTTTGAAGAATATTAGATGATTATTATTTTGATTCGCCATTTTTTTTAGTAGAATGCACGAAAGTAGTTCGATAAGAGTTGATGCACCGTTGCCAAAAATATAAATAAAAATTAATTTGAATTTTTATGATAAACTTTACGAATTGACACAGTGTTTACGGGTTCGATGAGCTGTTCCCAAAAAAATGACGTTTTTTCAATTCCAGATATGACTGATGAAGCAATAATGGGTCTCAATCTTCCCACTGGTATTCCGTTTGTTTATGAGCTTGATTCTGATTTCAAGCCAGTCGTTTCAATGAAGTTCCTTGGCGATGAAGAAACTGTGAAGAAGGCCATGGAAGCAGTTGCTGCTCAGGGAAAAGCAAAGTGAAACATTTCTAAAAATATCCATTGACTCATTTTATGAAGAAGTTGCATATGTATATAAATGATCATTAAATGACACTATTTATTTTCTAGCTAAGAATTTATAAAGAAAGTTTTATTTTTCTAAGAAAAAGAATTTGTTATCATTGTAAATTTTCTAAAGTTGATATAAAGTAAACTTGTCCAGCAGGAAAAATCTATTTGTTTTGATATCCGTTTCCATTAATGCATTTTTGAGTAATACAGTGTAATAATTTATTGTCAAATGTGCATCAACAGAATGCATACACATTTCAAGGATAAGAATAACTTGATATAATCGGGTTAGGAATAGTATAATAAAGAACTTTAAAACAGGGCTGTTTAAAATAATTGAAAAATAAATAAAAATCAAACACCCTTTTTTTTTTTTGAAAACTTTAAAAATTATAAAACACACATACATGTTTCGGGATCTAAGCCCATTTTCAATGTGGATAAAAATAGTTCAATTATTTTTATGAACTATTTTTATCCACATTGAAAATGGGCTTAGATCCCGAAACATGTATGTGTGTTTTATAATTTTTAAAGTTTTCAAAAAAAAGAGTGTTTGATTTTTATTTATTTTTCGAATAGTATAATGTATAGAGACTGTATAATCACGACTGATAATCAGTCTCTACAGTTTAATGATACTGTAGAATATCATTTTGAACATTACCAACCTTTGATATTCTATTAGAGTTTTCTAGTTACTGTACTTGAAATTCAACTTTGTACCTATAAGGCTGAGGCCGCACTGCCGGTGGGAAGAGCCTGGAGGGTGGAGGGTAGTTGGTAAATCTATAGAACATACACACCATCCACAGTAATACATCGTATGAATGGTATGACGTCATTCTGTTTTTTGAGGTTATGTTGTCCATATTTAAGAATTTCAAGATGGCGGCTGAACACATACCATTCATACGATGTATTACTGTGGATGGTGTGTATGTTCTATAGATTTACCAACTACCCTCCACCCTCCAGGCTCTACCCACCGGCAGTGCGGCCTCAGCTTAAGGGTGACGTTGAACGTGCGTGAAATACGTCGCGTTTACCACGTACGTTTCATATCCTATTCAAACCATTATAAATCTTATTTACAGAATTTTCCCGCTGAAGCCAGCTGATTGTCAAGATAAATAATAATAATATGATTCTTTTGCCAAGAAACAATCAAAACATACTTTTAAGGAGGTAAACAATACATAGGGTTTGCAAAAAACTGTTTTGGGTGCATACCTCCTTCAAGTTAGCTTCAGCAGCAGTTAGCTTCAGTTAACTCTCAGCTAGCTTCAGCGGGAAATTTATGGAAACATTTGTAGTAGGTTGAATTAGATATACCATCTCTATTCCATGAAACATCTTTGGCGAACGTGAAGAATTTTCACGCCCCTATATAGTGATGTAAAATTCCCGGGATTTTAAGATCGGGGAAATATTCCCAGATAATTTGAGGGAAATACTCCCAAACATCATAAATTCCCGGGAATTTTTTGGAATTTATGATTTCTTCCATCTAAAATGACTAAAAAATACGTTTTCGCTACAAAAGTCTCAAACACCTGTTATACAATATATTTAAGTAAAATAGATGAGAATGAATAACTTAAAAACTTTTAATTAGTTGAAATAGAACAGTAATTTAAGTTCATATACTGATTATTTTCATGAAACGTGTAAGGAGGAATGAGCACTCACTTCAAGTTTTTCAATTATTCAATCAATTGTTAGCCACTATTATTTTACTATCAACCTAATACTTTACTACTGTCATCTAGCCTTACAAGTTGAATATGGTTTTTTTTCTAAAAACATAAGTTTAAAAATTGTTAGGTGTACTTTGACTTCCATTGCATGAGAACTGAGAAGTAAGTTTATTCTATTTCTTTGCACAAAAATAATGAACCCCCTAAACAAAGAATAGAATAGAAAACCAGAAATTAGAAATTTTCAAGAATCATTAATGCTTGCTTGATTTGTAATAAAGAGTATTTTCTTTGTAATACAGGTAAAACACATTAGTAATAGCCTACAATATAATACAATATTTATGGCCACAGAAGTTTTTCATTTTGCATCAAATAATACAGGAAAAATTAGCCATTCAAGAAGCCAACTCTCTTATGATTATTAAAGCCTAATCCCAAGATTTATTGAATATTGAATTTCTCTCAATGTCATTTCCTAAGTCCTAATTCTATTATTATGTACCGTATCTAAATTATATTCATGTTTTAGCCGTTTTCTACTTGCAAAAAACATGTAACACCAATTTACCTTAAATAATTAATTTTGAAAATTAAAATTAAGTTGTTATTTCACGCATTGTCACATTTCATTATTTCACCCAAGTTGTTAGTCACATTTCTTTCTATCAAGTCTTTCTTCTCAGGGAGTAGAATAAGAGAGAAAGTGAGTGAAAGGGGTGTTGTGTGTGCAGGGAGACATGGCCTATTAGGAAAAAGGCACAGGAAAGGAAACTGGATGTGGCAGAAATGAAGATGCTTAGGTGGATGTATGGAGTCACTAGACTGGATAGGATTAGAAATTAAATTATCAGCGCAGGGCAACTAAGGTGGTAGAAGTGTCCAAGAAGGTCCAGGAGAGGAGGCTCCAATGGTATGGCCATGTTAAAAGAAGAGATCATCAATATCTGGGGAATAGAATAATTGATATGATAGTAGAGGGTAGAAGAGGGAGAGGAAGGCCGAAGAGACGCTGGAGGGATTGTGTGGAGAGGGATTTGAGAAGCTGGATGGCGGTGAATATGACAGACACTTGGAGGGGACTGAGCAGAAACAGCGACCCCGTATAGAAACGGAAATAAGCTGAGGAAGAAGAAGATTCAAAATTAGCTGAGAAATTCAATGAAACCAGTTTGAAGTTTGTAACTTCAACGGATATTGAGATAATGGGAAAATATTCTAAAAAACGCAGTTTTTCAACAATGAAGGGTTATAACTGGATAAGGAAACGCTACTAAACGCAAAATTTTCACTTGTGCTATGTTTTGTGATTTTTAATCGCTATTTAGAGATTTAGGTAAGATTTACACAATCGCCGCCATTCAACTTTTTTTTTAAATCCGTCTCTTTTCAACTTTTATTAATAAGAATTAAAATTTATGATTACTTATTCAGTTAATAACACTTGATTGTTGAAAAATGACGTTTTTAGCATATTTTTCCCATTATCTCAATAACCGTTGAAGTTACAAACTTGAAACTGTTTGGTTTCATTAAATTCCTCAGCCAATTTTACATAGGAATTTATTATTTTAGAACCTGATTGAAGCCTCTAAAAAATTAGATTTTTTTTTAAATCACAATTTTTCGCCATCTTGGTAACAAAGCGATTTTGGTGGTTCGGCCCATAGTACGGGGGCAAGTGTTACAAAAAAGGCTTCCCGTGAGCCTATTGAGTAAAGAAGTTTGGGAGTGGTATCAATCTCTTTGTTTTGACCTGGAGAAAAATAATATCGGTGGTCATAAGCTCTCCGAGGGGTGCGTCACCTGTAATCCAAGATGGCGTCCGAGAATTTCAGAGTTTCACTGTTTCGGCCATAACTCAGCCATTTTCGAAGACATCCTTTCATTTTTTTTCTCAAATTGTTCCTTATAGAATTATCTACATGTGCTATATAAAACATATCTCCCAAAACGTATAAATAATAAGTTATAAATTTTTTAACATGAAAAATGATAGAATTTCTTATGAAAATTTTCGTTTTTCTGTCTTTAATTTTTTTATGCATCAGATAGACAAAAATGTTGAATCTATAAGTCGTAGATCTATTTTTTAGCTTGACAACCATGTGGTTTTGAAGGCTTTTTCTGCCTCGATGAAGGGTACAGCGAGACCCAAAGAGGGGCATGCGCGGAGTAAGGCAACTAACATGTTATATAAAAACTATTTTCCTTCATGTCTCCTTGATGTTAGAGACTTGAAAATGGTATCAATCTCTTCCTTTTTCTTTTTAGATTCAGAATATCTATAATTATGCACTAAAAAATGCTTCTCTTCTCGAGAAAACAAGATGGCGGCCATTAAATGCCGATTTTTGTTATATCCTTAACCATTTGATATTTTTTGGTGATATCTCAAGTTTTTTTCTCTTAGAATGTTCTTCATGAACAGTTCTACAATATTTATACAGGAGAAATGTGCTCAAGACCCATAATAGATAAGTTCAGATTGTTTTAAAGATGAGAAAAATTTTATTACATGCAAAATCTTACGTTAAAGCCGCGTATCGACAGTCCGAGGCATGTGCCATGAATGCCTCGCAGTACAGTCTGGTGACGCAAAAAAAGTATAAACTCATGGCTGAGGCATATGTGTGAATATAATCTGCAATAATCGAAAATAATTATAATTATAGTATATAGTAGGCCCTATATAATTATAATAAAAATAATTATAATAAAAAATCTGCATTTTTTGTAACCAAAAATGCGAGCACGCAAACAAATTGACTAGCGCCATCAAGCGGGAGACAAAGCAACTAAGCTCTGACAATTGATAATTTGGACTTTGGAGGTTGGTTTTTGCTCAATTAGTAGATAAAAATTCAAGGCAATGCTTATTATTGCCTATTAGAACCTTCTGCACCCAAATAGAATTCTTAATCACAAAAATGCATAGGAATGTGGTACAATTTTGAGGTTAGTTTGTAGAATTGTTCATTGTGCGTTGCGAGACAACAGGCACTGCTCGCTGCGAATTGTGTGCAGCGTTTGCCTCGCTGCTAGCAAACCCGGTATCGGTCTGTCGATACGCGGTAGATAGTGTAGACTAGTAGTAGTACTCTTTTTTGTGTCAACAGACTGTACAGCGAGGCATTCGTAGCACATGCCTCGGACTGTCGATACGCGGCTTAACTCTAATAAATTCATTGTCCAGCTTGAAAAATCAAATGTGAATAATGCATTGAATAGAGAAATATTTCAGCTTTCTAATGATGTATTTACAAAGCTTGTAGGTACGCTAATGATGTATAGAGCTTCAGCGAAAGAAGCGCTCGCGCAAGTCACATTTCATTCATTATGCCAAAATATTCACTTTTTACTGCATCAAAGAGGAAAAAATTTTTTTTTCGGGATTCCTTTGTTATAAAAGCATGAAAGTGATGTCAATCTCTTCATAATAACTGTCTCGATTATATCATCGATGAAAAGATCCTTGAATATCATTTCTACTACAAAAAAACTAAGATGGCGGCCGAAAAAAGCAGTATATTCGTTGTAAATTGAGAAAAGTTCGACTTATTTAACTTTTTTTTCAACCAAAATGTTCTATTCAATCTAGGCTACAACCTCCATCCGTTCATAACTCTCTTAATCGCATTGTTGATCAGTTATTTGAATTGAAGAGAACAGAAAAATGATTTTTCTCAATAAAAATGTTTTCTCTCATTTTTCATATCTTATTTGTTAAGATGCGAATTTCTAAAACCTAACTATGTTGTTAAACAATTCTTTAGCTACAAAATGGTATATTTTTTGTAACTGTAAGTTGATTATTGGTGGCGCAATCATCTGTGAATGGACTATCCTGCACACACTGCGCCAACTCAGTTTGATTCCAAGATAGCTCATGCCGTGAGTGTGTTGGCGCGCTGTGAGCCGGATCTCTCATTTAATGACGATTGCGCCACCAATAATGAACTTACAGTTAAAAAAAATATACCATTTTGTAGCTAAAGAACTGTTCTACAACATGGTGTGGTTTCAGAAATTCGCATCTCAACAAATAAGATATGAAAAATGAGAGAAAACTTTTTTATTGAGAAAAATCATTTTTCTGTTTCTTTTAATTCAAATAACTAATTAACAATGCGATTAAGAGAGTTATGAATGGATGGAGGTTGTAGCCTAGATCGAATGGAACATTTTGGTTGAAAAAAAGTTAAATAAGTCGCCTTACTCCGCGCATGCCCCGCTTTGGGTTTCGCTGTACCCTTCATCGAGGCAGAAAAAGCCTTCAAAACCACATGGTTGTAAAGCTAAAAAATAGATCTACAACTTATAGATTTAACATTTTTGTCTATCTGATGCATAAAAAACTAAAGACAGAAAAACGAAAATTTTCATAAGAAATTCTATCATTTTTCATATTAAAAAATGTATAACTTATTATTTATACGTTTTGGGAGAAATGTTTTATGTAGCACATGTAGATAATTTTATAAGGAACAATTTGAGAAAAAAATTGAAAGGGTGTCTTCGAAAATGGCTGAGTTATGGCCGAAACAGTGAAACTCTGAAATTCTCGGACGCCATCTTGGATTACAGGTGACGCACCCCTCGGAGAGCTTATGACCACCGATATTATTTTTCTCCAGGTCAAAACAAAGAGATTGATACCACTCCCAAACTTCTTTACTCAAGACACACACGGGATTACACTTGCCATGGAACATTTTCGTCTACTTGGTGTAAGGAATCAGCCTGAGAAGTATTGTACATTCCTCCTGGAACACCCTGTACAGCTGGATTGGAAAAGGAAAAAGACAAGAGCACAACACATTCATTAAAAAAAAATGACAAGAAATTGATGTCAGTACAGCAAAGTGAGCAAAATTCACATTACAAGTATGATTTATAGCTTATAATGTGAAAAGTTACTGAGATTGATAAATTCCAATCATTTTGAAGCACTTAATAACGTGAAAAGTGACTCAGATTGAACAATTTCAATAATTTTATAAAGCTATTTCATAAATTCCCAAAATTTCTTGGCCAGGGAAATATTCCCAAATCATAAGTTCCATCCCACTGGGAATATTCCCGATCCACATCACTACCCCTATAATTATAATCTTCTCAACAGTAAATCATTTTAGTCCAGCACGCAGGGATTTTCTTCTGCAACAGGTGGTGTATGCGATTTTATTGTTTTAATAGCTTCATTAGGGTTCCAATAATGTGTATTCAAAAAGTGCACACAAAATTTCCCCTTGCACAACTTTTGACAGCCAGAAAACCATGCATTTTTCTAGTTTTTCGCATATAACTAAACAACGGTCCACATTTTTATAGGTACATTCTCATGATACATTGTAGAGAACAAAATTGTGCGTGGATTGAAAAAAGAAAACAAAAATCGGTATAAAAAATAAATTGGATTTAGAGCAGTGAAGTATTTATTCTGATGAAAAGTGATCCAAGTAGTCTACGAAATACAAGATAGGCTCTATTTGAACCTTATATGTCCAACTTAACATCAAAATATTTAATAAAACCACCTGCAGCCTGTTTTGTTTTTGGAAAAGTGATTGTGAAAGTTCCAAAATTGGTCTAATATTAATTATTTTGTACTTTCTGAACTCAATTTTTGATGCTCTATAACTTTTAGGAAAAGGGGTAAAACGTTTCTCTGTTACTTTATGAGCTACATAACAATTTGAACAATTTTTGGGAAATTTTGAAAAAATTTTGTTTTTTGAATGAATGTAAAAAGTTATCTATTCGACCGATTTTTGTTTTCTTTTTTTCAATCGACGCAGAATTTTGTTTTCTACAATGTACTATGAGAATGTACCTATGCAAATGTGGACCGTTGTTTAGTTACATGCAAAAAACTAAAATAATGCATGGTTTTCTGGCTGTCAAAAGTTGTGAGGGGGAAAATTTTGTGTGCACTTTTCGAATACACATTATTGGGACCCTAATGAAGCTATTAAAACAATAAAATCGCAAACACCACCTTTTGCAGAAATTAGCCTTACAAAATTCCCTGTGTACTGGACTATTTTTCCGAGGAAATTTTCTGAGTTCCGTCTTTACAACAACAAAGCTTAACAACTCTTAACAAAGTATATACAACAACTTTAAATACAGCATGTAGAACAACTTTGAGAATCAGTTTTACATTATTAAATTCTCAGGCTCATTCCTTGTACCAAATAATGGAAAAAGTTCATCACTTAACGAAGCCCAACCCAGAAATGGTTGATCACCGAGATAAAAATGGCGGAAAATTATAAATTTTTTGTTGAATGTATAATTTTTAGTGGCTTCATGATGATACCAAAATAATATTATCCAATGTCAAGTTAGTAACATAAATGCATGGCTTATAAAAATAAATTATGGGCTAAGAAGAGTGCTAAGAAACTCTATTTCCAACGTGTTATAAGTGAATAATAAATTGTAGCCCAGTATTTTGTATTAAAAAATTTGTGGAATCTTAAATTGTAAAAAATGTAATAGCTAACGATTATATCTGATATTTATCCAAATCATAAATTTTTCAAATGTTCTACTATTTGTCAACATAGACAAATCTCATTTAAATCGTGTTTTATATGATTTGGGTAACTTAAGTTCAAGAAATCATAGGCATGACCATTGAAATTCTTCTTCTAAATAAAATTTTCTTTGTAGCTATTGAAGATACTATGTGATAATTCAGTTATTATATTATTAAAATGGATTTTTTTAGCATATTTCGCTCATATGCTTAATAACTATTAAAGTAACAAACTTCTAATTAGCATATGAAGTATTAAAGGAGTAAATAAGAAGCATTAATGGACACTAACATTGATATTTTGGGTATAGCAGAAGTAAGGAGACACTCCGAAAAAATTCAAGTATACAGTATTTTACATTGGAAATTATTTTGATACCACCATGATTGTATATTTGCTGTTCTAGAAATGGAGATAAGTCTATATCTATATCGAAGTGGTTAGTATAGTAGAAATGCATAGAATGATATTATTTCTCATACGGTTTTATTGATAGTGAAATTGAAACGGATAGGATTACGGCAAGGCATTCATAAATCTACTAACCTTGGTATTACTGATGATGATGATGATGATATCATCATCTTGATAATGAACATAGCTTGATCTGAGTACGCTTTTTAGAACAGAATTTTGAAGTGATAGTTTAGTAGTTGATATGTAATTAATTATTCTATATTAGCAAGTTTTTATGCACAAAAATTGAATGATTAAAATAACTTGATACAGTGCAATTCTGTGATTCACAAAAACACTGACTGCTTGAGTCTATTTCTTGTATGCCTACTATTTATCTATTCTTGAACTAACATGCATGAATCTATTTTATATTGTGTATAATACGATAACACAAAGTAGCAGAGAATAATGACGTAATGTTTCTCATCAGAAGATTATTTTAGTAGTCATGAAGTGAAATGATCACTGACTTGAAATACATATCGAAGGCGATAAATTCATTTTCATATCTCCCTTATTTCTGTTAGAGAATTCTTATTCTGTTATGGATCATAAATTGTATTGGAAGTCAACAAGCTGAGTTATATACATTGATTATTCTTACTATTACAAATCAACTGAACAAACAAATGTTTCTCTCAAAGTTGCATAAATATAAAAATAGAACTATGTATATTTGCCAGCTTTATTATGGAAAAACCACATGAGTCCAAAAAGGAATGAAGGACCTGATCTCAGCTCATCACTCTGCAAACACTTTCGAGCTTCTTCTAGTGTTAGTTCAACGACTTCAATCAACTCTCCTTCGCTTTCATTACCTCCACCTAGAAAAATAATTGCATTAGTTAATCATTGTTGTTTAGCTAGATGTGGATAGGATAAAAATACTCGAAATTGCCACAACCATAGATTTATTGAAATATATGTTTGGTTGCCATGGCAAAATTGTAACACGTTAATATTTTCTGCTCCAAGTTTTTCTTAAATTCAAAAATTTTCGGGTTTCAATTAGTGATTTTGACTTGTGCTTTGGTGTTTTTGGACCTTCTAAATTGAAAATAACCCTTCTGAATCAAATGAATTGTGAACATATTCAAGAAATTCAACCATGTTTCCTACTAAACAAGGTTATGTCGGCGAGGTGGAACACCTTTGGGTCTCTCCACCAATATTATAAAAATACTCGAAATTGCCACAACCATAGATTTATTGAAATATATGTTTGGTTGCCATGGCAAAATTGTAACACGTTAATATTTATGATAATAATAATAATAATAACAATAATAACAATAATAATAGTAATAGTAATAGTAATCTTTTTTTCGTTTATTATCTCACTTTATAATATATGACAAACAACAGTATATAAATATATAAAACACTTTACAATATTCCAAATAGGTAAGTCATACAATGTGAGAATATTTATTGTAAATATAGGGGAAAATCTTTACTATGGTGGCTTCCCCATGAAGCTAATGTTAGCTTTTATTGGGGATTTTATTACTATATAAATATATTTTAATTTCTTTATATGACATATATATATATATATAATTCTATGATTAGACTACAGTTTCACAATTTCCTGTTTATAATTTTATTTGAGTTATTTATCATTGATAGATTCTTATTTTATTTTGAAGTTTAGTTTCCTATTGATTTGTAATGAAGTGAATCTTCATTTCTCTTTTGACTTCTGCATAGGTGATTAGACTTTTGAGGTGATTTGGTATGTTGTTAAGTATGTTTGGTACAAAATATTCAGGAACGGCCTTTCCCATTTCAGTATAAAATGCTGATGTTCTGTAGTGTAGGTGTCTTGTGTTATATCTATTTTCATTTGTCTGTCGGTAGCGGCTATCAAAATAATGTTTCAAAAGTATTATGTATTTGCATAGGTTCTGAAAATTTAGTATTTGTAATGAATTTGTGTTTTGATTCTGAAATAGGTTTCTTTTTATTCTTTCCGTTAGTCGAGTTACTGGATTCAGTATATAGTTTGGGGCATGGCCATATACAGTTAAACCATATCTGATTTGTGATTCCACCAAACTGAAGTAGACAGTACGTTTTGCTTTTGTTGGAATCAAATCTCTTAGTTGGAAACATCTATGTGCTATATACCTCAGTTTTCTTGCCAACATTTGGGAATGGGTGAACCATTTCATATTTGAATCATTATGTAAACCCAGATATTTGACTGTGTCAGAGTGTTTGATTTTTTTGCAGGTGCATGGATTGTTTGTTTTAAGACATTGGTAGCTGTGACTAATTAGTCTATTGTTTGGGTCGAGGATATTTATGTTCAATTTTGGATTATGAAATACTATTGTTTTGGTTTTTGTACTGTTTATATGAATGTAATTGTTGTGAAAATATTTTGAAATTGTGTCCAGGTCTTTTTCGGCTGCGACTGTCAAGTTTTTATGTGTGAATATTATTATTGTATCATCGGCGTAGTTATAGACCTCTCTATTGAAATTGCAGTTTTTCAAATCACTTATAAACAAATTAAAGAGCAAAGGTGATAGTGGTGAGCCTTGAATGACCCTGAATGATTGGGATTTTGGAGTGCTATTGCTATTTCCAATTTGAACTATTGTTTCTCTATCTGTAAAATAGCTCTTGAACAATTCCAAATCCATCCCTTGTACTCCCATTGAACTCAATTTTCTTATAAGTATTTCATGTTGAATAGTATCAAAAGCCTTACTGAGGTCCAGTAAAACTGCCAGGGTCAAGAATCTTCTATCTATATTCTTGTTGATTGAATATGATACTTTATCCAATAATTGGGTTGTGGATTTGCCTGGAATAAATCCATATTGATTTTCATTTAGCAGGTCATTTTGTATTGAATATTTCATGAGTTCAGAATGAATGATGAATTCTAATATTTTCATAAGTATTGATATAGCACCTATTGGTCTGTTATTCTGTATATCTTGTTTTTGTCCGTTTTTGTAAATAGGTTTCAGTAAAGTTGTTTTCATCTTGGTTGGAATTTTCCCTGTAGTTATTATTGTGTTGTATAGATGAAGTAGAATTTCTTTCAGGTTTTCAAAATGTTCTTTCATGTGTTTTGGTTTAATTTCATCAATACCTGGAGAAGCTGATGTATTGAGGTTATTTACTATATTTTGTAATTTGTTCATCTCAATTGTTTTTATTATTGTATAAGGGTCATTTCTCATGTCTAGTCCATCAGGTCTTATTGTTGGTATGTGGAGTTCATTTGATGATATGTTTCTATTTATTCCTTCTATTTTAGTTTTAAAGTGTTCATTGAAACTATTGCATAATTCATTGAGTTCATCTTCTCCCCTTATCTTGAAATTTTCTTTTATTATTGCTTGGATTGGTTTCTTCCTAACATTGAGAATCTC
This sequence comes from Sogatella furcifera, assembly GCA_017141385.1. NCBI lineage: Eukaryota > Metazoa > Arthropoda > Insecta > Hemiptera > Delphacidae > Sogatella > Sogatella furcifera. The sequence continues at coordinate 29,091,133 of CM029550.1, forward strand.
ATTTACAGCATTCCATGTCTTCTTGGCATCTCCTATATGGTTGTTTATCTGATTGTAGTAGTATTTACGTTTTTCTTTACGAATTTCGTTTGTTAAATTATTCCTATGTGTTTTGTATTCATTTTTGCGTTGATTATTGTTTGTTTGTCTTTTTAGTCTGTTCCATAGTGTATCTTTCATTTTGATCCTATTTTTAATGTTGTCAGTGATCATGGCTGGATTTTATTGTCTCTCTTATTGCGAATTTTTATTGTTGCTTTTTTGTATATGTTTTTAAATTTTCTAACTATTGATTCGTAGATTTTTGTTGAATTATTTGATGTTAAATGATCGTTCCAGTTTGTACTCCTTTATCATATTCCCCACTAGCCTATCTGAAATAATCTCAATTTTTCCATCTGCCTTTGCTGTATCTGCTTCTATGTCCTGTATTTTGAAACCAACCATAGTCTGCTATTTTAGTTTTAATAATCATTGTTTCTATTCGATTTGGATTTATTCTGGAGTTAATGTGGTCTATGCATGATGAAGTTATATGATCTGCATACAGTTCTTCTCTGGTTGGCTCTCTTATTCCATTTTGTAAACCAGCTGTATACATTATATTCATATAATTTTGTTGCTGTAAATTAATATTTCCCTCCAATATATCAATATTTATATCTCCCATGATTATGAGATTTTTATTGTTAATTACAGGTACAGTATGCAGCCAATTTTCTAATTCATCATTAAATTGATTTATACTATTTGATGGAGGCCTGTAGAATACTGCAATTAAATAACTATGGCAGTTTGTAGTTAATTAAAATATGAGTGATTCACTAGCCGTAAACTCATGATTTAATATTCCGATGTTCATTTCGTTCTTGTAGTAAATGAGTATACCTCCGCCTGCTCTATCCTCTCTGCAATAGCTTAAGTGATTATAGTACGGAATTTCATAAGAATCTATCTCATTCTCTTTCAAATTAGTCTCGATCAGGATGAGCATTTTTATCCTATTCAGTGTTCTCCCCATGATTGCCATTAGTGTGTCCCAGTGTTTTTTGACGCTTCTTATATTGATCATAATGCATTCAAAGGTGTTTTCTTCTGTTATTTTATTTTCGAAATCTTGAAAATTATTGTAGGTTTTAGTTTGTATTTGTTGTATATCAAATATCTGATCCATATTAATTTTTTCTCTATATTATTAAATTTATATATCTATTTGATCAATTATGTTTATAGAAAGGATAATTCTTTTTAGTAATTTATATTGTTGTTGGGCTTTTGTGTGTGTTGTTGTGAGCCCTGTTATATTTTAGTTTTTATTTTTATTTTTCTCCTATAAATTCTGTGTCCCGGAAGGTAAGAGTGTAAAGGCACGTCGCTACCGGCGCGACCAGAACGACGACCGCCCGCAGCCGACCAGCCGCGGCCAATCACAACGCTCATTATTTAATAGCAAGAGCTGCGACCGGCCACAGCCGACCGAACGCGAACGCACCGCCCCAGCAACAACGCACCTTAATAGTTTGTGCTTCTTATACCATGGATTATGATTGCCCTTGAAAATTATTATTGCTATCTTTAATCTTACCGTTACTGATAAGAGAGTTTTATCTCTACTAATTATTCGTTGGTTCGTTACGATTTTGTTAGTCTGATTCAGTAGCTCTTACCGTGAATATAATGACCTGGTTCATCTCTATCATCTATCCAACCATAAATGTTGTGTGCCTGCTCTGTGATATACTTGATCTGAATTGGATGTATTATTTGATTAATGATGTTTATTTTACGTGGTTATGATCAACAGTGGAGTTCTTTGATTACAATTATTACAGTGTTCATCGTAAAATAAATTTTGGTTGTGTATATAGAAAAATCCTATTCATTTTATTGTTTGGATTATGCTTCTCAGTTGATCTACAAAACAGTGCACACAACTAGATTGGATTAAAAAAAAAATTCAAGATAGCAATAAAGTTATAAATCAGTTCATAGAATAATACCTCTTCCTTACCTCCTACACTCAACTATTAATTTTGGATATTGTCTTTATTGTTTATCATAATGTGAGTACCGTATCTTATCCATATTCTGTCTTTAAATATTCACTAAATTAATCAACTAGTCCACTATATTCACACTTGTTCTTTTGGGATATTGTCCTTTGATTGAACTCGTATTTTAATATCATCTGTTGATTTCTTGATGTAAATTTTTCCATCTCTGCTCCATATGTACCGGAATCCTTGTTGTATCGCTTCCTGTTTTATCTCCCAGAAAAGTTTTTTAAATTCCCTTGATTGATTTTCTGCCAAGTAGATTTTTTCTTTGTTGTTGATACCCAGGACATCTTCGTTTGTGATTTCAATTTTTCTCTTTTGTAGAACAATGTCTCTCTCCCTTTTGTTTTTCTATCAGTTCATGAAAGTTCCGTTGATTCACACTTTGAGGTTATACCACACCAATTTTTACTTCTCTTACTTCTGAAAAACTGTAGTCTACCACACTTCAAGTTCGATTTTCACTCAATAGTTTTCAATTTATCACTTGATCTATCACTTTTGACTCACTAAGACTTTATTTTAAATACAAATTTATAAACTTTTGTTGGTGATGTAAAAGAGTGTTGCCGTTTTATCCAGTGCCACCTTAATAATAGTAATAGTAATAGTAATAGTAGTAGTAATAGTAATAATAATAATAATAATAATAATAATAATAATAATAGAAATATCGAGATTTAGGGCCCTGTCACACTATGCCACTTCAGACGCACGGCGGGTCATGTTACATTTTTTTACCTCGCGTTTCGACGCGATTTGATGCGCGTTTTTTGTGGCGCCACGAAGGGGGGATATAACCTTGGATTCTACATTGTATTGGTTCGCGCACGCTGAGAAGAGACTCCGGCTCAATGCACCACTATTGTAGTGGTGTATCTTCTCAGCATGCGCAAACTATTCATTAATATAAACTATTATTATATTAACCGTTACTCATCTCACTACTGATCAAGCACAATTGATCAAAAAACTATATTCAATACAGTAAATTTAGTTCAATTGTAGCTACATTAAAAATCACTGCATTTCAGTCACAGGAGTTAACTGGGTGGTTGTCAATTAAAATGAAGTTACATTGAAATGTAGGCAATTATTATTTCTTGAGAATTATTGGAAACAACTGCCATCAGCATGACATGGTTTTGTCAACAACATCTTATATTAGTAGTAGCTGTTAGTGCAGAGACTTTCCATTGAATATACTTCTCATATTATTATTACTATTATTTTCAATGATTTGATATAATTGTTATGATAATGAAAAATTGCTCATAATTATATCTTGCTCATATGCACATCAAAAACTCTGGAGAATGATTTTATCATGTGAATTATAAGATTATCCTCATTGACATTTGTGGATGAAAAGAAATAATAAGCTTGATTATAATACCGTTTGGAAAAGTATTATTATTTACTTTTATTTTTGGGAAATAAATCATTCATTCATTCATTCAATACTGGCAAAATTTATTAGGCCTGTGTGCTTAAAAAAATTTAAAGTACCTATACTACAATATTTTCTCATATAATCAAGAATAAAAAAGATACTGATGATTCTAATCAAAATATAGAAATATAGCTGCAATTTTATATTTTGTAACAATTTGTAGTGTAATAATACTCATAATTTGTTACTATGTGATCATTGAAACTGAATAAGTAGTATAGAATAAAATTGAAACTATCAAAGATAATATAAAATCCTCAATTTTGAATATTTTTGAGTCCACATGAGAAATCTTACTAATTAGAGAACGCTGAATCCGAATCTGAAATCAGAATTCCTCTATCTTCAAAATCACGTGATTTAGATTTGGTGGAGTGTTAAGATTTTTAATTGCGAGTGGCGCTGAAGTGGCGTAGTGTGACAGGTTGGGCGCGTTCTCATAACGTTACAGCTGCTGACCATGTGGCTCGCCACTTCTGAGTGGCTTTGGAAACGCGGACGGTCGACCCAACAGCGCGTCTCAAAAAAACGCAACGCGTGGCGTAGTGTGACAGGGGTACGCGCCACTCATATTTGATACTATAGGAAAAAAATTGGATGAGCCTAACGCGCTGTTACGAACGCGCGTCTGAAGTGGCGTAGTGTGACATGGGTCTTATTGAATATCGACTGGTTTTGGAAATTTCGATGTAAACAGTTTTCAATCTCTGGATTTATCCACTTCAATGGTTATGAAAGTTTCGGGTCTTTTCATGCAATATTAATTATTGTTTGACAGAGTATAAGTTTGCAAAATAAAATATAGTGCAACTCATGAGAATGAGATTGAAATAATTATTTGGATGATAAGGTTGATTGACAAGTTTATTTGAGAATCAAATTAAATTATGTTGTTAAAATTCATAACTGTATTATTCGATTTCTTCTTTGATGTAGGAAATCAATTAGAAGAGAGAGCTATAAAAGATGGTAAAACCAGATATGTGAAATTACTCAAACTCAAGATTCATGAGCATGGCATATCGTGCAAGCACATCGGGCCTTTTTTATATTGGTTTTTATAATTAACATCTAGGCTACGGTAAGGTATCTGGGGTAACTTTTATCGACTTTGAAAATCGATTAATAGAACTCAGCAAGCATTCGATATATCGAATGTTGCCATTCAATATTGATAATCACTACCAATATCGATTTCCTTCACTGAGAGATTTTATTTATTTATTTATTTTTTTTTTTTTTGAGGGTGAAAACATCTGTTAATGGTTATTTTTTATTAAACTCAACAAAACAAAAAAAAATGAACTTAACTAACCAAGGATAGATAACTAACCTGGTAAATGAATAACCAAAAACTAACAAAATTTAAACTAAAAAAATAAATTAAACTTGGAATAACTTACTTGTCAAACCAAATATTCAATTTTTGAAATAGTACATTACACTACAAGCACAGAAAGTAGGTGTTTACAGTATGAGGATAGTCTCCCAGGCAAGGCTTGCCGAGCCCAGGAATATGTTATCCAAATACCGTAAACACCTTTCTGTGTGAGTTGAGTACGATACTTTTTGCCACACTGCGAGAATAAGAATAATAAATATTGTATAAGAATGTTTGCGGCGATCGCTGATTCGAACTGAAGTAGGCTAAGCAGTGCATTGTCGCCCGATCTAGTGGCCGGATAGGTAACTACCAGTCTCTTTCTGTGCACTAGCTCCAAAAGAGGCTTCTTTCGGAGCTAGTAGCAACACCGCCTGTAAATGGCGTCTTTCGAATCTCTTTAGTGCACAGAAAACAGCTGCTTTCTGTGCAGTGTGGCAAAAAATGTGTTTACCAGAGCATTTCTCATGAATACATGAGTATTGCCTTCATTCCTTATTTTATAAACAAATCGGATTGAATTCTCTCTTTTTATTTTGGTCCTCGTCAACTGGACGCAAATTTCACCATTTGGATTTTTGGAATTAGTTTTTTTCTTATAATAAAACACAATTTTGAGTAGAATTTAAATTGTTCAAACATAAAGATTTGTGATTTAAAATTCAATATTGTCAACAACCTCCATCTTGCAAAAAACAGTGAAAAGTGAAGTATAAATTAATTTAATAAAGCATGTGATTTATATAAAAAAGAATTATCAATATCGATAGTGATTATCGATATCGACATTAAATTGCAACATCCAATACATCAAATGCTTGCTAAGTTCGATTAATCACACATCACGCTATAAAACCAAAACAATAAAACGTGCGTGAATGGTTATCTGTATGGTTGACCACAGGATCGGCATTCTGATACAATTAAAGTATACGGCAAGTATCACTTTTTGATGTAGGTGAATCATTTCGAACGTTTAAAGTAGGAAAGTAGTTCCTATATAATTGAATACTTCAACAATTCGAATAACCTGTGAAGATGTGTATGAGCCACCTTAGTTCGAAACTGAATAATTTCGAACGGTTAAAGTAGGAAGGTATATAGAAGGGTAGTTCATTCTAACAGAAATGTAATATTGAATACCTAAAGTCCTAAATGATTTGAATACCTTGTGAAGGTGTATTAGCGAAGAATTTATAATATTAATCAAAGAATTTATATATTAATTTATAATATTAATTGAAGTCAAATTCTATTGAGAGATGAGTTTGGAGATAACAGATCTTGTTTCGGTGTTGGTGTGAAGCCTATGATGGCGATCACAATATTGTACGGAGTTATGCAGAAAGGAACCAATCCACAATCAGCTACTTTTGAGATATCGCATACCAAAGATGAAACTGCAATAATACCTCCCATTTTATCATCCATTAAGATATTATTCTGATTTTGGGAACGTATATGTGCTCTTAATATCATAAACTAGAAATTTATATACAAAAAAGCATTAATTTCCCATTTTATGGCATTTATGTGGGTTGGTTTCTTTCTGCAAAAAACATATCCTACTTTATGTGTTATGCAGAAAGGAACCAACCCACATAATAGCCATAGGAACCAGACTAAAATTTTAGTTTTTTTCAGAGAAAAAGAATCATATGAGGCTAATTTTTTTACTCATGGATTAATATTATAAAGAAAAGTGTTCTGTCAAAATTTCCCACCCCCACCCATCTTGCTACCCCCTCTGCACCCCTTAAAGTTTCCATTTTTAAGGGTTTCTTACATTGAATGAATCTCAGCACTCATTGGAAATAAGAAATCAAACGTTTTCTAATTTTTTAGAAAATTAAATTCTCCTTATTTTATGTCTCACCATTTCATTGTAGCTCCTGAGGTTCAAAAGTTATATAAATGGAAGAATGGAGGGATTCCCTAGATTTCTGCAAAAAATTTTAATTATCTCCTAAATGAAAGTTTACAGGATGATTCTACTGGAAATGTCTCTTATGAAACTTGAAGAACTTTTCAAAACCTACATTTTGAATGATAGAACATATATTTCTCTGAAATTTAACCTAAGTGTAAGTCAGTTAATAAATGAAAAACGCTATCTCAGAATTGCTTGGCAGATAGCCTGATATTATGGTCTATCTAGTGAGTACTAAAATACCCCTTTTAACTCATCAAATTTTGAAATAATTCATTTGGGAAAATTATATAGAGTTGATTTTCTCCCCATTTATAACTAGCATGTTGGCAAGTGTCCTGTCTGAAGTCCCCACACTACCACTCTTATTCAAGAATTCTTATATCACATATGGAGCTATTCTGCAGATCGGGTTTATTGCTTGCGCCAGGCTAAAAACTGGTTTTTGCGCTGTGGCTTAAAAATTGGGTTCCTGAGATCGAGTCCAGGTTTAAAAGATAGCCGACCGGCAATTATCCAGCAATTATTGCAGGGAAAAACCCTGGGTCTAAAAATCGGATTCCTGAGCTCAACAACAGATCGTCTCTGGTTTCAAAGATAAACTTGGTGGGTTCCTCAGATCGAGACTAAGCGTAAATGAGAGAATTGCAGCATCAAAAATGATGGTTTTTAACTCCAACTTAGACTTTTCAAAAGGCAGGTTTAAGTTCAGTTTTAAGCTATTAACACGTTATTGGTTCAATTTTGACAAAAATGAGTTTCAAAATGGGATTTGTCTTCAAATTCTGAACAATTTCATCACCAATAAAGTCATATTATTACATTTTTTTCACTCATTTATTGAACTCAGTAACATCAGAAAATGCAGTGAAAACCTTAGAAATATTAATTTCAATTTTGTCACAATAGAATAAAATCAATTTGAAAATTAATCGATTCGAAAAATTTATTTAGTTATGTTAAAAAAATTGAAAGAAATATTTAGATGTGAATTTCTGTATCTGCATCTGTGAATTTCTGTATCAAAGAATCATACAAAACTCATGTTGTGTGAACACGTGTTCATAACAGGTTTCAAAGAACAAGGGTGAGATAAGAGATAAGAAAGGGGCTTGGTATTTCTGCAAGGGGTGTGGAGAAGCTGCAGCTGCCTCACATTATTCTATAGTTTATTATCAATATCTGGTACCGAGCATCGCTCTGAAGCTGTGGCCGAACTGTTGAATTACATAAATATGTTATTGTAAGAAATCAAGGAACCTCCTTGTAAAAAATAAATCCAGAATTGATATATGATCACCTCTCACAATTTTAGCTAACAAAAATTTGTTTTTGATAACGAATATAAGTGACTGGATAGCGTTGGTCAGCTAACGATAACAGCCATTATACGCAGTACTTGGGATTATGCCTGAATAAGGAATATTTTATTCTTTTATTAATCCTGCCATAGAGTTTTCCCAGACATGAGACCTGGTGCCATCTTATTTTTCCATCACGGTTATATTACATTTCAAATTTCGAGGAAATCGTTAGAGCCATTTTCTAGATCCGTGGTTCCACAAACATACATACAGAAATTGCTCGCTTAATATAATAGGATTATTTGTATTTGTTCATTCACGCATATGCGGATATCACACATGAGAAGAGGAGCATTAACAAGCAACCTCTTTCATTTAATCACTATTATTTTTCCATTATTATTTATTTATTTATTCAGTTATTTACAAATAATGCTTAATGGTAAGGATCAACAGGCTTAAGCCCAAAACTGTCCTTTTTCCAATTTAGAATTCAATCGAGGTTATGTTTGTTGTTTTTCTTCCACAGTCACAAATTTTCACTCCAAACAAACACTTCAATTATTGTAAAGTTCAGGGTTTTATCAAGTGCACTGCAGTAGGCCTATTTGGCGTACTATTCGGGCTGTGTCCAACTGAACTGACTTTTGCATCCTCTCAATTAGACTCTGAGAAAGATTATTAGTATTCTTTTATTTTCAAAAGCTACATTAAAGTTTTGTTTATGAGTGTATTCAAGTTTGTCAATAATCAACGATTAGCCTAATTTGAAAATAGAAGTAAATAATACAGAAGGTATTTTATTTCCTATGATTGATAACATTCAGAAACATAGATGATTAATAGTTATTTGTGCATCTAGGGACTAAAGGGCAACTTTTTCTCCCTGAGGGGAAACTGTTGTTGCCCGAGGCGTAGCCAAGGGCGACAATTTCCCTGAGGGAGAAAAAGTACTTTAGTCCCGTGATGCACACAACATTTTTCCTCCACCTACATTAATTAGCTATTGATAGGAATATATAGAGTGTCCCAAAATTAAAGTGCCAAACTCTGGAAATACATTCTATGGCTCAAAATAAAGAAAAAATCATGATTAATCTTCTTTAAAAAAGCGATTTGTTCACCAGATATCCGCCTATCTGCATTTTTTACAAAATAATTTTCATCTTCAAATTCTTTTAACCAATCTTTATTAAACTCCGCAAGTATATTCATATAAAAGAAATCAGCTGTAAAATAAATCCAACTTGGTTCAATCTGAAATCTCAAAACTAGGACGTATGGTAGGTAGCTGCTACTTCCCAATCTATAATTTTTGTAACTACAAACTAAACAAAACTGGTGAAATAAAAGTATGACAAATGGAATTACTGGCAAGTCAACTTATATAGTAACAATAAAAGGGAAGCAAATAAGTTGATATTGCTTCCAGTTTTTAAGTAATGATACTGATAATAAAAAAAAGTTATGAGAAACTAGAATGAGCAATGAAACTTCTATTTCAATTTTTGATTAGGCTAATATGTAGAACTAAAGCCTAATAAAAAGAAAAAGATATTCAAGCAATCAACTGAATCATTTCAAATTTACTATAATAGACTTCATTTTAATTTACGTTACATTAGACATGAATGAAAGAAGTGAAAACAATCTTTTAGTTTTAATCTATAAGCTACAAAAATAAAAGAAAACAAAAGCATCAATAAAATTTATTTATTTCTAACAGATATCAGGCTACTAGCTTCCAGCAAGTACATACCGTATATTACAAATGTTAAATTGTAAATTCAACTTTCAGAGACAGTACAATGTTTGAAGGCCTATTTCGTCCACAACACAACAGTAACCGATAGTGAAAACCTGTTCATTAGGACAATTAAAATCCAAATAACATAATATTTCGTGTTGATACAACTCATACAACATAATAAAGGCTATCTAATGGAGGATATTTGTTTAAATTTATGTTGAAAAGTCCGGTTTCCAATTGAAAAACTTTAACAATTTACTAAAGTTTACTAACGTTAACGATTTTACTGACCTCAACTGCCATATAAGTTGAGGTTAACTATACTTCCAAACCTCAAAACCAAAAGTCTAATTCAACAAAGACATTCTTTTATCATTGTTCCAGTATAATATGACAGTGGACTATTGATAATTAGTCAAAATTAAAACGATAAACACACTATTATAATAATAAACTTAAATTATAACACACAGATCTCAAAGTACAATAAACCATTGTAGGAATGAATTATTGAATTCAATTCTATCTAATTCTAATCGATTTGATAGTCGATATTTGATAATGATCGAGAATTCTAGCTTTTAAATCATGAAGATTGTTTTTACTTTGGTACTATACTTCCATATGTATACATTTTTACATTTCTATAAATTTATGAATAATATACAAGTATTTAACTTTCTTCCATCATGATCCATTGTTTTATAAATATTCCTTCAAAATATCAGCGTAACCAACCTTTCTTCCAAACTGTGCACTCTATACTGTTTACTGTTCTACAGTTCACGCCTAAGTTCCAAATTTAGACACAAAATATCATAGAGATGCTTCCCATGTTATTTAAATGGGTTTACTTTATTCCCTGGGGAATTTCAATCTTCTTTTTCTCCTGAGGGAGAGAATGAAGCGCTTTAGTATTCGATTCCAGGGAGTGAAATGCGACTTTAGATAGTAGGTGGAGGAAAAGATTTTTTTTATATAGGCCTATTCATAAAAAGATAAAATGACTGGTTTGAAAAAATTTAGCTTGATTGTCATTGGCGACTTGTACCCATGAAACAGGTAAAGTGCCCGTATGTTCTAGTGTACAGCACTTCACCTGTTTTGTGGGCACGAGCTGCAAACGTTTTTACAAAAGTAAGATAGGGTGTAAACAAAGTACATAAAAATTCAAAGAATAAAGAATGTATTACAATAGCTTGTTTTCTAGCACTGTACAGTGTACACCTTTCAACCTTTCATAAAGAACAATCTGAAAAATAAACATTCAAAAACTCTTCATGTGTTGTAAAATGTAGAATTCAACAGCAGTGTTGCCGCTTTGCAGTCAAGGGTTGCAAGTAGAAGAGGAAATTTGTAAATGAGAGATTGGGAGTGTTGATTCTTTGGTTAAGGAGTATTGTTTGCCGTGTAGCATTTTTTCTGTGTGGATGATAACAAAATAGACAATTCAATGGACAAGGATACTGCTAGTTCAAAAGAATGATATAGGAATAGTTGGAGAAAGAAAGATACATTTTTAGAGAGCGAAAATATAGTCAATATATACAGAATGTTCGAGTGAATGAGGCTACTACAGGGCAAAGTGGGACCAATGACTTTGGAAAACACTGTCCTGTGGACGAGTTTCGTTTATTGTTTTCTACTAGCAGGAATTCAGCCTTTTTTGTATTGCAATTGTTCTTCTTTCGAAAACCTTTGTAATTTCTCCCTAGTTCAAGCTCCTTTCAAAGTTCTTTACCCTCATGAAAAAGAAGTATTTCTGACCATCTCCTACCTACTTTCTCTCTTTCTTTCGTTATAACTACAAACCATGCATGAAATAGAAACCATTCAATATTAAGTTTGTTAAATTATTCATATTCAGGATAAATTAATATACTCTTACAAGGAAAAAGCTTAAGGGCACTGGTGCGCCCTATGCTTCACCATGTTAACATAAGACCCATTATTTCAATAACTATCAGAGATATCTTCAAACTTTTTTTTTTATCTTAATCGTTGTCATTTTATCTTTAATTTAACATATCCATTTTCTTCTATCATCATTTTTAAATTTTTTATAAATAGTCAAGTTTTCATCCAAAAATCTACGTTTTTTTTAAATTATATCGATTTTTATTTTGGGTTAGGGTAGTTCTATTGATATATGGATATGTTAATATTTTCCTCTAAGTGCCAGAAACATGTCATAAAAATTTGAAGCATGTACCTCTTATAGAAGCTGAGAAAATGGGATTTTAGTGAAAAAAACGTGATTTTGAGAAAACAGCCAAAAACTAAAAAATTGAACAAAATACAATAAAATCATCATTTACCTTCATTTAGTAATTCCCGGTGCATAAGACGGATTGTCTGGGTCCTCTGCTTCCTCATACCTATCCTCCATCCTTTTTCTAGCTAGGGAACGTTTTGTTTTTATTTTATCAGAGAGAACTTTGAAGTAGTGGTCACTCTGACGTACTCGATCACTATCCAATGCTTCCATTGCAGTCAACATATGCTCCCCTGGGTCTAACTGGAGGTAGTTCAATACTTCACACTTGGCAATATTACCTATATTGAAATTATTCACAGCTTGATATACCCCAAATTTCAAAGTATTCATCCCCACAAATGTCCTTTTTGGGAGGATTGTCCACACAGAATTATTGAAGGACTCGTTTGGATTTTGTGTTTTCCCTAAACTACATTTCTCCAATAAACTATTGTTGGTCAAGTCCTGAAACACTGGCTTTATAGCACTCATAATCTCTGATGGTAAATGAAAATGTTTAGTGTGGTCATAATTTTTCCTCCAATTGGGCCTTCAAATATTTGCACCAGATTCTGTCAGGGTCTGAGGTACATAGCCCATGTTTTTGAGTATCATGATTAGAAGCTGAAATGTGGAAGTAGACCGACCAAATTTCTTGTTTCATAACTTGAATTGATTCTCCAGCTGTTCTTTGAATAGCTAATCCATAATATTTTTGAATTTTATCTATAGCCTCATTCGTTAACCCTCCTCTCCTCCTTTGTGATAGGAGAGGTGTTTTTGTTTTTAGCGACCGTAATCTTGTGCCCATTCTTTTGCGTACATGGCCAATACATTCTATTTTGTCAATACTTATTTCATCTCCATATGGCTTATCTTCATTTACTTTTGTATATGCTCGTGAATCTCCATCACCTAGATATTTCAAGTACCGCACATTGTACTCAGGCAATGAACGTCTGAATATTTCCATGGCCCCAAAAACTTCCATTCCCCCACTTGTTCCAAAAAAAGTTGGCAGAGCAAGAATCTTCATGTTTATTCTTATATCTATCTTTACACTGACAATATTTTGAAATTATTTCTACATCTACTACTTTCCCAGTAGATACTGAAGTAGCTGAAACAATACCATTCAATGATGTATGGCCTCTTTTCTGCCATGACCCGTCTAATGCAACTGCCAAATCCCTACAATTATCATTTTCCTCCACTGCTTCTTCAATAGCTAATTTCATATTATCTTTACAAACTCTCTCAACAACAGTCAGTAAACAATTTTCATGGAGAAAAACTTGTGTGGGGGATTACACAGATTCATTATGCCACAAAGTAATTTAGCTGCTGTTTTGCCCTTACCTATATTCCTCAAACCATAAACAAGTCTCAAGTTCACATCATACAAAACAGTATTTTTATAATTAGTACACTTGGAATTCACAAATTGTTCATTTTCACTGCAAACTGTACATATTATTGAGATTTTTTCAGCAAGTCCCACTAATTGTGTTTTTTGAATACTCAATTCCCCAGAGCACTTATTACACTGAGCAATATTTTGCAAGGATTGTTCAAATTGATTCAAATCAACTATTGAGTACTGAAAATTGCTACTATATTTATTATATTGCTCATGATAATCACCCAATTTGGATCTTGAACTTGATGTTGTAGAAACCAAGTTTGGATTTGAATCTGGAGAATTCTGTGGAGTCTGTGATGCTGCTTCAACAACAATAGGCCGTACATTAGCCCACCGTTTCATAACACACGGGCCCTTTCTTTTTTTAAAAACTCCTTTGGGTTTAGTCATTTTCACAAAATAAAAAAAATAACAAGAACTTTTCACTTTTCTGAAGTAAATAAAGTAACTAGAACCGAACCGTTGTAAGCAATACCGCAAACCGCGACAAATACCGCGATAACCTAAAAATGTAAACAACTTTACTACAAGACAATATTCCAGTAGCAAGTGCCTTCTGAATCTTCATGTACTTAGACTTGAATGAATCAAAAAACAGAATTTATAAAAATTATAATCATAGAATAAATAACAGAAGATTGAATTGCCTACCAAAAATTTCCAAAAGTTCAGCATCACAAAGAAAAAACCTTCCTGTCGAGTGATCGAAAAACTTTCATAGAATATTATCTAGTCATCAGATCGCTCTGATCTTGACGCCATTTTAAAGAGCGAATTTCAAACTATAAGATGAGCAAAAAAAATTTTTTTTGATTTTTTTTCGATTTTTTGCGCACCAGTGCCCTTAATGGTTCCTTTTTTTAATACTTTCATCAAATAATGATTCTCTATAATTGGTCTCTCCAGAACTAATTTCTTCAATAAAGTTAGTTCATCTTGCAAAAAATTTATTCGTTTTTTCTGTTCTGCCATTTTCAAACTATGACAGCCTAGGATACTCCTAATTTACACTATGTGGACACTACCTCACTACACAATAATACTACTATTAATATTTTATCCACTACAGAACTAATAAATTTAATTAAATGGATGAAAATTAAGAATGAAGAGAAAAAGAATGGTGAATAGCACGACGCGCGAGGGAGGGTGGTGAAACGGAAACAGGTGAACCGAACATGCAAAAGCGAAAGGAAGATATGTTGAAACGGGATGGAGATATGTTTCGCAGTGCCTGCTGCCAACCTTCCGGCAATAATCCCTGCATTTCCCTACAAACAAGAACGGCTAGCTATTTCAAGGCCAGGCGCAACTTGGAGTGTCAGATATGGTTGTTTAGACTCTGACAACGGGTAGACCGCGCTTGAACTCGATCTCAGGAACCCATTTTTTTGATCTCGGCCAAACTTGCGCTAGTTGAACGTTGCGCTAGACCTAGCAAAACCCGATCTGCGGAATAGCCCCTATAAGAGATAAATAGTTGAACTTTGTATCATTATTCAGTGAATTCCATTGGCTTCCACTCAAAATATATGTTTCTATTATTTGTGAAGTAGATATATTAAAATTCTCTAAATGTTTCATATTAGACATTTCCCAGTTTACTTTTATTAGGGAAAGAATGAAATTTTTAGGCAGAAGTCTGTACCTATGTGGGCTTCCATCATACTTAAATGCAAATAACTCCTGAACCACATGAGCTATAGTGAAATGGCGATGACATAAAAAAGTAAATTTAATTTTTAAAATAATGAGGAGAATTTCAATTTCATATCTTCAATGGTTGCTGAGATACATTAAATGAAAGAAATCCTTGAAAAAAAAACTTTAAGGGTGTGTTGGGAGGGAAGCAAGACGGGTAGGGATGTGGAATTTTGGCAGAACACTTCTCTGTATGATAGTAATCAATGGTTAGAAAATTAGCCTCATATGATATTTTTCTCTGAAAAAAACTAACATTTTAGTCTGGTTCCTAATAATAAAATTTCCCATTCCATGGCAATCATGTGGGTTGGATCCTTTCTGCATAACACATAAAGTAGGATATTTGTTTTGCAGAAAGGAACCAACCCACATAATTGCCATAAGGGTTGATTCCAGTGCTTTTTCATCCAAAACAGTTACCCAGGGGTTTATCAACCCAAATATTGAAAAATCCTATTTTTTTATTTTTGTGGTTCCTTTCTGCATAACTACATCCAATTATGATCTATAAACAGGGTGTTTCAGGAGATAATATGTGAAATACTTCTAAGGCTGATTTCTTAGACCAAGTAGACAAAAAAGTTCAATGGGATAAACCATAGCTTCCTTTAATAGAAGGCCCTGCCCTAATAATATGGCAACGTCGCACCGTAGACACAGTCTTTTCATATGAAAGCAGTAAGTACAGATCATGCATGTTGACTTGGTTTTTTTCTCTTTGGACATAATTTCCATGAAAAACTTTCATGAAACTCTTCGTATAGAATTCCTTTTGTGTTTTTTGTAATAGGTTGTAATAGAGATTAGCAAGAAAGATTAAGAATAGACAGTTATTCATTAAAATAGCTTATTATTTGTAGCAAGTTAAATGTGAGAATGCACACAAGAAACGTATCCATTAGAACAGCTGATTGGAAAATTATTTCAATGCTTTTAAGTGGACCCAATTTCCTACTCTACATAGTTCTCAATTTTTAGACCACGGCCTTCTATTAAATGAAGCTATGGATAAACCCCCAAAAACGCTTTTTTACCGAGATAACAAGGGCGGAAAATTGAGATTTTTCAAAAATGTTAATTATATTAATTATTTAGAGATATCACTTAGGTTCTAAAATAATCAATTACTATGTAAAATTAGCTGAGGAATTCAATGAAACCAGTTGAAGTTTGTAACTTCAACGGTTATTTAGATGATTGGGAAAATATAGTAAAACAAGCAATTTTTCAACAATAAGGGTTATAACTGGATAAGGAATAATAAATAAGTATTTTTTATCAATGGAAGTTGAAGAGAGTTGGATACTGAAGAAAAAGTTGGTAGAATTTCAGTTCTGCTAATGAGTGAATGAATGTATGAGTGTTATTTCGGTTTATATACAGAGTGTTTCAGGAGGAATGTGCAATACTTCTCAGGCTGATTCCTTAGACCAAGTAGACAAAAAGTTCCATGGGATAAAACCCAAAAACGCTTTGTTACCGAGATAACAATGACGCAAAATTGAGATATTTCAAAAAATATTAAATTTTCCAATTTTTTAGAGGCTTTACTCAGGTTCTAAAATGATCAATCCCTATGTAAAATTAGCTTAGAAATTCAATGAAACCAGTTTGAAGTTTGTAACTTCAACGGTTATTGAGATAATTGGGAAAATATGCTAAAGTCGCCATTTTTCAACAATAAGTGTTATAAGTGGATAAGGAATCATGAATTTGTATTTTTTATCAATGGAAGTTGAAGAGAGTCGGATACTGAAGATAAAGTTGAATGGCGGTGATTGTGTAAATCTTACCCATATCTCAGAAATAGCGATCAAAAATCGCAACATCGCTACTAACAAATTTTTCACTTGTGCTGTATGGTCAATTTTTATATTTTTGATTGCTATTTCTGAGATTTGGGTAAGATTTACAAAATCGCCGCCATTCAACTTTTTCTTCAGTATCCGACTCTCTTCAACTTCCATTGATGAAAAATACAAATTCATGATTCCTTATCCACTTATAACACTTATTGTTGAAAAATGGCGATTTTAGCATATTTTCCCAATTATCTCAATAACCGTTGAAGTTACAAACTTCAAACTGGTTTCATTGAATTTCTAAGCTAATTTTTCATAGTGATTGATCATTTTAGAACCTGAGTAAAGCCTCTAAAAAATTGGAAAATTTAATATCTTTTGAAATATCTCAATTTTGCGTCATTGTTATCTCGGTAACAAAGCGTTTTTGGGGTTTTATCCCATGGAACTTTTTTGTCTACTTGGTCTAAGGAATCAGCCTGAGAAGTATTGCACATTCCTCCTGAAACACTCTGTATATAAACCGAAATAACACTCATACATTCATTCACTCATTAGCAGAACTGAAAATCTACCAAACCGAATGCATTCAAATTTGGCAGACATGTTCAGTTGGACCGCTAGACGCGTACTAAGAACGTATTTTCAAAACTTAATAAGGATACGCTAAATATTTGAGTTTTTCTATCGTTTTTTTGCATTTTTTCAATTTGTTCGAGAACCAATCGGTAGAAAATGTTAAAAATCTTTGGAGAGGTTCGTCTTAGGCCTGGAAATGTTGTGCTCGAGAAGTTTTGAAATCCCTTTGGGATTACGCCAGTAATAAATAGTTTTTCAAAGTTGTAGATGTATTGCAGGTTGAATATATTTCGCCTTGATCCGACCAATCCTTACTGCAAATTCAATGGTTCAGCGAGATAATAGATGAACTAATTTTGGAAGATATTGAATCAAGTTTCAAACTAAGTCCGATATACTTCTCAAAATTACGCTCAATATTAGCGTTTCACTATTTTTTGAATTTTCGGAGTTTTTCTTGGATTTTTCGAGGACCAATTGGTTGAAATTTGGTAAACAGGTCCAAATTAGGTCTAGAAATGCTGTGTTCAATAAATTTGGAAACCATTCTGAGGTTACGCCTTTTACAGGTTTTCCAATGTGTAGAATCTGCACTTTCCAAATCATATACCCAGGTTGAGCTTAGGTAATAAAACAACTAATTCAGAACGATTACCCAAAAGAACCCTTTTAAGTGATAAAAGCATATACATTCGAATGGAATTGCAGGCGAGCGAGCGAGCCTGTTTGTCTCAGCTGACACTGACAGAGGTTTTGCAGGCGAACGGAGCGAAGCGAGTATGACAAAATCACAATGGGTTATTATGACCAGTATTTTTTTCAACTGAGTGATAGATTGAGTGACCGTTCTTACCTTTTCCAGTCTTCATACTGTCAGTAACTTCCGTGTAGTACATGGTTTGAAAATTTCCATTCAATGCGCCTTGTCTGAAACAATATAAATGTCCAAATATGAGAGCTAGTTGAAACTTGAATTTTTTAATGCTGATAAGAGTAATAAATAATAACACTGCCTCAACTAATTCTATTACCGTAACGATATGCATAAGAAATTTCAATAAAACATATTTCTGATGATTAATATTGTTGGATCGTTGGATATAGTTTCATTCAAAATAATTACTTGAAGTATGAATATTATCGATGCAACATGCTTTTTAATTTGTGTACCGGTATTAAAAAATTATATTTTTGGTGCACTGTATAATTGAAACATGAAAGTATACCTTAAATGGTATGGCATAAGTTTATTTAAAATTTAATGAATAATACAAGAGTTGGTTAGAAAGTTAATAATTAATACAAGAGAAGGTAGAATATAGGCTTTCGCCATGCCTATCTATTCTAATCGAATGAATGATTATACAAATGGTATCAAGTAATTAATGTAATGTGTTAATTAAATTAAATTTTACCTGCAAGTCAAGATCTTTTCTAATTTATCGACAGACACATCATATCCACATTCTTCCATCACTTCTTCTCGAGCTATCTCAATGAGTGGTAGATTTTTGTCCACGATGCCAGCACACAGCTCCAGAGTAAGGCCCAGTTCAGCGGTATACTTATCAGTGTCGATGACGCTCCTCTCTTCTTCGGGGATGGAGTTCAAATATATAGCTGGAACAATTTGACATTTCAATAGACTCAAGATCGGGAAGTTTCTCATTACTACTAGTACATATGAAATGGATTTCAACAGACAGATCTGTCGTCTAATCGGCAATTCGAAGAAGTTTTAATTTCACACTATTCGACAACGCCGCTATTTCTTTATTGGAGGGTTCCAACTTATATTCCACAACCTTTTTTTCAGAGGAATTTCTTACAATAATTAATTTCATCACAATCGATCACATATTATTACATTACTACGATGAGTTTTGTAGAAATTCTATGATATTGAACCAATTATTGGTTGTTAATCCAATCCAAACTTAATTATAGTCGGCGCAATCTAAGTTGACAAAAACCCCCTCCACCCGAGAAATAGCTACGTTGTCATTTTGCGTGAAATTGAAACTTCTCCTAACGCAAACACATTCAACTGAATGTTAAAAGTGACAGCGTAGCTTCGGAAAAATCACGCGGTGTTGTGAAACTCACTATTTTTATGATAAACCAGCTGTTCGCAACTCGAATATTCAAGTCGATTAGCTTCAATAACTCTAATCTTCAACATACAATGATTCATGCATATTAGTAAGGGGGCAAGTGTTACAAAAAAGGCTTCCCGTGAGCCTATTGAGTAAAGAAGTTTGGGAGTGGTATCAATCTCTTCGTTTTGACCTGGAGAAAAATAATATCGGTGGTCATGAGCTCTCCGAGCGGTGCGTCACCTGTAATCCAAGATGGCGTCCGAGAATTTCAGAGTTTCACTGTTTCGGCCATAACTCAGTCATTTTTGAAGATATCCTTTCAATTTTTCTCTCAAATTGTTCCTTATAAAATTATCTACATGAGCTACATAAAACATAACTCCCAAAACGTATAAATAATAAGTTATACATTTTTTAATATGAAAAATGATAGAATTTCTTATGAAAATTTTCGTTTTTCTGTCTTTGGTTTTTTTTATGCATCAGATAGACAAAAATGTTGAATCTATAAGTTGTAAATCTATTTTTTAGCTTGACAACCATGTGGTTTTGAAGGCTTTTTCTGCCTCGATGAAGGGTACAGCGAGACCCAAAGAGGGGCATGCGCGGAGTAAGGCAACTAACATGTTATATAAAAACTATTTTCCTTCATGTCTCCTTGATGTTAGAGACTTGAAAATGCTATCAATCTCTTCCTTTTTCTCTTTAGATTCAGAATATCTATAATTATGCACTAAAAAATGCTTCTCTTCTCGAGAAAACAAGATGGCGGCCATTAAATGCCGATTTTTGTTATATCCTTAACCATTTGATATTTTTTGGTGATATCTCAAGTTTTTTTCTCTTAAAATGTTCTTCATGAACAGTTCTACGATATTTATACAGGAGAAATGTGCTCAAGACCCATAATAGATAAGTTCAGATTGTTTTAAAGATGAGAAAAATTTTATCACATGCAAAATCTTACGTTAACTCTAATAAATTCATTGTCCAGCTTGAAAAATCAAATGTGAATAATGCATTGAATAGAGAAATATTTCAGCTTTCTAATGATGTATTTACAAAGCTTGTAGGTACGCTAATGATGTATAGAGCTTCAGCGAAAGAAGCGAAAGAATAACAAACTAAAAGTCCCCAAGAGTCCCCAGTGAGCTTCGGCCGCCATCTTGAAAAAACCGTAAAATTTACCTACTACGAATTGTTTTTTCGTGAATTGTGGCCGAACCAAGCGTCGGACGAGAAAATTTTATAGGACCTTTTTGCGCCCACAGGTTCCCGATTGGGAGTCACTTGAATGTAAAAAAGGTGTGTTTTCAACGAGGAGGTATTATTACACACAGTACCATTATAACGTAAAATTTGAAAATTCTCATCAAATTTGACATATAATATATGAATTTATACCGCCACAATGAGCTATCACACGATGAAATCGACGTACCGTTCAAAAGTTATGAATAAATATATATAATTTATAATATAGGGGATGCTTTTGACCCACCCCCCAAGAACCCTACGATACTTTTGGTCGAATAAACATTGCTAATAACAGCCTAGGGTCTCAGGAACAGTATTCAAGAGGTATAAGCGAATCCCAATTGTTTAGTAAG
This sequence comes from Sogatella furcifera, assembly GCA_017141385.1. Taxonomy (NCBI): domain Eukaryota; kingdom Metazoa; phylum Arthropoda; class Insecta; order Hemiptera; family Delphacidae; genus Sogatella; species Sogatella furcifera. The sequence continues at coordinate 29,112,482 of CM029550.1, forward strand.
TTTTTTGTTTTAAAATATGCAATTTTTGGGGTGTAAGGATTTTCTAAAATCGATGTAGGACAAAAATTATTAAACATAGGAGTGTGGAATTGGTCTCAAATGGAAGAGAAATGAATTTCGCCGAGAGGGATTTTGAAATACGAATGTACGGGTGCTCAATTTATAGTTACAAACTTTTTAAGTAAGAAAAATTTCAAATTCTCGATCCTATGAAAAAATTGGCAAATTTATAAAAAATTGTATCTCAAAAACGGTTGATGATACAGAGTTGCAATTGGTCTTATTCTCTTCCAAATTTTATTGTCTACAAAAAAGTCCTATGAAAATTTCTCGTCCGACGCTTGGTTCGGCCACAATCTACGAAAAAACAATTCCTAGTAGGTAAATTTTACGGTTTTTTGAAGATGGCGGCCGAAGCTCACTGGGGACCCTTGGGGATTTTTAGTATGTTATTCAGCGCCCTTTTCTGATCATATCTGTAAATTTTCAGCTGGGTCCTCCGACTTTCACTTTTTTTGCTTAATTTGACTGGACTATTGCGCGGACTATAGAAAATCATTTGTAATTAGAATTCATGCAAAACTAAACAGTAGCCTGTGAATTTTTCATTCGAGAGTGTAACTTTTAATACGGACATAACAATAAACATTAGTTAGAATAATTTTAAAATAACATAAATATATGTAAATTGCTTGAATTTTTTCCTGGAAATTATATTGACATGAGCCGTAGGCTTTTGCGTGGATGATGATGAGAAGTGGATTACCAAATGATTTTTGGGCAGCCAAGACTGACGGTTCAACGTATCCACTAAGGCATGGGAGTAGCCCGAGAAAAAATACAATAGACTAGAATGCTAGAATGGGAAAAATGTCTATAAAACAGAAAATGAAAGTTTTATTTTAAATCACTTTAGATTTCAATCAAGGATTTCCAACAATTTTTATTGGAGTATCTAATAAGTATATTAAATTGAACAAAGGAAGAAGATTATTCAATTTTCTAATAAGCTGCAAACTGCAAAGGACAAGGCAGTAGACTACACTGAATTGCACAGTATTATATTATTGCATGGGTTGGGCTCATTCATTTTTGTGATTGATGTATATAATATGTGTGAATAATTATTAATGAATAATATAATTACCAGGCCTGAACTGTCTCACACATACTAGGACTTTCCTTGTTACATTGAAAATTATAATGTAAACGCTGAAAAAAATAATATTAATAATGTTAAAGTAACCTTGAGTTATACTTACAACTACAGTATTTAGGCCTAAATGCTAATTATATTTGAATCTACATTTGAATATACGCATATATAGGCCTATGCCTATATGCATGATGAAGTTGTCACAAGTTCAAATATGGAACCAAAGATTTGAGGAGAAATTCAATTGAATAGGTAAAAAAATAGATTTGAGAACTATATCCACAAAACAGTATGGATTTAAGAGCTGCGGATAAGTCACAGAAAATGTTAAATATGGAAACAATAATTTCTTATTGAATATAATAATTTATTATATTTATTCATAGATAGCCGGCCAGCTTGGTGCAGTGGGCTGGGGTGTCACAACCTTCAGTCCGCTAGCACTGCCTGGTCTGGGTTCCAGTCCCAGTAGGCATGGCTGTTTTTTACCTCATCAATCACCTTCGCACTAAATATTGAACCCACGCACAATCTAAAATGCTTATATGGGCATCATCCGCAATAACAAAATAACTAGGGAAGCGCATGCGGAGGCAGCCGCAAATTGAGCGGAGCGAGCTTTCTTTTTGTCCAAAAGTTTTTGAAGCGGCGTAGACTCGAAAATTTGATCCCGGTATTTTAAGCCTAGCTAAACCGAGCTGATGGTGAAAGTGGCTCATTCTATTACCATGTAATGTTATGAATTGAGAATATAAAATAGGAGCAACAACCTTTAAGTAAATGTTTTCTTAAGTGAGTGTTTATTTTGACAGAATAAGGCAAGACGAGAAAATGACTCCAGCTTGGTCAATATTGGTTAAAAAAATATTGATTGGGCTCAAATTGAAGGTCAGAATGTTTCCTACGATTGAGACAAAATCAATAATTTTCAAACAATATTGACCGAGCTAGAGTAATTTTCTCTATGAGTGGTTCAACTTTGTAAATACAGCATTTGACGTACCTTTTTTGGTCTCAAATGTGCTCTGATTGTTTAAAATAATTATTCAGTAGCGAATTATAAAGGAAAATCAATATAAACTTGAAAAATCGCAAAAAAATAAGCGTATTGGATGAAATTTGGGCAAATTTTTTGTGTATTTCCACAACAAGCTTCCATTGTTTGTTAGCATGTTGAGAAATATTGAATGAATGCAAATAAATGAATAATTTTATTAATAAAGACATCAGGTAAAAAACCCATTTTGCCTCCTTCACACAGTACAATATAGTTATTTGTGTATCAGTACGCAAAGAGTGATTTTGCTGCATCAAGAGAAACACTTACGCACGAGCCGCAGGCCGTATTACACATTAAGTTTTTCCAAACTACCATATTGAATGTGAAAGGTTGAAATTAAAATTAAAATAGTCATATCTCAGTTATTTATCATTGAATCCTGACAAATCAGGCACCATTTTATTCAGAACTAGCCGGCAGGCTCGCTTCGCTCGCCTTCTCCGCCTAGCCACAGTCTGGACCCCCGACAGTATAGGCAGTGTAAGTGAGACAAACAGGCTCGCTTCGCTCGCCTCAAATTCCAATCAGAAGGGATTAGAAAAATTATTGAACACAGCATTTCTAGACCTAATTTGGACCTGTTTACTTAATTCCAACATTTTCTGCCAATTTGTTCTCAAAAAATCTAAGAAAAACTCCAAAAATTCTGAAAAATAGTAAAACGCTAATATGAAGTGTAACCTTTGGAAAGTATATTGGACATAGTTTAAAACTTAATTCAATATCTTCCAAATTAGTTCATCTATAATCTTGCTGGACCATTGAACTTACAATTTGGATTTGTCATATCAAGGTGGAAGATATGCAACTTGCAATACATCGACAATTTTTAAAAACTTATTACTTGCTTAATCTTGAACGGATTTCAAAAATATTCTAACACAACATTTCTAGACCTCATCTGAACCTGCCCACCAAATATCAACATTTTATACCGTTTTTTTAAATTTGAAATTTAAAATTTAAAATTTAAAATTTAAAATTTAAAATTAAAATTTAAAATTTAAATTAAAATTTAAAATTTAAAATTTCAAATTTAAAATTTAAAATTTAAAATTTAAAATTTATTTAAAATTTAAAATTTTATAATTAAAATTTAAAATTTAAAATTTAAAATTTAAATTTAAAATTTAAAATTTAAAATTTAAAATTTAAAATTTAAAATTTAAAATTTAAAATTTAAAATTTAAAATTTAAAATTTAAAATTTAAAATTTAAAATTTAAAATTTAAAATTTAAAATTTAAAATTTAAAATTTAAAATTTAAAATTTAAAATTTAAAATTTAAAATTTAAATTTTAAAATTTAAAATTTTAAAATTTTAAAATTTTAAAATTTAAATTTTAAAATTTTAAAATTTTAAAATTTTAAATTTTAAATTTTAAATTTTAAATTTTAAATTTTAAATTTTCAACTTTAAACTTTTAACTTTTAACAACTTTTAACAACTTTCAACAACTTTCAACAACTTTCAACAACTTTCAACAACTTTCAACAACTTTCAACAACTTTCAACAACTTTCAACAACTTTCAACAACTTTCAACAACTTTCAACAACTTTCAACAACTTTCAACAACTTTTAACAACTTTTAACAACTTTTAACAACTTTTAACAACTTTTAACAACTTTTAACAACTTTTAACAATTTTAATTTTTAATTTTTAATTTTTAATTTTTAATTTTTAATTTTTAATTTTTAATTTTTAATTTTTAATTTTTAATTTTTAATTTTTAATTTTTAATTTTTAATTTTTAATTTTTAATTTTTAATTTTTAATTTTTAATTTTTAATTTTTAATTTTTAATTTTTAATTTTTAATTTTTAATTTTTAATTTTTAATTTTTAATTTTTAATTTTTAATTTTTAATTTTTAATTTTTAATTTTTAATTTTTAATTTTTAATTTTTAATTTTTAATTTTTAATTTTTAATTTTTAATTTTTAATTTTTAATTTTTAATTTTTAATTTTTAATTTTTAATTTTTAATTTTTTATTTTTTATTTTTAATTCTTAATTTCATTTACTCTTAAGCAAACAAATCTTAAAAGGTCGTTTATTTCTTTTATTTCTATGTGAAATAATATTGGAAGTTGTTCTAAGTTAAAAATAATTGGCAAAAAAAATGTTCTGCTCAGGTTTTGAACCCCCCCTGATTGGTAAGCAGTGAAATACTAGTCCACGTCGCTAACCACTGAGCTATGAGGGTTTCGATAAGGAGCCGATTCTGTCAGTGATACCAACATGATTTCAAGTGCATAATGGACATTTCTGACCAGGAACGTTTCTCAAAACTGATGTTAGGTTGCAATCCTGCAGTGCAGAGAGCATGAATATAGCATGAATAATGTGTATAGTAATAGTGTGTAAGCAATCCTTTTTTTCCTTTTTAGACCTTAATATTCAAATTTTCAAAATGCTCTATAGCCTATAACCTGGTCGTCTATGCCTACTATCACCATGGCAAATTTGAATTTAATCGGTCGAGCGGTTCCAGAGGAGTAGTTATACAAAGAGTGACTTTCCTAATCCATTGTTCTAAAAATTTGCATATTAAGCACGAAAAAAGGAAAAAAAGGATTGCTTACACATTATTACTACACACATTGCTTGATACTATATTCATGTTTTCTGCACTGCAGGCTTGCAACTTAATATCAGTTTTGAGAAACGTTTCTGGCCAGTAATGTCAATTATGCTCTTCTAAAAATTAAATTATGCTAAATTAAAAATTAAAAATTAAAAATTAAAAATTAAAAATTAAAAATTAAAAATTAAAAATTAAAAATTAAAAATTAAAAATTAAAAATTAAAAATTTAAAATTTAAAATTTAAAATTTAAAATTTAAAATTTAAAATTTAAAATTTAAAATTTAAAATTTAAAATTTAAAATTTAAAATTTAAAATTTAAATTAAATTTAAAATTTAAAATTTAAAATTTAAAATTTAAAATTTAAAATTTAAAATTTAAAAATTTAAAAATTTAAAAATTAAAATTTAAAATTTAAAATTTAAAATTTAAAATTTAAAATTTAAAATTTAAAATTTAAAATTTAAAATTTAAAATTTAAAATTTAAAATTTAAAATTTAAAATTTAAAATTTAAAATTTAAAATTTAAAATTTAAAATTTAAAATTTTAAATTTTAAATTTTAAATTTTAAATTTTAAATTTTAAATTTTAAATTTAAAATTTAAAATTTAAAATTTAAAATTTAAAATTTAAAATTTAAAATTTAAAATTTAAAATTTAAAATTTAAAATTTAAAATTTAAAATTTAAAATTATAAAATCAAAATGATGTGAGAAAAATATTCTAGTGATAAAACTCCAATAAAAGAATATATGGACTAATTTTGGAGGTTAATAGTGGAAATATGGTATTTTTTGCTGTGCAAGGAAACATGTTGAAAGCCCTAACACAAAAAATATAGAAGATAGGAAGTCTCCCTTTGTCTAAAATTGTAGAGAACAAAATTATACCCAAAGGGATTTTGACATACACCTTTCTAACTCATCATACGGAATATATGAACAATAAAATACTGAATAAGATAAAATTTTCATTTTTCTAAAAAAAAAACAACTTTTTTGAAACCTTATTTCTCGGTCCTTGTTTGAGATAGAAGGTTGGATTTGATACCAATCTCTTGGAAATTTTATTAGCTAAAAAAAGTATAAGAATGATATTTTCTGTCAGACGCTTCGTTTTGGCGTAAATTGCGAAAAACTAAAAACAGAACCGAAATTTGCTGGTTTTCCAGTCACCCTGTATTATGCACACCTCGGAATCCGTCGCAAACTCATAGTAAACTTATTTAGCATGCCCAAAGTCGATTAAGACGATTTCCAGCCTTACCTTATTTTTTTGGAGGCAAAAGTCTAATTTGCCTGGGCTAATTATATGGTAATTGAAGGAAATATATGGTAATATATGGTAAATATATGGTAATTGAAGGAAAAATTTGATGTGTAATACGGGCGCAAAGTATCTTTGCTGTTCTTGATAAACTATTCCGCTATACCGGTTATATAAATATGTTTAGCACTAAATTATGGCATGATTTTTATTTAAATTTGGACGAGTCGTATCTTCACAGTGCTGACAAAATTTGCACATCTGGCCTTGTATTGGGCTTTACTGTAATATTTTTATTGTACTGTGTGAAGGAAGTAGAATGGATTTTTTACCTGTCTTTATTAATAAAATCATTTATTTGCATTCATTCAATAAATCTCAACATGCTAACTAACAATGGAAGCTTGTTGTGGAAATACACAAAAACTTTGTCCAAATTTCATTCAATAGGCTTATTTTATCGCGATTAAGTATATATTGATTTTCCTGTACAATTTGCTACTGTATAATTATTTTAAACAATCCGAGCACATTTTGAGACCAATAAATGTACGTCAAATGCTGTTTTCACAAAGTTGAACCAACCATAGAGAAAATGACTAGCTCAGTCAATATTGGTTGAAAAATTATTGATTTGGTCTCGATCGTAGGAAACAATCTGACCTACAATTTGAGACCAAATCAATATTTTTTCAACTAATATTGAATTGACCAAGCTGGAGTCATTTCATCATCTTGCTTTATTTTTTCGAAATAAACACTCACTTGAGAAAACATTCACTTAAAGGTTGTTGCTCATATTTTATATCCTTATTTCATAACATTACATGGTAATAGAATGAGCCACTTTCACCATTCGTTGTTCAGCTAGGGTTAAAATTCCGGGATCAAATTTCTGATTCCTTGCTTAAAACACTTTTTGACAAAAAGAAAACTCGCTTCGCTCAATTTGTGGCTGCCTCCGCATGCGCTTCCCTAGTTACTCAAGGCATGGTACATTATTTTCATCACAGTTCTTGAGAGAGATTGGCATTTTGAGTCAAGTACGTTAGCCGTCAAGACTAGAGAAAATTAAGATGTTTTAAATATTGTATATGTTTGTGAATATTGTATAATAATGATAATAACAATAGTCAAAGCAACTAATCTCGCCGAGTGACCAATACCCAAATATTGTATGAAAACTTACCTAATAGTCACTTTAGAGCTCTAGAAGCTCTTTTATGTAGCTTTTATTTTCAATATTCATAAATTGGAATAGTATGAATTTATGCAGTTTTAATGAGTTTGCATATTATCAGGCTAATGATACACATTAGAATAATATTTCATATTAATATAAGAAATGGAATAATAATGAATATTGGAAAAATTACCTTTCATGGACTTTTATCATATCCCATGTCTTTTTCACTCCATTCTGAAATAAAAATCGGATAATGAGGATCATTATAAATATTTCTTTCAAAAATATTGATTCTCTACAACTTTTACCGTACTTTTTTCGTAACTTTATGAGCTACATAACAATTTTTTGGAAAATTTGAAAAATATTGTATTTTTTGAATGGATATAAAAGGTTTTCTATTGGATCGATTTTTGTTTTCTTTTCTCTTTTAATCGATGCAGAATTTTGTCCTCTACAATTCACTATGGAAATGTGTACCGTTCTGGGTCTGGTCTGATTGCATTACATCAGACTATAGAGACTATGCCCTGGCTTATAAAGATTTACAATCCACAATTACTCATAATTCGTGGATTTTATGGGCGTTTCTGTCTCATAAAAGTTTCCAATAAAAAGAAAATTCTACAGTATCAGCTGATCGTAATCGTAATATGAAACCAAGTTAGAATAGACCAGGGGCTGGAGGTAGTTGAGTACGTAAAATATGAGGACCGCACTTTCTCAACGGTTTCCTACTCAGAAAAGCATACTGATTATGAATCCGAATGTTGCCAGGCGCTATTTTGGTGCAATAACCCCCCACAGCCCATTGTTGTTCACCCCCTTTTATCTATAGTATAGAAATGATATCAACTCACTTTGGGCACTACAAGTAAGACTTATATGCGAATTTGATGGATCCTGAGTACCATATTATACAGGATGCCCAGAAAACTGCAGAATTTCGGTTCCTTTTTTAGTTTTTTGCAATTTACTTTGAAAGGAAACATTCTTACTCCACTCCTTTGTGAGATTGTCTTGTCGTTTCCTGTCAGTGGAGAAATAGTAATTGTTGCATTACACATTAACTGATCTAACACAGGTTACGGAAACTGGCTTATGGTCGAGAGGATCAACATGCTAATCACATGTTACCTCTATCCTGGTTGATTTTTTCGCCTGCTGTATGGTCTGTCTGGGCGGGGAGGGCATTCCGGCGGGGTGACTATGGCTCAATCAGTGTTGGTTTGGGGACTGTGGGTCTTGTCTTGGATTGTGGGAAACATTCTGATCTACAGTATAAGAATTTATGGCTTCTGGGCCGGTATTGGCCGGGCTAAAGTCATTTCCTCGTCTTGCCGGGGAGTCTTATTTTTCGCTAGGATGGCCTCTATAGTAGAGTGAATATGAAATTAGCGACCAGCTGGTAGGCCTAGGACTTTCATGGGCTGTTGATGCATTGACAAAAAACGAACAAACATGGTAATTATTATATAAAAACTTATTCTTGGAATGCATATTACAGTGGAAACTCAAATACAAGAATATAGAGACTTATTTTCATTGTTCGTAGTGCAAATATTGTCTTTTTTGTTGTGCAAAGAAACATATTAACAGCCCCTACTCAAGAAATATACAAGATATATGAGACCTTTTTGGTCTCGAATTGTGAATGAGAAAATTATCTCCAGAAGGATCTTGGAATACACATTTCTAGCTCATCATACGAGAGATGAATGAAAAACTGGGAAAGGTGAACTATAAGTTTCTCTAAAAAATACCACTATTCAAATCAAATCTCGGTCCTTGTTCAAGATAAAGGGTTGAATTTGACACAAATCTCTTGGGAATGTTATTGGCTAGGATAAGTATAAGGAATCTATTCTCTATCTGACGCTTTTTTTTGCATGAATTGCAAAAAAAAACTAAAAACAGAACCAAAATACAGTTGTTTTCTTGTCACCCTGTATTATGCACACCTCAGAATCCATTGCAAACTTATATTGGACTTATTTGGGATGCCCAAAGTGGATTGAGACGATTTCCAGCCTTATATTAATTTTTTTGTTGGCAAAAGTCGAATCTGCCTGAACTATATACCTAGTACAGAAAACTTACAAATTTTTGAAAATTCATAGCTTGGTATTCATTGATCATATAAAAATGAGATGGATACTATTCTCTTGTGAATTTTATGCCCAAAACAATAGTGTGATTATTTTTCACCTAAGAATGTTTCCTTTCAAAGTAAATTGCAAAAAACTAAAAAAGGAACCAAAATTCCGCAGTTTTCTGGCCATCCTGTATAATATGGTACTCAGGATCCATCAAATTCGCATATAAGTCTTACTTGTAGTGCCCAAAGTGAGTTGATATCATTTCTATACTATAGATAAAAGGGGGTGAACAACAATGGGCTGTGGGGGGTTATTGCACCAAAATAGCGCCTGGCAACATTTGGATTCATAATCAGCATGCTTTTCTGAGTAGGAAACCGTTGAGAAAGTGCGGTCCTCACATTTTGCATACTCAACTACCTCCAGCCCATGGTCTGGAAGACCTTAACCTTGTAATCTAAAATGGCCGCGTTGGTTCGAGTTTGAACAGCTGATATCGTGAATTTGTTGTCTGCACCAATTTACATGAGATTTCCTATTCCACTCGAACCATCGCGGCCATTTTGCATTCGAATGTTAGGGTCTTCTAGTTAGTTTTGGGTGATCGTTGATTCAACAGCTGATCTTTCCAAAATTTGGAACATTGTAAATCGAACGTTTTATTGGTGAATCTATAATCCCAATCACTTGTTTTTCATCAGAAAAACAAGCTGTAAATCTTTATAAGCCAGGGCCCAGTGCTCTAGTCTGGTCTGTGTCATACCAGTGCGCGTTTACACTAAGTGTTATTGGGAAAGGCAGAAAGCGACTTGCTTACCCCCCTAAGTGGGAGCCACTGCACTGAAGAAAAATCAATTTACCACAGTGCCCATCCCCGGAAAAATATGAACTGAAATCTCCAAACAGAACAGGGTGTCTAGCAATTTGCAAGAATGAAATTCAATACTTTTCCTGACTTTTTTAAGATAAAGTTTGAGGTTCTCTATGCGTTTTTATTAAAAGTTGCAACAAGTGATATGATTTTATAGAAAATACCACCCTATGTCTTAAAATAGGGTATATTTCAATATATAAACATGAAAACATACTATTACCATATTTTATGTTTACATATGGTAGGGTGCAATTAGACTCAAACCTCAACATCCAAAGAGGGACGATTCCCAAGCCAACTTTTTCTATACAACCCCTTTAGTAAAGGAGTTGGTAAAAAGTTACACCCTTATGAGCATTGGGTTTTGTGGGGAGGGAGGTTGGAAGGTGCAAAATTCTAGTTTTTCGTGAATTGATACAGAACCTAAGCATCGGACGAAAAAATTTTATGATTTTTCTAGAGGATAGAATTTGGAAGAGATTGAGACCAATTATTACAACTCTGTATCATCAACCGTTTTCAAATTAATTTTTTTTTACAGGAATTATTCCGTTTCTTTAAAAGTTTGTAACTTTGAATTGGGAACACTTGCATCCGTATTCAAAGTCCCTCTCGGCGAAATTCATTTCTCTTCAATTTGAGACCAAATTCACACTTCTATGTTCAGTGCTACAGCGATTTCAGAAACCCCTTACACCCTCAAATACCTCTAAAATTGCATTTTATAATACGTAAAACACACTAAAAAATATTAGGAATGGCTCATACTTCTAGATTTATCTTCTCTTGAAACGCTAGAGTGTCAGAAATATTGTTCGCACGATCATATAATTCATGGGGGTTGGTCCAAAGCATCCCTATATTTCAAATAATTTATATTCCCTCATAACTTTTGAACGAAGCGTCAGATTCTATCGTTCAATAGCTCATAATTTTCTATTTATTACAGCGGTATAAAGTCATATATAATAATCTAGATTCGGTAAAAAACTCAAAAATTCAGAATTGAATTATAATCTTGAATAAGAAAATACTGGCGCATTAAAAATTCCAATTTTTCACATTTCAATGCTCACAATCCGGATGTTGTGAACGAAAAAATCTGAAACTTATCAAGACATGTAGAAAAAATCTTCCTCTTTCAGATGGCTACTTTGAGAATTGCGAGCCCTTTGACATAAGAAGGTACATAAACGGGTTTTATCATAATTTTTCTGATAAATTCATTCATTTTTCGAATTCTATTGAAATTTCTTTAACAATAAAAGCATTTACAAGCAAATTTTAAAATCTCGATGTTCAATACAAAACACTAGTTCAGGCCAGCCCAATATGAAAATAGCTCATCCAATATGAAAAATGAGCATTTTCATGATCTATGAATTTTCCCGACTTAACTTCAAATTCCAGGATAATTCCCGACTTTTCCCGACCTAATTTCATTTCCATACTAATTCCCGACTATCCAGACTGCTAGACACCCTGCAGAATAAAAGTGATACACACTCAATGAATCTAACTCTAAATAAATTGATCATTGAGATTTGGCTTATTGTACATCTATGAGAGCGAGGATGTGGGTTTTTGATTTCTACTAACGCTGAACACAATGTAACCAAAATTTAAGGTTACCATACGTCCTCTTTTCCCCGGACATGTCCGGTTTTTTGGCCATTTGAAAACGTCCGGGCGGATTTTTCAGAAATCCCTTATTTGTCCGGGGTTTTCACGGAAATGGGCAACAAACATACAGTAAATCATACTTTTTTTACTGATTTATCATAATTATTCAAGTCGTCAGAGTTGTTGTGCCAATGTCTTTCCCGTTATGTAAAGAGTGGTACTGTAGCATAGTATTGTTATCATAAGAAGTCTTCTTCTTTCTTCTCATAAAATAAAGTGTAAGATTCAATATTCAACCTCTCTCACTAATAACTTATATTCAATATTGAACCCCCTTTCATTTTTACAAATTATTACTTATAAAATAACATACTTTTATCCGGTTGGATAATTCTCAACTCAGCTATCATTGGTTGAACGTTAATCCCAACTTATATATTTTTTTTTCATTACTTTTCAATCATCATCAAAATCATCTTAAAAAACAGATTAAATCAAGTAATAGTTTTATATAATTACATAATTTTAGTCTCTTGAGTACAAAAAGATAGTTTTGAAGCCTACATTCTCAATTATACCTTTTTGACACCTAATTATTAAACTTTTTCATGTTAGACTATACGGGGGGATATGAAGTACCCCCCGCCCCACCAAGGCCACAAGGTGTCCGGTTTTTTGGCCCAAAAATATGGTAACCCTACCAAAATTCGATTGAATATTTCGTTTGGATTTCAATAGAATTCGGTGTGCACTGCTCTGGATAAATCTTTCTCACTTATCGGATTTTTAAGATCACTTAGAATTTTCAGATCAGCGTATGCGTAGTTATAGCATACTCCAACTTCCCTCTGCCATCTTGAAGGAGGGTCTCCTTTACCTGGATGGACTATGGTTTTCTTGGATGTGTACGGCGGTTTTTTATAACTCATGCATTATTATTTTATTTTTCTAATAAATTATTAGGATTTAGCACAAAAGTAAAATAAAACACTTCTTTTCTAATTCTAACACAATATACCAAAAAGTTTGTTTGTTTGTCAATGGCGCAACAGCCCTATGAAGGGCCTAGGCCTACCAGCTGGTTGCCAGTTTCATATTCACTCCAAGCAAAGAAGACAACCCGGCAAGACGGGAAAATACACCAGCCCGGCCAATACCGGCCCAAAAGCCATAAATTCTTAAACAGAACCCACAGCCCCCGAACCAACACCGACCGAGCCGAAGCCACCCCCACCCCACCAGAATGCCCCCTCAGCCCGGACAGGCAATACAGCAGGCGAATAATCATCAACCAGGATAGAGGTAACGTGTGGTTAGCACGTCGACCCTCTCAACCATAAGCCAGTCTTCACAACCAAGTGAAGATGCAGAACACCTCTGAATAACATGCAGTTAATCAGTTAGAGTGTAATGCAACAATTGATATTCCTCCAGAAACGGGAAACGACTGACTGTCTTTACTAACGACATCCAATCCAATCTCCCAAAGGAGTAACCAAAAATTTTGTAATCGGAACAAATTAGGCTACATTTAGTCTTCTATATTTGTATAATGTAGGTAGCAACAACAAATCTTTTTCCTACCAGGTTTTATAACACAATTGCCTCAAGTTAATTATAATAGAATTAGTTTCATGCTTCCACATCATATTATTTTTACAACGTTTTATTCAACTTGCTTTGGGTCTTGTCTGTGAAATAAATCAACGTAATCCTAGTATTTTGGAAAATAAATACAGCAAGACTGCAATATGGTACGACCACACGAGGTCGGTTTTGAGTCACGTTAAATTGATCAATGTCGAGTTGATGATAGAATGGCTTCAAATAGAAACTGTGCTATTTAGTCGAAATTAGAGTCACGCATCTGACCTAATATTTATTTATTTATTTGGCAAATTACAATAAAGATAATAATATTAGTCTCTAATTATATTTCTCTAAAATATTTGCCAAATAATATTAGGCAAGAGGGTGGAGGGTGGCTGGAAGCAAATACATTGCTTTCAAAGTGTGGACAAGAACTAAAGGCTGACTTGTTCACTGAGTCGCAGCCAGGATTTACCATCGATGCAAGACTCACCTGTGAGCATCACATTAAGGGCATTGGGCAAGGGTCACCTACATGCAGAGGAAACTCACATAGATGGTGAGCTACCTTCTAACTGAATATGCCTATTTTCCCTTTCCATAGCATTCTCAGCTATTCTCAATCCGCTGTCCTGGGGCCATGCTTCAGATTGTCACTATGTATTCCTACTACCATTGACTATGGATATAAGACTTATTGACTTATATCCATAGTCAATGCTACTACAGAAGAGTTGTGACTTTAAAGCCACGTTTACACCGGAATGTTAATAACATTTGTTAATAATTTTTATATAATAAGTTATATTATATATATAAGTCTATATATTATAATAATACGTTATGCAAAAAATTTATTTTAAAAATGTCATTAACATTCCTGTGTAAACGTGGCATTAGTAAACTTTTGGACCATTGCAAAAAATTAACAATCGAAACATCAAAACCCAAAATCTGTGCAAAAATACGGACCAGTCTCGTTTAAATAACTAAGGTACCGTATTAGACGTAGTAAGTACGTACTGTTTATAGCAACTGCAGACCAAACTTTGAAGTTTATTTATTTCAAAACTACTGGAATCTACTTGAATCTACTCGAATCTACTTGAAACTACTTGAATCGATTTCAAGAAGTTTGACTCTAGCCAGTAAACGAAACTTAACTCACACCAAAATATGTACGCGGTAAGTTACCTGTAGTAGCCTACTTACTTCTTTGAAGTGCATTTGATATGGTGTAATATATTTTGACTCCTTCAAATCTGTCAAAGTAACATCAGAAATTTTAAACATGTTCAAATTGAAGAAATACAATAAAGATAATCAAAAAATTGTATTATTTAGATATCAACTTTTGGATTTGACAGAGCAGACAAAGCTGGCTGGTGAGTAATTCGTAAATCATAATTTATTTTAAGGTTATTTTCTATCAGCTGCTATCACGGGAGAACACGTTTTGGTCGCCGTACCGGTTGGTTTCACTAGTAAAAAAAGCTCGGTCTTTTTGGTCGCACTTGTAAACAAAGCATTGCAGCCAACAAATGACGGTTGCACAGCTGATTGATGACGTAGGCCGCTTTAAACGCTCCTGACGGAATGGTAGCACCAAAAGCATGCAGCTCCTCTTGATTATTTCACTGTAACTGTCCAATGAACGTTTAGCGCGCGAATTCTCAAAATTTTCAAATAATGATAGCACAGAAAATTCTTTTAAAAGAATTAAAATATCCTATTTCCTCATTATTAATTGTTTTCAATAACTATTGATTCAATAAATATTCGAAGGATGATGCCAAAATCATTTTTGTACTTCTCTGCTTGGTTTTGAAGCTTAATTTGTCTAAACTTGTAAATTTATCAAATCAGTAAAAATTTTTCAAGCGGTGACTTGCTAAGAGTAAAGACAATTCATCACCAGAGTTAAAACATTTCAAGAATGTGAAAAAACTAGTTCATTTAAAACTGGCATACGTTTTTTTTCTTGAAAGATTTTAAAGGATGTTATTAATTTATCTATACCGTAATCTATTATTACAAAAATGGAGTCTACCGGTTTTATCTTATAATTGATTTAAGATAGCTTTTATAGGTAAATAGCTAAAACGCAAATAAGTTTACTTATGGGTTTCAATTATTATTTTCATAAGTGAATATACATAATTTCAACTTAATATGCGAAAAAATAATAGAATTGGCAACATAACAATGGCTGCATTCATGATGAATAAATCATTTCAAATATAAATATACGGTATTACATCTATAATTCCTTTTTCTTAGGGCTACTGTACTTATGAAATTTCTCAATAAATGTAGATCTCAGTGGGTACCCTTAAAAAAAATTTATTTTAAAAAAGGGCAGGCTACTGAGATCTACATTTATTGAAATATATTATATCAATATTTTTTTACTATGAGCATAATAATTATTTCAACTTTTTAAATCGCAATTAATTGATTTCAAAAGCAAAATATTCATTTTTTTCAAATTATAAAGGAATTATTTTGGATCCAGAAAACCTGCATAAATTATAGCTTGATAATTATATTATAATTAATAGCTTGTAGGCATCCAAAATACTTCTTGTATATTCCAATCTTAAATTTTGAAGGCTCCTCATATCGGGAAATGCCTGAGAGTGAGGAGCGAAAGACTCCTCCAAAACCTCCTCCTTCGCCTCTTTTTCTAATTAGCTCACCGAAGCAAGTACCGTAGCCCATTCATTTCCTTCAATCACTTCTGGCTTTGACAAGTTCTCAGCAATGATGATCGATTTAAATATGTAAATCTGACTGTTATTCTCAGGATTGCTAGACTTTGTGCAAAATTGGTAAATTTTATGTAGCCTAATTTTGTGCTTTTTCTCGGCCAAATAAGAGCAATTATGCCTATCATTATTTTATCAAACTATAATCTACTTTTTTCTAGAATTATTGTAGCCTACATATTTCAATATTATAATGGATAGGCCTACTGAAAAATAGAATACCGTAATATAATTCCCAATCCAAAAGGGGATGTAATGCTATTTAAAAACAGAGTATCTGATCATGATAAAATATTTACGCAAATGTCTGTATTTCATAAACGGTATAATGACCGAATTAATTGTTTCCATTTATAGCCTTAGCTAAGGCGACTTTGTAATCTTCACTAGAGCTTTGCGGTTGATGGAAATCTGTAAAAAAATAATTGAACTATTCTCTGTTCACCAAGTTTTTAGACTAAATTCAAACTTTTTGTACCCAGCTTGGATTGTGGGTTCCAAAGTATTCTAGGGCAACCTGTCCTTCCTGAAGCCTGTGTCACAAGAAGCTACTTCAATAGATGCTACTGCCTTTGTCACATATTGCTATTTTCTATCAGCTATTTAGCTAGCAGTTGATAAAGTAGCAAGGTGTGACACATGCATGCTTCAAAAATTCAGAAAACTGCAATTCAAGTGAGGTACAAAGAATTACATTACATCCGAAAGACTGAATTAAATCCCAACACTTGACGAACAGAGAAGAAATGAACATTTTCTAGACAATTCTGCCAGAAACAGCTAGTATGATGTATAAATTATTTCATGAATTATATTTGGTAAAGATTTTTCAAGTTCAAAAAGAGTAAATTATTTGCTTGTAATGAATGATAAACAAGTATTCATCATCAGTGAAAATTTCAGAAGAACCAATAATAATTAATTATAAGATCAATCAATCAATAAACTCAATAAGAAAAGATAAATGCTATATAATATTCTCAACTGATCTACATACTGTCTGAATAATAAAGTTCTCAGCTCTTCAAATTAAATGATCAAGTCCACTCTTTGAACTTAAAAACTCTTTACTTTGGAAACATGAATAGGAAAAAATAATATAAATGATCCATCATCATTTATTAAAAAAACATAGAATATTAATACAGTATGATAATTAAGGAAGACAAACCAATAGTATAAATAATTAATCTATATATTATTTTTTCAATTGCAGCCTCTTTGGTGAAATCCCTTGATTTTTAGACATGTGAAATAAAAAATATATATTTTAGTAAAATATACAGTATTAAGATCCTTCTAAAATACATTTCAACCAAGTATTTTGAGCTTATTAGAGATTTTAATATAGCTCATGCCCAAAAAATGGCAGTTGACGAATGACTTTTATTAATGCTCAGAACTGTCAGTGCAGTTGGTGAGCGGTCTGCTAAAGTGAAGGGTTTGCTCAATGCTCAGCCAGAGGACACTCTCGACTCAATATGCTCTTGCACTCTTGCAGAACGCTCGTCGATTGCCCTGACAATGTCATTACTGATGAATTAATTCGGCTCATATTGGTTGAAACAATCTTATACATCACTTAATCTACTACAAATGTTTTATTGATTAATTGATACAGTTGATATTGAAAAACTAGTAATATAGGTACGCAATGGCGAGGTGGAACCTACCAGTAAGTTTGACATGTAACCTATTACTAGATCTACTAGACCTAATGAAACTTTAGAATAGAATAAATAGAATGACTTCTTTATTTTAATGACGTGGCGAAGTTTGGACAGTAATGTCCACTCTACCACTTGACCACATCACCAGCAAAATACAAAACAATATAAATATGCAAAGAAAAAATAAATAAATACAATAAAAATCAAAAGTATAGAAACAAGAAGAAATTACAAGTAAAAATCAAATAAGTTACATGTTTAACAAATAAATAAATGAACCAAAAAATAGAATAATTAAGATTCTAGTGATAAACAAAAAGAAAAGAAAAAACTGCTGGAATAACAAGCTATGAGGTGCAGAATGAATTAATAATTGAGGCAGTTTAAAAAAATAAATAAAAGTATTGATAGTGAGAAAATGGAATGATTAAAACAAAAAAAAAACAAAAAAAAATGTAAAAGGGGAAAAGAGAAAAAAAATACTGATGAAATGAATCAGTACATAATAAATCGAGATAAATGACCAGCACAATCTCTCTACCTACAAATAAAACTTTTTTTTGTGAATTCATCAAAATGACATTCAATAAATTAACGTTATTAGTTAATTCATCACTATGGCATTCTTACAAGATACTAATGACACATTACTGATCAAAATAACTGAAATACAAAATAACTCGATTTTGCTTTCCATGACGAAATACTTATTAACACTTTATAGTAAAAAACGATATAACAACTGATAAAATTTGGGAAGAAGATACGTTAATCTGCCTGCGCATAGACATCTAGGCCATGCAGACCATTTGCATAATTTGCATTATTATCGTATGGCTTATTTGTGGGGAGTTCATTTCAATTTTCATTATTGAATAAACTTAATAATTTTAATTATTGAATAAAATTAATAATTTTAATAAATTAGTAGGAGCTCATATTTTATGAGTTTATTATTGGTGACGCAATTGTCAGTGAAAAAAGAGCCTGCACACAGCGCTTCAACAAACTGACGGCAAGAGTTTAATTTCAAGTAGTTAATGCTCTAAAGATCATTCAGCCTCTATAGACACGATATATTGAATAATAACAATAATTGTAATTTATGGCGGGACTGATACCATTGAATATTTAGCCAAGTATTAACGGAATAAATTTACAAATAGAATTTACCTGTATATGTCTGTTGGCAAAAAGATCCTCAACTAGAGTGTACGATCAATCGACTCGGCATGATGGATGGCAAATCCAAGGCAAGAAATCCTTCAACTCTTGATTCTGGAAATGGATTTAGAAAAGCATGAATAAAGTTATGTAACATTTACAAGTAGCTGTTGGAATGGAGTTGTGCTTGGAAAAATCAATAACTTCATTAATTTGAAGTAGTCAAGTTCAAACACAAATGTCCACTTTACCACTTCAATAAAGCTGTGTGAACACCAATCACTACGTTCAAAAAGGTGATACATGAATATAATACAATAAAATAATAAATGTATTATTATTGGAGAGCATGTTTTATTTGATACATGAATAATTCAAATACATGTATGGAAATTGAGAGACATCAATAATGTTTTCAAGACATAATGTACTTTATTTCTGTTAAAACATCTCTTGCCTTGATTGTCTATGAATATTGAATACTACCAACATTATTCTTATTTGTACTGTAGATATAAGATTATTTTGTACCTACTAATCTTGATTTAATTAGTTTTTGTTTCTAAGGGCCTGGAAATGATGTTCACTTGGCTAAATAAATCTTGTAAAACTTCTTGAAATGGAATTGAACCGTGGACAGTTTCAATAAAAATGAAACCTGTCATAAAACCTCAAGGTATCATTCCTGAGCGGCTTTATTTGCGCTGCTTGAGCTGCCAGGCTCTAATTGCAATGTCTAATCATCACAACTCTATTTACATAACTATATTATAAATAATATTCACTTTGTTATTAGGGCTACTAATTTATAATAAATCTATAAAATAATTGGAATTAATAAGTGAAATAAGTGGAATTCAGCCTTTTCAAGTCATTCTCAAGTGATTTTCAATATTTATTTATTTATTAATCTATTGGAACAACACACATAGGTTGAAAGAACAGGCATAGCCCTTGGTTAAAATTTATTGATTAATTATACATAAGAAGCCCTAATAATAAAGTAAACACTTATAATATAGTTATAAGAATAGAGATGTGATGGTTAGACATTGAAGCTAGAGCAGGGCAGCTCGAGCAGCGCAAATAAAGCCTCGAGAATCCACTTGGGAATGATATCCCAAGATTACATTATTTTTGGACGGAAATAATTATGATAAAATAACATAACACAATCCTATCTTTCTTTACACATTGGACTGCAGGCGTGACTCTTGCAATTGTCCCGTAGTGAAAATGGAATCAAATGTAAAATATGTTGGGTTGCTACTGGATCATAACTTGACATGGAAATTTCATACATCCCTTAAAAAGCCACTAGAGTTTTACCTCAGAACAATGTTCAAATTAAAGGCTGTGGATAACCAAAACATCCCCAAAGAAATCTATTATGAACTTGCCCATTCAAGAATCAGTTATGGATTGAGTTGTTGGGGAAGCACGTATTATAGCCTACTACATTGAACCCTATTGTAAAGCTGCGAAAATAATTTATTCGAGTAATTGCTGGTGCAGGATACAGAGATCGAACATTACCGCTGTTTCAACGGTTTGAGGTACTTCTACTGAGGTAGGCCTACTTTGTATGTCCATTAAAGTGCTTTCTATTTTTTACCTGCTCAGTGTAAATGAGGGTGTAGCAGTTAACTATTGTGATTTGTAAAGGGCTCTCATTTAACAAGAGGTTTACTGAACCGGAATCTCCGAGGATTTAGGTCTAACTGTACCCTTTTAAAAATACATTTTTATATTTAACCCCAAATTTTTTAATTTACTTCCCGATAACATTATATACTAGATACTAGATCTACAAGACCTAATGAACTTCACTGATAAAATGAATCAGTCCATGATAAATAAAGAAAAATGACCAGCACAATCTCTCATCCTACTAAAAAACTTGTCTGGTGACGATCGTAATGAATTTATCACTGAAATTTGTCTGAAATATTAATTACACATTATTGATCAAAATTACTAAAATAACTTAATCAAAATTACTAAAATAACCAAATAAAATTTACTAAAATACAAAATAACTGATAAAAATTGGGAAGAAGGTACGTTTATGACTTTGTTTGTGTTTCAGTCTCATTGTAGGCCTATTGTGATCTCTTTAAAAAATGATGAATTCATCGGAATTTCATCCAGTCAATCAATTAAGAATTGACAGTTTTGATGAACAACCAGGGTTTAGTGAATGAAATTGAATTTATTTGAGATAAAGAATAAATAAAATATGAATGGGATTTAATTTATTTGAGATCAAAAATGAATAAAATAAAAGACTTACCAGCTTTATTGACCTTCTCCCCAGCGCCGAAATCGGTGATCTTCTTTCTAAGATTGAATAATACATGAATGAATACCGTGTAAGCAGTTTTTACAAATTTACTGACTAAACAATAAAACTCTTGTTATCTCAAGTTAAAATTAAGGCATAATTAATTTATTAGCTTACCAGTATGTTCAACTATCATTGACTAAATCCAGTTCAAAGTCGACTTCAGGTCTTGAATATAGGCTTAATATATTATTGTCTGTGCATCTTACAGCAAAGGCTCATTGATATATGCTTCCTGAGATTCAACACCAATCTAGAAATAAAACTTGGATTTTAAAATTGTAGGCCTAATTCATAAGTTACTTCTATTCAAATAATTTCAATGATAACTTAATGAAATTTTAATGAAGCCATGCAATAACAATGAACAAACACAAAGGGTACAAATGCAGCATAGACCTATAGATTTGGAGTTTCCCTAGCATTTATATCCATAAAAACAGTTGAAGATCATTACGTTAATATAGTTTATTTTGCCTGATGTAGTAAAAGATCTACATATAAGATACAATAGGCTACAGAGCAGCCATGAGTGGTTATATGAAAAAGACTGTTATTAAAAAAATACAATCCTATAAACTTGGAAATTCCGGGCAACTACAGTTCTAATGACATCTTGTGAATCAGCGCCTTGCTATTTATTCTGGTCGATGGTAGTAATAACTGAAAAACAAATACTTCAATCAAATATCAATCGATAATAGTCTTTGCTATAAGTTATACAATTTTATAAGCCTACACGATAATGACATGAAACAAATGAGTACCTATTGAAATAAACTTAAAGAGAAATTAGACCCTTCTGAGCCTGGCAACCATAATTATCATGCCAAAAGCAAAAACACCACACAGGCGCCACCACGCCAGTATTGTGAGCTTGTTTTTTTTCAATTAAAAAAATACCAGGATATACTAGAAAAATAATTAAATTATAGAAAGATGCCTAATAAGCACTTTGGAGCAGCACCGGTGTTTTACAAAATAGTAGGCCTGATTATTATCTTCACCTTCATCCAGTAATTTGAATTTCATTCATATAATCATAGTTCAGCAGGATATAATTAATAATAGGCTATTAATTGTGAACATTAAGTTATATATTTCATACTTATAAATTTGATAACCAGGTACCGTACCGTGACTAAATAATATTATATTATTTATGGAAAGTGCCATTACCACAGCCTGCTGTGCATCCATGCACACCCTGGGTCCCTGGCATGAATGTCATATCCTTGATAAGGTTTTGATGATTAAAAATAAAAACTAGTATAGTTTAGTATATCGGCTGTTTAAATTACAAAGCTTTGTGCACTGGTTGCATGTCATTTTTATAAACACTGTAATTTATATTCTACAGACTACCTAGGCTATAGACCTAATATTTTAATCAAAATTTCAGCACATCATGCAAGATTATTCTCAAGTATGGTAGCTGGTTCAATTACTCAGTTATACCTAAAAAACAATTGAATTGACTTACTCTACTCACAATACAATGGTTTACTTTTATAAATACAATAAATAAAATAGGGAAGTTAAGACTTACCTAGATGCCTCCCAGACAGACAACTAGCATTACTAATTACTAGCATTTAGTTCTACTTAGCATTTATTCAGAATAAAATAAAGGTTATTTGAGGATTTTCTATTTATGTACAATCACAATAGACTCACAATAATATTATAATATTATTATATCTCGGGTTTTCTAACCTATATTTTGTATTGACATTTCTGTATTGATTTCATCATAGAGGGCGGCATTCTAACTTTGTCATGTACTGACGAGTCTTAATTCTATTGGTGAGGTTGTTTCGGTTGAGGTGGCGTTATGTTGGAAGGTTGTCTTTCAAAATTCATTCACACTAGTAGTAATTTCTCACCAATAAAAGCCATAAGAATATTTTTTTTTGTAATAATAAAATATTTTTGCCCACAAAAGTTTTTTATTTTGTATCTGATAATACAAAACAAAAAGCTAACTTACCAATGGTTGTTGAAGCCTTATCCTAAGATCCATTAAATATTTAATTCCTCTCAAAGTCATAATTCTATTATTATGTTGCCTATGTAAATTAGGTTTATGTGTGCGCAGTTTTCTACTTGCCAACAACATGTAGCACCAATTTAGCTAGCATTATTAATTTGGAAAATTTAAATTAAGTTGTTATTCCACACACTAATCACATTTCTTCCTCTCAAAAGTTTTTCTTCTCAGGGGTAGAATAAGAGAGAAAGTGCGTGTCTGAGAGAGAGAGCGAGTTGGGTTCTGTTTGTGTGTAGACGTGGAGTATTGTTTGTCAGTTCACCAAAGTGAGCTAAAATTGAGATTACAAGGATGATTTACAGCTTGTAATGTGAAAAGAGACTGAGATTGATAAATACCAATTATTTTGAAGCACTCAATAACGTGAAAAGTGA
Organism: Sogatella furcifera; assembly: GCA_017141385.1. Taxonomy (NCBI): domain Eukaryota; kingdom Metazoa; phylum Arthropoda; class Insecta; order Hemiptera; family Delphacidae; genus Sogatella; species Sogatella furcifera. The sequence goes on from CM029550.1 coordinate 29,136,300, forward strand.
CTAAAATTGATAAATTCAATTATTCTGAAGCAATTTTATAAATTCCCAAAATTTCTTGACCAGGAAATATTCCAAAATCATAAGCTCCTTCCCACTGGGAATATTCCCGATCCACATCACTACAAATTACACAAAGTTCTATTCGATTTCTCTATGAGAATTATTTATTTATAAAATCAGGCATATCAAATAAAATAATACGTCATCTCTAAACTTCACCCTCTCATTACTCACGCACAAGCTCAAATCTCATGTGAGCATCACTCTCAGAAATAAATTTCAAGTTAGTACTCACCTTTGCTTCAACCTGATTTTCCATCAACAACAAATATAATGAAGAAGACACTTCATCAGAGAAATCTTCCTGAAAAATAAATTTTTAAATTTAGACAAGTTTTAACTGAAATTAAATGCCTTCACTAATTTACATTTTGTGAGAAATTTTGAAGAATGTGTGATGACAAAGTGGCTGATTTCATGAGAAATTACTACTAGTGTGAATGAGTTTTTGAAAGACAACCTTCCAACATAACGCCACCTCAACCGAAACAACCTCACCAAAAGAATTAAGACTCAGTACATGACAAAGTTAGAATGCCGCCCTCTATGATGAAATCAATACAGAAATGTCTGAGCATTGATGTAGAGAACATGGAAGTTATAGAAAATCTGGAAAGATGATATAGCAGACACCATCAAAACTGGCGGTTGGCTAATGATTTATTGATGCTCAGATCTATCAGGACAGTCGGCGAGTGGGCCGCAATAGCATATCAATTTGAGAGCAACTTCAGACAAACCGTTTTGTTCTGACAAATTGCTTTCAGAATTCCAGTTTTAAGAGGAGGTACAAAAATCCAAGGAGCACCTTCACCACTTTAATGAGGGAGCAGCAGAGTTGTATGTTCCCAAATATTGACTTTTTAGAGATATAGTGAGTTATTAGATACATAGACATTTCTATTAAAAAACCAAGGTTAGGTAGTCGTTAGTTTGAAAAGTTAGAGATTAAGGAAGTTAGGGAAATAACGAACGCTGTGGCTAGAAGCAGCCGGGCGTCCATTCCACACGGCAGATAGAAAACTCTCTTAAATACAGCACGAATAGGAGTGGAATAATAATTCAGTCACTCTATTTGAACACAGCATAAATTAGAGCGGCTACAAACCAGGAGCTGGTCAAGTGTTTACACAAATTAAATTACTAAATAAAATTAGAAATGAGAAATGAATAAATTAGAATTACGAGTATCAGTGCATATTTCACTTTCTTATAGCATATAGCTTATAGAGTAAGTTACCGACGTTTTAAAACAATTTTTACCGGTCTATGATTTGACTCAGATTTCCTTTTGTCTTGAATACTTAGATAGGTAGGTAAAATGCCTTTATTTTCCACTTAGTACAATACGAAAGTGATGTGGGCGAAGTTGAGGCATAATAGCCCCCTCTTCCACTAAACCCACTTAGTATTTAGGCTAAGCTTCCTAAACTTTACTTACAAATTGTGCTAAAATGTAGGCTAAGCTTCCTCAACAACTTTACTTACAAATTATGCTAAGTATTCGAGCAGAATTCTTTCGATATGTTTGGCGCGCCTCCTGTGTGCTGAGCTTCAATTATTCTGTTACTGCGTGAGGTTTAGCCTACTGTTCACATAACTAATAGCTTATTGTCCATAGAGTCAGTATGCAGGCAATTCTTTCTACAAAGGGTGGTGTGAGTTATGCGATTTTATTGTTTTAATAGCTTCATTGGGGTCTCAATAATGAGTATTTGAAAAATGCACACAAAGTTTCTCTTGGCACAACTTTTGACAGCCAGAGAACCATGCATTTTTTTAGTTTTTCATATATAACTGAAAAATTGTCTACATTTTCATAGGTTCATTCTCATAGTAAATTGTAGAGGACAACTGTAGATGGATTGAAAAAGATAAAACGAAAATCGGTCGAATAGATAATGTTTGACATACATTTAAAAACAAAATTTTATTAAATTTTCCAAAAAATTGTTCAACTACAAAATATAGTCTGTCCAAGCAAAGAAGACCCTCTGGAAAGAAAATGACTCAAGCTCAGTCAATATTGGTTAAAAATATTGATTTTGTCTCAAATTGTAGTTCAGAATGTTTCCTACAATTGAGACCTCATCAATAATTTTTAAATCAATATTGACCAAAGTCATTTACCCATTTTGCCAAGAGAGTCTTCTTTGAAGACACAGTGTCAGGTGAGATGTTGTGATACTTGAACATGATTGAATAACACAAAATTGTCTACATCACTGAAAGTTTTTACTTTCCTTGCCCTACCTACTATCATAGGTAAAAAAGTATTACTTTCAAAAAATTAAGGTACCCCAATTTTAGGTTTTCTATCCGTTTCGAGGTCCCCGAGTCCAAAAAGTGGTTTTTGGATATTGGTCTGTGTGTGTGTGTGTATGTGTGTGTGTATGTATGTGTGTATGTGTGTGTGTATGTCTGTATACACTTTATCTCGATCCCTAATTGACCGATTGACTTGAAATTTGGAACTTAAGGTTCTTATACCATGGGGACCCGACTCTAAGAAATTCAAAAAATTCATCAAAAAATGGCGGATAATATGCCAAAAATTGTGTTTTTCAAGATTTTCAAAACGGCTCTAACGATTTTTTTGAAACTCATATCAAAAATAGCCCTATATAAGCCCTATCAACTGCCATGAGTCTCGTTCCTAGCAAAATTGCATAAGATCCGCAGCATTGTTGAGAAAATGGATTTTGCAATATTCAGATTCCTAATTAACCGATTGACTTGAAATTTGGAACTCGAGGTTCTTATACCATGAGGACCGACACTAAGAAATTCAAAAAATTCATCAAAAATGGCGAATAATATGCCAAAAATGGTGTTTTTCATGGTTTTCTCGAAAACGGCTAAAATTTTTTTGAAACTCATACCCGGAATAACCATTTATAAGCCCTATCGACTGCCATGAGTCTCGTTCCTGGCAAAATCGCAGAAGATCGCAGCATTGTTGAGAAAAATGGATTTTGCAATATTTCTATCTAGATTTTCTCAAAAAATTTTCAAACTATTTTCTTCAAACAGACACCCTATATAGTCATTAATAAGCTCAATCAACTGGCATATGTCCCCTTTTGTAAGATTAACACCACCCCAGACTTAAAAGTTAAGTAGTTTGTAGATAGGCAACCCACTACATGAATCTGTATAGAGGCAACCCACACTACATGGCTCGGTAAGGTGAGTTTGAGCAACGCGGAGACAGCGTGCTTGCCGCTGTGTGCAAAAATTGTATCAATGCCATTCCGTCAAACTCGCAATCAAGCAATCCATATCAAGATTTAAAGGAGACAAAAAAATCACATTTGGAAAAAGTATTGGTGTTTCAATAAATTTTTGGTAAAATAACAGAGTATGATCCTTTATCGATTCCACCTCTTTGATCCTATATTGAAATAGGTACAGAAAAATCTACTTTCATTCAAAATTCAAGTCAATTCGGCTAAAATCTAGCCAAGCGCTGACAGGCGCGAGTCATCATGGGCTTGTGAAAATTTCAAATTGCACACACGATTAGCGAGCACGGTGGCGTAGGCGTCATCAGCGAATGCAAATTTCACTGTTAGTATGAGAAGATGAGCAAGTAATAGCGTAATGAAATTTGCACTTCTGATGACTAGGTATGGATAATGGATAGCCTACTCGTATTAGGCTAAGCAAATGTTAATGGCAAGGAAAGTTGTGTTAGTGTACATTTTTGATTTTTTATTTGGTACATACAATCATTTCGATGAGTTTACATCATCATCAGTGTACTTACATCATCATCAGTGTACATCACATCTTAGTACACTGATGATGATGTAAACACATTGAAACGATTGTATGTACCAAATAAAAACTTTCTCAGTGATATAGACAATTTTGTGACAATATATAGACAATCAGAGTCTTCTTTGCTTGAATGGACTATACAAGATAGGCTCTATATAAAACTTAATGTCTAACCTAACATCAAAGAACATTGAAAAAAAAAGTAGAGCCTGTTCTATTTTTGATGCTCTACAACTTTAAGGGAGGGTAATACAATTTTCCATTACTTTATAAGCTACATAACATTATACAGGGTCTTTTATTTATTTGAACAATTTATTGGAAATTTTAAAAAAAACTGTGTATTTTGAATGAATGTAAAAAGTTATCCATTCAACTGATTTTTGTTTTCTCTTTCTCAATCGATGCAGTATTTTATTTGTTCTCTACCATTCACTATGAGAATGTACCTATGAAAATGTGGACCATTTTTTAGTTACATTATGCAAAAAACTACAAAATGCATGGTTTTTGGTGTCAAAAGTCAAAATTTGTGCCAAGAGAAATTTGTGTGCACTTTTTCAAATACGGTACAAATTATTGGGGTCCCAATGAAGCTATTAAAACAATCAAATTGCATACACCATCTTTTGCAAAAACTAGCCTTACAAAATTCCCAGTGTACTGGATTAATAGTCAAATTTTTGGCAAGGTCCAGAGTATCTTGTCTGCTGTGTCTTAGACTGGTATTATATGGTAATAAATAGAAAAGTGATGAAAAGATGATTTCATTCTATGATATTATATTTGATATAAAACAGTTCGCCTTTTAAAGAAATATTTTCACCCTTTTCCGCTAACTCAACTGTTCTTGAATTAGTTATTGAGCTGTATAAATTCCTGTTCTTCTTTCATGGAAATACATAACAATCAACTCTTCAAACAAAGAAAATTTCATTTTCATGACCGTGAACATGTGTCTATAATCACTAAAAATCAGTCAGAAGTGCACCCAACGGAATCACTGTGATGTCACCAATCTGCCGTCAGGAATGGACCCCGGCGTGCTTCAAACCACAGCGAAATAACGAAATAGTCACTTGCAGTTCACTAACCTTCAAAACTAAGGTTATTCTATAGTTTTCAAGGGGAGAAGGATGATTGATTGGTGAAGCCTAAATTAGAACGCTGTGGCTATAAGCACGGCAGCCGGGCGTCCATTCCATACACGGCAGATTGGTGACATCACAGTGATTCCGTTGGTTGCACTTCTGACTGATTTTGTGACACGACGTTCACAAAATGAAATTTTCTTTGTTTGAAGAGTTGTTATTATATTTCCATGAAAGAAGAACAGGAATTTATACAGTGCTCAATAACTAATTCAAGAACAGTTGAGTCAGCAAGGAAAAGGGTGAAAATATTTAAAAAAGGCAACTTGTTTATATCAAATAAATATCATAGAATGAAATCATCTTTTCATCCTTTTCTATTTATTACCGTATAATACGGGTTGGGAATAATTCACTATTTTGACAACTCACTGTTTCAGCCAAAACACCGAACTGTCGCCAGGGAGGGTGACTCGTTATTTTTCAATGATGGGTGACTCGCTGTTTTTTGTGATCCCCATATCGGCAACTTGCTGTTTTCCCCAGCCACCCACTCCAAAGACCGTGTCAAAGATTACCGACGAAAAACCCGCTAATTATTAAGTGGGTCAAGAAAGTGAGTGGGACATAATCGGTGAGTATTGAGTCAAATGGTACATTCAGATGGGTGTTTTGGAAAAGCGGTGCAAAAGTTTTTTCGATTTCATATGTTTCATTAGGACGCTGAACTCGAATATAATATTTGCATACTCTCAGGGGACGGCTTCTACCAAAATTCCAAAAACCCTTAAATTTTGTGACTTTTTTAGGTTTTCTTTTTTTATGAAAACTAGTCGGTTTATCAAAAAATGTGTTCCAGTACAAATTGAAGAAAACAAATTTAGCTACAAAATGAGTGGTCACATTCGTAGTTTGGATCAATGACTGCCAAGCTATGAACCGTCAAAAAGTTTTTGTGCTTTTATGGAAAAAGTCAAATTGCTCACTTTGACTTGCTACAACTTAGAAACCAGATGAGATATGTAGAAAATTCACACATGAGGTGAAAGTACAATCCATTCTGAACAAAGTTCCACCTTTTATTTTCCAATTTACCTCTAGGGTGGGGGAACAGTCGCAAAATAAAAATTCTATGACATTCAACAAAAAACTGTCTATTCTATGGTATCACCTTTTCAAGTCTATCTGAAGCAATATATTGACGTTTTAGGCTATGTTTGAAAATGACTTTTTTATACATTTATACATTAGTTTTCGCAATATTAATTGAGTCTGGTAGTCAACTTCTACCTCCTACCTCTACTCTCACCACTTTCCAACATCTATTTACGTCTATCTATTCATGTATGGTACTGTATTATTGATTTTTATGGCAAATGCTCATCACAAGAAGCCATTTGGATTTATTTTTTAAGTAAAAAGTATTCTGGGGAAGCGATTCAATGACTTTTGTATCATGATTTAGCATCCAATAGCATGGTTAATAAAGTTATAGGCTATTTAAAAATAAAAATCCAAGTGGTTATTTTTTATAACTGATGTTAGCTGGCTTTCCAAAGGATTGTAGCCTATTATGTATCAAGCCTCTTTTTATGAATTTATCTCTATGATGACAAATATTCAAGATTAAAATCTACCATATCATAGCCTATATATGTTGTTATAGTGGAACAAATTTCAAACATGAGGCTTGATATACTAATACCTAATACACCAATGTTAAAAGCCACGCTAATATTTACAAACATCCTATGGACTTGTTGTAGTAATTTATTTTAATTTGATAAGTTTAATATGATGGTTTAGTGAGAAAACAGTTATTTGATTGAATTGTTTTTGACTGTAATCTCAATTGTGATTATGATTGATTTTTAATTTTATTATAAACACCAAGGTAATTTGATTATAATATAATGTAAAGTACCTTAATAAACTCCATCAAAACCTTAAGTTAAGTGTTATCAATGGATGGAAAAAATGTTACAAATATTGTAATTCAACCAATAAACTTATCATCACCCAGTGTAATTAGTGATTAGATATAGCAAAGACGTCAGCTTTGAAGTTTGAAATTTTAACTAGGAGAATGGAGTTAACTTAAAAATTTGAGTTTATCAATATAGGCCTATTTGAATTTGAAAAAAATATTTTAAAGGCTATATTGAACTCAAATTTGTACAATACCGTTCTAATGTTAATATTGAGCTTAGTGACTGATAAAATGGATATCAGTTCTAAAATTGTTGAATATCTTAAATTAAATATAACTTTTGCTTTTTTGTCTTTTCAGCGATTTCTACTATTGTATGATTGCAGAGTCTTCTCTCTTTCCTACAGTCAATTTGTTAATGGAAGAATAGCCTATCATTTGAATTATTTTTAGCTGTAACTATCATTTAGTGATTTATCCTGTATATGACAAGAACAAAGTCTCTTAATAAGATTCTGAGCACCATTCTCAGCTTTGAAAATCAGTAACATTAAATACAGCAACGTGTTTGCCATCAATTAGACTATTAGAGTAAGAGCAACTTACTTTAGAGATTTTCCTGGTAAATTTATTTTCTTATCTCATAGAAAATAATGTCTAAGAACATATATGTATACTCATAATAAGAAATAATGTAAAAGTCATTACTCAGTAGGGGTTGGTTCTACGTGTTTTTTTCATTATTCTATCAAAGACAATAAGAATTAAGAATAGGCCTATTGTGCTAGTTACTCTATGCTATTACTCCTCTCTAGTTTAAAAAATTGTAGAATGCTCTACTTTTTTAGTAGTGAAGTTGATATTGTGGTAGTTATCCATGTTAAATGAAAAGACAAAATGTTGTCAAACCACTGATTTATTTAAAAATCGAGAAATTCTGAATTTTTTATAAATTTAAGAATTAAGAATCCTTATTTTATCCTTTAAATTCAATAGCAAGAGATATGATTGGCCACAGCTGATCGACTGTGTTCCAGTCGCACAAGTATCAACACACTGCAAGACATTCACGGCACATCCCTTGCACTGTCAATATGCGGATTTATGAGAGTTGGCAAAACTATGGTGGAATTGGCCGAGCTGACCAATTTAAAGTGACACTGTCAATGTCCACACTATGATTATTATATACAGTCTCTATAGTTATGACGTTTCTGAAGCCCACAAAAACATAAAAAATTGAATCACAGGAAATTGAATACTGGCCTTCAATGGTAACATAATCAACTATTTTTTGGTATTGATTTATTCAATTTAACCTTTATAAATGAACCTTCTCAATTAAAAATTTTCAAATAATTTTTTGGGATCAATTAATTTATCTTAGACTTCTGCTCTAATTGGTTTAGCAACCAGTTAACCCCCAAAGATTCTGTGTGGTTCAGGACTTGCATCTAGCAGATTCTGTTGAAATTTCTTAAATTCATAACTTTATATAAAAAGTAAATAGATAAAGATAATTTTGAAAATGATAAAAACTTTTTAAAATGCACCAAAAAGAAGGAATTGACTTCTTTGATCACACTATTGGTTAATAGGAATTCTTTCTCCATACCTGTGAATATATAATAAAAATATTATTATTACCTCTAAATAAAGTACCGTATTCAAGTACAAATCAAACGATAAAAAAAGGTGTGGCTAAAACTAAGTAAACCTTCATTATCTATAAAGTTAAAATATTTTCTGAAGAAATACTTTAAAACTATAGTTTCAAGCCACACTTTTTATAGTTTAAGTTGTACTTGAATACTTTATTCAGAGGTTTATAAATACTTTATTTATCTATGAATAATTTATTTATTTATGAATACTTTATTCATATAGTTTATGAATTGAGTTCTTGTTATAGCACAATGTATAAATTTTAAAAATATGTAAGTTACTCCTATTAGGTTATTATGGTCTTAACATGTATTTGTTAACTCAAGTTCAGTGTAACTTCACAGAATAGTTTATGAATTGAATTCTTGTTATAGCACTATGTATGGGCTAATAGGTACCTACCACGGATACTATAAGACCGTATTCCAGTATCCGTGATAGGTAGCCTACTGTATAAGTAATTCACAGTTTTATAGGCCTAGTTACCGGTAGTCAACATAAATGTAGGCCTAATTAATTATAGGTGCATATTTTTATAAATATTGTATGCCTATCTTGAGTTGTGTAAATATTAAATTTTGTCAATCCTAGGCCTGAATGTTTTGTCTTCTCCCAATTAAATTCCCTATCCTTTTCCAATTGGGTAAAAAGTGAAAAAATACAATACTGACTTGAAAATGATGCTCACTTATTAAGTGAGTTGCAAGTAAGTTATCAGAAACAATTTGCAACAAATTCTGGAACAGATTACTACAGATTCACACACACTGCTCAGGCGCAAAGTGCTGTATGTAGACCAACAGATAGGAGAAGAAACTGAGTACACTTGTTTCCATCATCTACAGTATACAAAACCTTCTATTTAATATGCCTACCATATAATATATAGGTACCTAATAATACAAACTATGTAGTGGACCATATATTGATGGTCTAATTGATCTCTCAATTACAGATTACTCATTACTGTAATGACATACGGTAACTTGAGGGAAGAGATGTGAAAAGAGGTCATGTTTGTGTACAAAACTGGGAATGATAGATAGGCCTACTTCTCGAAAAAAATATATTCAATGTCAAGAATTAGCAGAACTTAAGCCTATTATTTTCTAAGCCTATAATTTAAGCCTACTACCAGACTTTCTAGCCTACTTAGCGTACATGGCTTATCAACGATTAATTGAAAATATAAGATATATGCCAAACTTGCGTTAAAACATAAAAATTTTTGTCTCAAATTATAGATCACAATAATTCATCATATTCATAATTCTTGAACCAATATTGACCGAGCTGGAGTCATTATGGATCACAATGTTTCCTATAGTTTGAAATCAAGTTAATAATTCTTGAACCAATATTCACCGAGTTTTTATAGATCACAATGTTCCCCACAATAATTTGAAATCAAATTCATGATTCTCGAACCAATATTGACCGAGCTGCATAGACTTGCGTCAAAGTATATCAGGTATCAGACTAGCGTCAAAGTTTGCATGCCTCTCCTAGACAGATGAGTTTTATTGATGGCCGACTGTGGCACGAAACAGCCAGTTGCTTGATCGGCCTGCCAAGCTGCAATAGCCAAAACGTAATTTTGCTATTTCTCAAAAAACACGCAGTTGTCTAAACAGCGAGTCACCTCCCCAGCGACAGTTCGGTGTTTTTGGATAAACAGCGAGTTGTCGAAATAGTGAGTTGCCCGTCCCTATAATACCAGTCTAAGACACAGCAGACTAGATACTCTGGACCTTGCCAAAATTTGACTATTAATCCAGTACACTGGGAATTTTGTAAGGCTAGTTTTTGCAAAAGATGGTGTATGCGATTTGATTGTTTTAATAGCTTCATTGGGACCCCAATAATTTGTACCGTATTTGAAAAGAGCACACAAAATTTCTCTTGGCACAAATTTTGACTTTTGACAGCCAAAAACCATGCATTTTTTAGGTTTTTGCATAATATAACTAAAAAATGATCCACATTTTCATAGGTACATTCTCATAGTGAATGGTAGAGAACAAATAAAATACTGCATCAATTGAGAAAGAGAAAACAAAAATCAGTCAAATGGACAACTTTTTACATTCATTCAAAATACACAGTTTTTTAAAATTTCCAATAAATTGTTCAAATAAATAAAAGATCCTGTATAATGTTATGTAGCTTATAAAGTAATGGAAAATTGTATTACCCCCTCCCTTAAAGTTGTAGAGCATCAAAAATAGAACAGGCTCTACAGGTGGTTTTTTTTTTAATGTACTTTGATGTTAGGTTAGACATGAAGTTTTATATAGAGCCTATCTTGTATAGTCCATTCAAGCAAAGAAGACTCTGATTAAATAACACAAAATTTTCTATATCACTGAAAGTTTTTTATTTGGTACATACAATCGTTTTGATGTGTTTACATCATCATCAGTGTACTGCCGATGTGATGTACACTGATGATGATGTAAACACATCGAAATGATTGTATGTACCAAATAAAAAAACTTTCAGTGATGTAGACAATTTTGTGTTATTCAATCATGTTCAAGTATCACAACATCTCACCTGACACTGTGTATTCGAAGAAGACTCTCTTGGCAAAATGAGAAAATGACTCCAGCTTGGTCAATATTGGTTTAAAAATTATTGATGAGGTCTCAATTGTAGGAAACATTCTGAACTACAATTTGAGACAAAATCAATATTTTTTTAACCAATATTGACTGAGCTTGAGTCATTTTCTTATCTTTCCAGAGGGTCTTCTTTGCTTGGACAGACTATATTTTGTAGTTGAACAATTTTTTGGAAAATTTAATAAAATTTTGTTTTTAAATGTATGTCAAACGTTATCTATTCGACCAATTTTTGTTTTATCTTTTTCATTCCATCTACAGTTGTCCTCTACAATTTACTATGAGAATGAACCTATGAAAATGTAGACAATTTTTTAGTTATATATGAAAAACTAAAAAAATGCATGGTTCTCTGGCTGTCAAAAGTTGTGCCAAGAGAAATTTTGTGTGCATTTTTCAAATACTCATTATTGAGACCCCAATGAAGCTATTAAAATAATAAAATTGTATAACTCACACCACCCTTTGTAGAAAGAATTCCCTGCATACTGGACTCTATGGACAATAAGCTATTAGTTATGTGAACAGTAGGCTAAACCTCACGCAGTAACAGAATAATTGAAGCTCAACGCACACAGGAGACGCCAAACATATCAAAAGAATCCTGCTTGAATACTTAGCATAATTTGTAAGTAAAGTTGTTGGGGAAGCTTAGCCTACATTTTAGCTCAATTTGTAAGTAAAGTTGCCGAGGAAGCTTAGCCTACATAGGTACTAAGTGGGTTTAGTGGAAGAGGGGGCTATTATGCCTCAACTTTGCCCACATCACTTTCGTATTGTACTAAGTGGAAAATAAAGGCATTTTACCTACCTATCTAAGTATTCAAGACAAAAGGAAATCTGAGTCAAATCATAGACCGGTAAAAATTGTTTTAAAACGTAATACAGTAACTTACTCTATAAGCTATATGCTATAAGAAAGTGAAATATGCACTGATACTCGTGATTCTAATTTATTTATTTCTCATTTCTAATTTTATTTAGTGATTTAATTTGTGTAAACACTTGACCAGCTCCTGGTTTAGCCGTTCTAATTTATGCTGTGTTCAAATAGAGTGACTGAATTATTATCCCACTCCTTTTCGTGCTGTATTTAAGAGAGTTATCTATCTGCCGTGTGTGGAATGGACGCCCGGCTGCCGTGCTTCTAGCCACAGCGAAATTAGAAAGTACAGCAATGTGTGAGTTTTGGGAACCGGTGCATTGTCTCACTGATCCACTGATCCATTGTCCCGCGTCCAATGGGAGCATTTTGACAATAAATGTTCCAATGGATCAGTGATCGGCAGACGACAAATGTCGTCTGTTCTGCCTCATATCTCGAGGCCGATCCACTGATCAGTGATCAGTGATCACTTGGATCAAAGAGCTCTCATTGGTCAAGATCTGCGCATGCGCCGGATGAGTGTTCAGAGCGTCTGCTCATCATAGCATTGATATTTAAAATCAAAACAAGGAAAAACTAACAAGATGTCTTCAAAATTGGAGTTGGTGTATGAATATAGGAATATTCTTTACACAATTTTTGAAACAGAAGATGTACACATTTCTCTTCGAGGTAGGTGTAATTTATTTTAATTTATTATTTGTGTAAATATTTTAGTAAATGATGCATTTATTTCTTGCAACCAAATTATTATTTGTGTAAATATTTTAGTAAATGATGTATTTAATTATTTCTTGCAACCAAAATGAAGAAAAGGATGTGTAGCACATCAACAATAATGCAGCCCTTGAAAATTATTTCAGCAGTCATTTGTTAGTGGTAGTTAGTAAATTAGTATACAGTATTTAATTTAGCTAGTTAGCTATTTTTGATTTATTTCAATCGTTTAATTCTATGCTCAAACTATTTATTTAGCCTACTTAAAAAATATGCATATTTTATGCAGGCTTTCATGGTAGTGAGCTGCAAATAAGGGTAGGTCACACACGCCTTGGTCACATTCTGGTCACCCATCCAAAAGCAGTCCATAGCGTTTGTCAAATTTATTTTGTAATTGAAATTATTATAATAGCCGACAATAGGTTTCCTTCGTATACGCATTCAGTGCGGCATACTCTTTGTAAACTTATTAACTTATGCGCATTAGTTCATTTCCTACACAGTTTAAAATTCGCGCCAAAGTTGTGAACCAAAAACATTCAAAACTGCGTTCAATGGGAACATGGTACATTGCACCAGTCACCTGACCTTGGTCGATTGTGACATGTCACAATGGATCTGTTCCAGATCCATTGATCTATGCTTAAGGTGACCAGACGTCCCGTTTTCGCCGGGACAGTCCCGTTTTCTGGAGACTTGTCCCGTTGTCCCCACCGAACCTCTTGGGACGCTCATTTGTCCCGTTTTAGCATTTTAGAGTTTTTTTGCTCTTTCAAGTTTTATATTTTGAAGACTCAGTTATGATTTCTACCTTTAACTCCGAATACCTTTAACCTTTAACTCGTATTTTTAAACTATAAATGACAACAAATCGTATTGAAACAAGTGGAATGGGGGAATGGAGTAGTAGTTGACAAAATGCTTTATTACTGAGATGTGAAGAAGCTCCATCAATCCATGTTCATAATTGCAATTGCCTCTCCAATAACTCTTTTGAAAATTGTAGTGACTGTCCATCCCTATCTTTGGTTAGTCTAACACGTTGGCTTGGTATAATGATCGATAGTAGCCTGAGATGGCATTCTCAAATTGACTGATTATCAAAGAAACATGACTGATTAGAAAGAAAGATGACTGAATATCAAAGAAACTCCAGGCATTGAGCGCAAAAATATATTATTTACATAGAAATATCCCAGTTGATTACCCAGTCTATGTACCTAAATTATAAGTAATTAATAGAATCCATAATCAGATATGGAGTTGAATCATGGGGTTGTGCAGCCAATTACCTATTATTTAGGGTTGAAAAAATACAATTCAGGATTCTCAAAGTTATAACCTCTAGAATACCTAATCTAAATTTAAATCTGAACAACCTTCAAATCTTACAATTCTTTTATCAAACTCTGACACCAAAAAATTTTTACACTTTCAAAATAATATTATTTTTTAAAAGCAGTTTCCATTATATATTCTTAGCTCCTCTTGCCCACTACAATTTTAGGTCACCCGTAATTTATCAAATTCCAAGATTCAATAATATTTATGGAAAAAGATCTCTTTTCTATGTACTGCCTTTCATATTTAACAGATTACCTGCTAACATAAGAGACTACTCAAAAATGGATGTAATGATCTATGTAATTATCAATCTAATTCGCTTTCAATCTAGTAAAATCCCAAAGTGAATAAATTATAGTAAAATTCATAAATGAACAGTCTTAAATTTTAATATTATTATTATTATTACTTTAATTATAATTCAATAATTTGTAAGCGTCTGATGAACATTTCCTTTTATTTATCTTATTTATTTATAATATTTGCTGGTACAAAATTCTTTTCATTATATAATCACTGACGCCAGCCTGAACGACTCATAATTTAGCTTTTATAATTACATAGGCCTATAGTATATTTTATCTATTTATTTGTAACCGGACTGGGCGATTGGTAGCGGCCACCAGTCCGGACAGTAAAATGAGTAGATATTGTGCCAGCCTAAGATTGATTGTTCACTAACTATAACTGTTTGTCTTAAGAATACAGAAGAAGGGCGACTGGAGTTGAACGCAAAATTTGTTATAAATAAGGTATATTGAGTAGTAAGAAATCAATAATATAGGATCAAACAATAACTATAATAATAAGTATTGAATAATATTATTTCAACAAAACTATTATATCAACAAAATTCGATTTCATCTTAGTCAAATACACTTGTGCCTCAAGTCCATCAAAATACTAATTCTGATAGATAACGAAATTGCTTATTGGATAAATTAATAACACAAAGTAATTAACTGATACACAAGCAATATAAAAGTAATTCGAAATTTATTGTCCTAATCTATTGTAACATTAAATAGCCAAACTCGATTCCTATTCTAAATTTGCAGACCAATTCTACACAGAACAAACAACTTAATTCTCTCTCCAGTCGCCGGATCACTACGAATTAAATTTAAACAACAATGGGGAAGGTTCGACCAAGAATTTAGAAAAAAGTGGCTAGAATAAAAGACACTCACCATACAGGGCTGCAACTACCAGATTCACTACACTCAGTCTAAGCCACATCCTCTCACGAACACACAACAAAAGTCACTTAGGAAAAACCACGGCAAAGTGTCTTCTACAGTTCCAAAATATTCGGAAATGTTCGGATACTTTAAAATATTAGAAAGTTCGCTAGCACTCGACAAAAGGCAATAATTTAATGTTTTCTTCACGCAAGGAGGTCTCGCAAGTTTTACTACTTCGTCTCGGAAGTTTGTTAACAAACCGTTCAACCAACCGTCTACTTCGAGAGTCCGTCATCAACTGGGTAGAGAGCCGTCCGTGGACGACGCCCCGGCCTATTCCACGTGGAAAAACTCACTCTTTCCCACGGGAATAAAGAGTGAAAGGTTCCAAATTGGAAAAGGAGAGAGACAGTCGCCTCATAGAAAAATGCAAAAAGATTGCAGTATTTTTTCCACGAGGTAAAAGAATATGCTGCTCTGTGCAGAATTGCTATTTTTTTAGACGTAATAATAAATTAATTTCCTATGGGTAAATTTCTAAAAGTAACAACGTTTCATAATTTTTACATCTAACAACGATCATGCCATAAGGTTCAGAGTCCAACATTGTAATCTGATAAGCCTTATGGAATGACAAAAATTCGTTCAATATAAAAAAAATTAAAATTAAACATCACTTATACTTATCAATATATTCCCCATCACATTACACCCCCCTTCGGAAAAGGGCGGACAACCCCTTCGGCACTATTGTCAACACTCTCCTTCTTATTCAGTTTTTGACTTTTGGTTTTCTTAGTGGCACTATCACTATCACTCACTTGCTGGGTAGTAGTGGTCACCTGTGGCGTTGGTATGGACGCCTCCTCGTCGCTCGAGTGGCTGGAAGTCACCCTCCTCGTGAGCAGCCTCCAAGCCACCGCGCCGCCAGCTGCCAACACTATCACCATAGTGACAGCAGCAATGATGTAACACCAGTAGTAAGCCAACTGGTCGATCGGCTCCTTCTCCTCAATCTCTTGCAGCGATCGAATAAGGTGGTTGACAGCGACCTCCTCCCATCCGCTCGATCCGGGCCAGGCCTGACCCTCTCGCTGTCGTCTTTCCAGCTCCCGGTGGATCTGGGAAGCCGAAAATCGGCCCTCGGCCAATGTCAAGGCCGCTGGGATATCGATGGCGACTGGCCTCAGTCGCACCTCGGTTCGACCACCACGACTGGTCGGTGCAGGAATTTGATAAGAGGGGTGGCTGAGTGTGCACCCCTTTATCGCTTGCATGGCTCCCGTGCCATGCAGGTGAAGTTCTTCTACGGTCGTCTGTCCGCCCGCCTTGCATTGTGAAACGAATCGTTTCTCGGTGGACAGGCTGTAGATCCAGCTGTCGTCGCTTCGACGCCAAAGCCAGACGTCAGGGTGATCCTTGGTAAGCACAAGACGTGTGCAGAACTGTCGTGCGAGCGTCATCTCTCCTAGGAACAGGGAGCTCAGGCAAGACGGGTGGTGTCTGGCATAGAGCGGTGAGAATGCTGGACAGAGAGTGAGCGAACTCACTTGGCTGCACTGTTTGAGCATCTCTTCTCCGAGGATGGAATAGCGGTCTCGGTCCTTGCTGACTAGTAGAATTGTCGAGTCGAGTTGATAGCGCACACTCACATTAGCGTGAAAGTCCTTGACAGGGAGTGCAAGTGCCTGAAACATGTCAAATCTGCGACCAATTGAAGAGAGAGGTACTGTCAATAACACTTTAATCACGTCGCCACTGGTTACCGCACAAGTCTTTATCACGTGATAAAAGTTCAAAACTTGGGAAATGTCCATGTCAAACACTAATTCTAAGCCACTAGGTAAACTTGATCGAACCTTTAACAAAATATTTCTTAAGTCTAGGGGTGATATCAAATTCATACTTAATCTACTATTAGCAGCATCGTTTAAACATTGTAAAATTTTCCTTAAATCTAACAAGGCCTTAAAAGTAGCAAGTTCCAATTCTTCTAGCGCAGTAGAAGTGTTCATATACATGTGTAATAAGTTATTTAATTCAATTTTAATATCTTTAATACAATTAGCAAGAATCTTAAATGTCCAGTAGAGTCGAAGTCAACATTCCTTCCGTTCAGCTGTGGTGCGAGACTCAGATTGTATGAGCTCTCTGTCTATTGTTTACTCTGAATCGCTGATTCGACAAGGTTGTCTGAGTAGTAACAATGACCCTAGATGTAAACATCGGATTCTATTGTCATAGTTACCAATCTTTTCGCTAGATCGCGCCGACTTCCTAATTGCCATAATCAATAAATTGTTACAAATAATTTCTCCCACGGTATAGTAACCGTTTGTTTACGCATTACATTGCAATACCATTTCCTTTTGTTGTTACACAATGGAAATCCGATACCAGGTTTCACTGTCATATCATAATTCGTCTTCACGGTAAAATACTCTGGATTCCATAGTCAACCTTGTACATCCTATTCTCAGGTTATCCTAATAAGGTCATCATCTCTTTACGCTGAAATTTGAACGTCTTTGTTCTCTTCTAGAACACAGGCCTATTCCAGGGAAGTTTCCACCAGAGTTTGGTTTGAATACTATCGCCTACTCAGTTCAACGATAGCCCTCTCTCCTTATGGTTTCCACTAACCATCTAATAATAATATAATAATATAATAATATATTTATTTCGCCAAAAATTACATACAGTAGTTAATTACAAAATATGAATGATACATACAAAATGCATAATAAATTTAAATTAAAATATATCTAAATGATTTGGCACAGCCAGCAAAGAAAACTTGTGCGCTAGCTGCGAGTTCATGAAGCGAACAGCACAAAGTAAAGCAATACCCAAAAATGAAAAAAACAAGACTTAAAATAAATGAAGATAATTGCAATAATAATGCTTATTATAATTAATACAATGATAAAATTTGAATAATTTCGTGTTGAGATCAATATACCGGTGATAACCAAAAACAAATCATGTTTATTCTCCCAAATGAAAATTAATGAATAAAAATACAAAAATAATAAATTTTCAGTTATGGGCACATCCCAGTGCTTAATCAATTTTCAAAAGTAAATATAGAAGATAGAAAGACATTCAAAACTCAAATAAATCATGAACAGACTTATTAACATTTAGGTATTGTAGAATATATATTTTGTCCAACCCATAAATTTATTTCCCTGATTAGTGCTTTAGTAATTTTTGAATTAATGAATTTTATCGGAATTTTGTTTGAATATATACTGCAAAGATAGGTGAACTGGTGTCGACAAACTACTAGTTTTATTAGGTTGATATTGAAATTATTTAATGCTAATGATCGAGTCTGATAAGGTATATTCCTAATTTCTAGATTATTTCTATCCTTATTTAAGTGCAAAACAACCCTCGTTACATACATCTGTCTAAGTGTTGGTACATTTAATTCTTCAAAAGTTTCTTGCTTGGGTATCGTCTTGGTTTACCCAGTGCTGCCCTTATAAGATGCTTTTGTAATGTGAAGACTTTATTAAAGTGACAATCATATGCACCACCCCAAGCTTCAATCGCATATTGAAACAGCGAGTGGGCATACGCAAAATAAATTGATCTTTTCACATCAAGGTCTTTCAGTTGATTTATTTTGTAGAAGCTATAAACGAGAAATTTAAGTTTAGAAGATAGGAAATTCATATGCAAATCCCATTTCAAATATCTATCCACCACCACTCCCAAATATTTTATAGAATTAACTTTTTCAATTTGTTGGCACAAACAGTTCAACCCAGTATTCAAGCAGTGAGGATCAGTGTGCATTTTCAATTGCAATGAATCATCTGGTTGACCCGCTAGTGTCGGAGAAAAGGTGATATACTTTGTTTTTTTCAAGTTAACAGTTAGAATATGATTATCCATCCAATTCTTCATAATTTTTAAACCCTCATTAGCAAATTGGTAGACTTGGCGCCAAGATTCACCTGAAAAAACTAGTGCTGTATCATCAGCAAATGAAATTTGGGTGCAATGTGGTATTGTTAATTTTAGAGCATCGTTTAAGTAGATCAAAAATAATACCGGGGACAGTACTGTACCCTGTGGTAGGCCGAAACTAGATGAATGATCTGTAACTGATGTACCATTCAAGTTTAATGTTTGTTTTCTGTCCTGAAGATAGCTTTTTAGAAGATCATTACATAAGCCTCTTATCCCACATTTATCTAATTTCTTCAATAAAATACTATGAGGGACTGTATCGAACGCTTTTGCAAGATCTAAGAATACAGCCAATGTTTTTTGTTTGGAGTTGAAGTTTTCATCTATCAATCTAGTCAGGAGGATAATTGCTTCAGTTGTAGACTTTCCGTGCTGGAAACCAAACTGGTTTTTCTCTAGGAAATTATTGGTGTCTAGGTAATTCAAAATTCTTCTTTTCATAATCTTTTCCATGATTTTAGAAAAACTATTCAAAATACTAATGGGTCGATAATTTTCTGGATTTGCCTTGTCACCACTCTTGTGCAATGCAATAATTTTTGCAGACTTGAACACCCTCGGAAAATAACCCTCTGAAAAACATCTATTTATGATATGTTCTAATGGCAGAACAATATGTTCACTTATTAATTTGACACAATGAGTACTGATACCATCTACCCCTGGAGAAGCACTATTTTTTAGTTCACCAATAACTTCTAAGATTTCATTTACACAAGTTGGATTCAGGAACATGCTATCTACTGGAGGTGCATTTAATGATTGTGGTACCGGTATTTCAATATAATTTACAGAGTCCAATAATTTTTTTGCATGCTCAGCTCCTACATTTACAAAATAACTATTTAAAATTTTTGGATCAATTTTAGGTTCTTGATATACTCTCTCTTTTCCCATCAATTCAGAAATATACTCCCATCTTTTCTTGGAATTGTTTTTATACTCCGTAAATTTGTTGTTGTAATAATCATTCTTTGCTTTCCTTATTAATGAGTTCAAAATATTCCTATAATTTAAATAGTCCTGTTTAAGTTTAATATTGAAAGGTTGCTTTTTTAATTTGATATGCATTGTATCCCTTTTCCGAATAGCTGAAATCAAACTAGGAGTAATCCATTTTTTCAAGGGTCTGTTTTTATGTGAATAATTAATAGTTTCTGTGAATTTATTAATGTTTTCATTTATCTTAAAGGTAAATTTATCTACTAAGGTGTCAATATCATCAGTAAAATTGTCACAAACGTCATCCCAACCCTGAGTTACAAGCTCTAGTTTCAGTTTATCAAAATTAATTCTAGTTACTGTTTTACTTGGAATAGTTTTAGAATTGGAATCATGGTCTTTTTGTCTGATATGGAAAACAATACTGTAATGATCAGTGATATTTGATTGCAAAATCGCACCTAGCACATCCTCTTCCTTTTTTGATCCACTTTTAAAAAATATGTGATCTATGCAGCTGTTAACTTGCCCATTGACATTATTGACAGATCTCGTATATTTATTTACGTATGATTTGAAACCATTCAATTGCAATACACTGAGGTATTCATTAGTCAGATAATTAAGATGGTTTTCATCCATTATATTAATATTTATATCTCCCATTACAATGACAGATAAATCCTTACTAATATTCTGCAAATACGAATCTAAACTTAGCAAGAAGGCATTTATTTCTAAAGAAGGAGATCTATCAGCCCTTACCTGGAAATCTGGTCAGCCCTTTACAACAATTATAACGTTCTTAAATCAGACTCTGTATGTTTGTGATATTTTCGTAGACACAATAACTCCCGTAAGTAGTATTTTAGGTAAGCCAATGATAGATCAAATTGGAATTACTGAGTCGCGATCTTAACCATAGCAAATTAATAAAAAAATATACAATGTACACTTTACAACAGTAGAACAACTTAATCGAAACAACATCAAATTCAATAATCGTCAATTAAACTTTCAATTCGTTGAATTGAATTACAATCAAACTATTACAATTATCCATTAATACATATTAATTATCTTCATTAAACTAATAATTATATCGTAATCAATCGTACCATTTTCAATACATAAATCAACATTACAATTCGTCAATCCATTATATTATATGCAGCAATCAAAATCTAATAATAAAATAACATAAATAATAATCATAGAACAACATTGTTATCAGTAATCGTATTTTTCTATAATCTTCTATAATCGTCGTACCGTAATAATTCTCAACACAATAATAACGTCATCTTCGTATCCAATCGTCGTTCGTGAATGCAATTCAATATAAACCGTTAATCGTTTCCTCTTCATTACTAATAATTAATCCTAATTCAATAAAATAACGTAGAGCTCCTTCTCAATAAAAGCGTGTTATTTTTCCTCGTCGTAACCAAAATTCGTTCGTAATCAAAATAAAATCACCGTAGCGTTTGTCACACAATAAACGTTCTCGCAGTATTCATAATATTATCTTCGTATTTACAAAATTCCTTCGCGTTATCATAATCGTAATCAATTTTCGTCAACATAGTTCGTCTTTCTACCGCCGTTTATTTATTTCTCACGTTTCGTTTTTTCTTCTTCTTCATGTCTTCTCTCGTACCGAAGCGATTAGCGAGCCATTGTAAATGCCTTGACATCCTAATATGTTATAACAATAGGCGCTGTTCGTCTTCTTCCTTTTATCCCATTGTCAACTTGTTGAATAGGGTTTCGGATTACAAGTGAAGTATTCTCGGGTCGTACTCCTTCAATAAAAACAATAATATTATGAAACTTAATATTATTTACGTTTCTACCTCTCGATACATTCATTTTTCTACTCGAAATTCCATTATAATCGTCCTTCTATCGTTACATCAAATACGTCACGTTCATTCATCTTTTCCTTCCGTTCAAATTAATCTAACGCTTTCTCTCTTTCTTCGCTTAATTGGGCGTTCTTGTCTTGCTGGTCGAAATCTCCTATCCTACCTTCGAACGCAGTTTTCTGACATGCTCGGGTCAAAATTCTCTCTCGTTTTTCATATCAACAACACAAAAACTTAATAACACTTTTCTAACCTAATTTTGAACGCAGTTTTCTGACATGCTCGGGTCAACATCTCCTCTAAGATTCATTCCCTACGTAACTGTACGTGCCCTCTATCTAATAGGGTACGGTGATCTCTCTTCTAGCTCCACACGTTCACCTGGCTCAAACGTAGGGTCTCGAGGATCTTCGTCAAAAACGTCATCATCCGGGGAAGATGGCTCCACCACTTCTACATATTCTTGTTGTGGGCCCCTCTCGTCATTTTCGACGGCTTCATCTTCTTCATCGACTGGTTCATCTTCGTATTCGTCTTCCTCGCTATCTGGTTGCTGATAATATTGTTCTTCCTCTTCATCTGATTTGTTTTCCTCTTCGTTGTTCTCTTTCATCTCGTCTCTCTCTTCCAATTCTACATCATCCATATTCGTTTTTTCTCGGTTACTAGCCTTCATTCTATTCACGTGTACTACTACTTGTCTGCCGTCGGGTAGTCGTAGCACATAATTTACTTTTGATAATTTCTTAACAACATCAAATGGCCCATTCCAGGGAAGGTGGAATTTGATCGCTTCTCCTGGTTTGACAGCAGGGTCATAAAGGTAGACTGAATCTCCTACGATGAATTCTCTCAATTTTCTTCCTTTATTGGCTATGTTCGCTCTTTTTCCCGCTGATTGTACGGATTTTTCGTGGGTAGTCATATACGCTTGTGATAATCTTTTCCTCAGAATAAGTAGATGGTTACCCGTTGTCGTCTCCTGGACCTCCCTCGGAATCACACAGGTCCCTGGAAGTATCATCTCTCTTCCGTGTAACAAATAAAAGGGTGAGTATCCCGTTGATGCATGAGGAATCGATCTGTAAGCGGTTAGAACGTAGGGTAGCCACTTATCCCAGTCCACTCCATCCCTCTGTACATAGTGTGCAATTGATTCATTCAGTGTCCTATGCAGGCGTTCCAATCTACCATTTCCTTCGAGATGGTACGCCGTCGTCCTCAACTTCTTCACTCCTAATATTCTACATACTTCCATGAAGAGTTGAGAGAGAAAGTTGCGGCCTTGATCGCTAAGAATTCGACCTGGCACGCCGTGTCTGGTTATTATGTGGGTGACAAACACACGTGCGACTGTCTCCGCCGTTTGATCTTGTACTGGCACCGCCTCGGCGTAGCGTGTAAAATGGTCAATGAAACTTATGTAGTATTTATTGCCAGAGCGTGTTACGGGCAACGGACCGACAACATCGACGCTTATCAGTTCGAAAGGGTCTCCAGGTTCCTCTGCAGTTTGTAGAGGAGCCTTCAACAGGATTGGCGTCTTCCTGCGGGCACACTCGTGACATCTCGATACAAAATTCCTTACATCCTCGTCTATACGTGGCCAGTAATAGCGTTGTTTAATCAAACTACTTGTTCTTTCTCTTCCTGGGTGACCCGCCCACGGCACACTGTGGTTAAGTTCGATGATGTTCAGTCTCATAGATTGGGGTATGGCTAGCTTCCACTGTTTATTCTCGTCAATGTTCTTAGTCCACCAGATTATTTCGTTTTCTCTTTTGCCTTCTCCCGTTTGTAGAATTCTATTACACCATTCATCCGCTCCTTGCTCTTTTACTATTTCGTCCTCTGATAGACCGCCAATCTCAATTGTCATTACAGCACGACTCAGAGCGTCTGCGTTTGAATGCTTCTTACCAGGTCGATGTACCACAGTATATTCATATTCGGATAATCTTAGAGCCCATCGTGTCAATCGTGAGGAAGGGTTTCTCAAGCTCAGCATCCATTTTAATGCTGCATGGTCAGTGATCAAGGTAAATCTTCTTCCAAGGAGATAACATCTGAACTGGGTAGTTACCGCCCAGATCACTGCCAAGAGTTCTCTTTCAGTTGTTGAATAGTTCCTTTCAGCCTTATCTAGCTGTCTACTTGCGTAGGCTATCGGTCTCTCCTCTCCATCGAATTCTTGTGACAATATTGCACCGACGGCTACCCCGCTCGCATCTGTTGCGACCGTGAAAGGCTTAGTAAAATCTGGGAAAGCAAGTACTCTATCTGAACATAAGGTCTGCTTCAAGCTATTAAACTCCTGTTGTTGTACAATTCCCCAATCAAATTTTACTTCTTTTCTCGTTAACTGGGTCAATGGGCGCGCTATCTCTGCATATTCTGGCACAAATCTTCTATAGTAGCCTGCTAGACCTAGGAATCCTCTTACTTCTCTGACTGTCCTTGGGGTCGGAAATTTATTGACTGCTTCTATCTTGGAAGGATCAGGTCTCACCTCTTCGGCCGATACTACGTGTCCTAAATATTGAACCTCCTCCTTGCCAAAGTGACACTTCTCTAAATTAGCTTTTAAATTAGCATTATCTAAGATAGCCAGCACTTGATCGATTCGCTGCGCATGCTCTTCAATTGAACTGCTTGCTATCACCACGTCATCCAGATATACAAAACATCCGGCACCCTTGACAGAAGCGAGAATATTGTCCATCAATCTTTGGAATGTAGCTGGTGCACCACACAGTCCAAATGCCATACGCTGGTATTCAAAATGGCCGCCCACTGTTGTAAAGGCGGTCTTCTCCTGGTCTTCTTTAGCAATTCGAATCTGATGATAGCCGGCTGTCAGGTCTAGGGTGGAGAAGTAGCAGCAATTTCCCAGATGCTCCAAGGTTTCGTTAATGAGTGGTAGTGGATAGGCGTCTGTTTTTGTAACTTTGTTCAGGGCACGAAAATCCGTACAAAATCAATACTTTACTGTTCCGTCGGTTGATTTCTTCTTTACCAACACCACTGGGGCGCTGTATGGACTCGTGGAAGGTACAATCACTCCTTTGTTTAGCATATCGGAAAGATGTTCCTCTACCACCGGCCTTAGATGATAAGGAACTCGGTATGGTCGCTTCCTGATGGGTCTATCATTGGTAGTTGGAATTTTATGTTCAACTGGGACGCTGCAACCTTCAGTTCCGGGTTCTCCAAACACTATCCAATATTTCATCAAAACAGGCTCCAAAATCGCTCTCTCTTTTTCTGGAAGGTGTGATAGCTTCTCTCTTATTTTCTGCCGTTTTTCTTGATTGTCACTCTCTTCTTGCGTTACTGATGCTATAAACGGTCCTATATTGTCATCATCCAACAATTCTCCTCTTCCAATCACCACCTTCTTTGGCAATTTAATTTTGTTGTCCGTTACGTTCACTACAGAAGTTGTAACAAGGCCCTTCTTCGGTATTACCACTGCTCGGTTGACAAACAGTCCTGACATTTGTAGGTGGGGTTCAATTAATATTGTGTTACCGTGTAGTTCACTCTCGATGGTCAATTTGATCAATTGTTCAGACTGTGGTGGTATCACTAGGAATTTATAATTTTTCAATTCAAACGTGAATTCGTCGGAATTTTGTTTGTTCGTATCTGCCGGCAGAACGGTGACGTTACGACTTGGTGTTTTCTCTCCGCTTACCGTAGAACAGGGAATTTTTCCCTTGCTGTATTGCTTTGTAGACGATACGTTCTTCTGCTGGAGGGAATTTTCTCTGTGCGGAGGGATATTTTGAGTCGGCTGTTCCTCATTCTGGATGCGCGCGCAGTACTGCCTATCGGAGTTCACTTCTGCCTCCTCTCCTTCGCTCTGCCTCGGCTCCCACTTCTTTCTCATCTCGCTGCCGTTCTTCTTCCTTTTCTTACCGGCCGTTCTGCTTTGTGCTGATTCCTGTTTCTCGCTCATACCATGGGATAGCTCGTTGTTATCAATCGGCCCTTCCTTCATCTCTCTATATTCGGCGTTTCGCGATACCAAATGCACTGCTTTCGCTTTTGTTTCTAGCTGTTCTTTACCGCTAATACTGCAATTGTCATCTTCGTACGGTGCGACTCCACAGCACGTTATTCTTTTTCTTCGTACGTCTATCACAGCTTCAACTTTGGCAAGGAAATCACCTCCTAAAATACCGTCCACTTGGAGCGCGATTTCAGCTATAGTAAAAGGGTGGACAACATTCAAATGAGCTATTTGACAATTTACATATTGGATACCAAGTACACCCAAGGTCGCACCGGTCACCCCTCGTGATCTTGTGTGTATTGCTGACAATTTCACGCCGTCAATGGGATTTTTCAGAATTGATATCTCGGCTCCAGTGTCCACAAGCAGGGTTCTCGTCACTCCTTCTATTCGTAGTTTGACGTAGATGTTGTTCGTCTTGCCTGTTATAACACAAGGTATCCAATTTACTGGTCCATCTTGGATTTGGCCGGCATCTGGACCTCGGATACCTGGCCGTTCCCATTTGGGTGACTCCGTCTGTTGTTGTTGTTGCGGTTGTTGTTGTTGTTTCCACGAGCCGGACAATTGAATGACAGATGGTCGGGTGCTCCACACGAAAAACAGAATTTTGGTCTTGGTTGTTCTTCCTCTCGACGCCCACCTCTCGTCGCCGGGTTCATCCTCTTTCTTCTTGTAGCGCACTCCCTTCCATAATGTCCGACTCCTCCGCACTCGTAACAGGTCTCTCTCTGGTTTCCTCGTTTTGGAGTAGGCTCCTCTCTGCGCTCAATTCGGCTTTGTACGGCATTCACTTCCGCGCTCATACCTTCTGTCATTATCGGGAAAATATTATTACTCGTATTTTTCGCTTGGGCCTCTGCTGTTCGTTCGGCTATCCTGATCGCTTCTTCGAGGTCTTTGGGTGGAAATATCTGAAGCGTGGTCGCCGCTGGGCCTCGAATTCCTCGTACGAAGGCGGCCAGGAGAGTACGTTCTAGCTGCGCTCGCGTCCACTCGGCTTTTTGCTGGTCACTCGGAGTGGGCATCGCCTTCAGCCCCAGCTCTCTGCACCGATCGGCGAAGGCGCGGGCGCTCTCACCAGCATTCTGTTGTACCGTACTTAGCGATAGTAGCCAACGTTCTGGGTCGATGGTGCGCTCGAATCTTTGCAGGAGGATTCGCTTGAAGTCGTCAAAGGTTGCCGTCGTTAGGGCGAGTTCAGGGTGAGCTTCTAGGCAGCAGGCGGCGGGTCCCGTGGATTTCAGTCTGCAGATGAACTGCTTGTCCTGCTCATCCCAGTTGCCTGTTTTTGCAACCAGGTCGATGTTTTGCAGGAACTCTCTGACCGGTTGCGTGCCCTCGTCTCCGGAGAAGCTCTTGATGAGTGACTGCAGGCCCAGGTCCTTGCATCTCCCTGTGGATCTTGCGGTCTCGGCATTTGACGACGACGACAACTGCCCCTGACGACTATTGACCCTCTCCATTAACTCCCGATTTTCTTGTCTTAATCTTTGTAATTCTTCATTATCTACGTTAACCTCCTCGTGTTCTTCTACGTCTGACATTGTGAAGAATTATTTAAACAAATATGTTATAGAAAAAAAAATTGAGTTATGCAGGAAAATGAAATCAAATTACAATGAATGCCAATTAACTTACAATATTACTTACAACTAACAATATTTCAAATCAAATCACAAGAACGCAGAAGCACATCTATTATATTCATTAGTGTAGCAACATTCTCTGCAGCATACTCGTCACGCGGCAAAAGTTCCAAAATTATCGAAATAAGGTCAACAATAAATGCTACTAAATCGTCGGTTAGTTCAGGTCGGTTAGTATAAGGCATTTTCTTACAATTGGCAATACATACTCAAATCAATTCACTTTTAACTAATCACAAAAATCCTAATAGTACATCGATCATCTGTATAAGAGTTTCAAAAACGTTGTGTGCGTAGTAATTGACGCGTGGCATGAGGTCGATTATTATGGATACCAGTTCTACAATGAATTCGACAATATTATATGCTAGGATTCTACTATAAGGCATTCTTGCAGCCTATCCCACCGCTGCCACCAATTATGTAACCGGACTGGGCGATTGGTAGCGGCCACCAGTCCGGACAGTAAAATGAGTAGATATTGTGCTAGCCTAAAATTGATTGTTCACTAACTATAACTGTTTGTCTTAAGAATACAGAAGAAGGGCGACTGGAGTTGAACGCAAAATTTGTTATAAATAAGGTATATTGAGTAGTAAGAAATCAATAATATAGGATCAAACAATAACTATAATAATAAGTATTGAATAATATTATTTCAACAAAACTATTATATCAACAAAATTCGATTTCATCTTAGTCAAATACACTTGTGCCTCAAGTCCATCAAAATACTAATTCTGATAGATAACGAAATTGCTTATTGGATAAATTAATAACACAAAGTAATTAACTGATACATAAGCAATATAAAAGTAATTCGAAATTTATTGTCCTAATCTATTGTAACATTAAATAGCCAAACTCGATTCCTATTCTAAATTTGCAGACCAATTCTACACAGAACAAACAACTTAATTCTCTCTCCAGTCGCCAGATCACTACGAATTAAATTTAAACAACAATGGGGAAGGTTCGACCAAGAATTTAGAAAAAAGTGGCTAGAATAAAAGACACTCACCATACAGGGCTGCAACTACCAGATTCACTACACTCAGTCTAAGCCACATCCTCTCACGAACACACAACAAAAGTCACTTAGGAAAAACCACGGCAAAGTGTCTTCTACAGTTCCAAAATATTCGGAAATGTTCGGATACTTTAAAATATTAGAAAGTTCGCTAGCACTCAACAAAAGGCAATAATTTAATGTTTTCTTCACGCAAGGAGGTCTCGCAAGTTTTACTACTTCGTCTCAGAAGTTTGTTAACAAACCGTTCAACCAACCGTCTACTTCGAGAGTCCGTCATCAACTGGGTAGAGAGCCGTCCGTGGACGACGCCCCGGCCTATTCCACGTGGAAAAACTCACTCTTTCCCACGGGAATAAAGAGTGAAAGGTTCCAAATTGGAAAAGGAGAGAGACAGTCGCCTCATAGAAAAATGCAAAAAGATTGCAGTATTTTTTCCACGAGGCAAAAGAATATGCTGCTCTGTGCAGAATTGCTATTTTTTTAGACGTAATAATAAATTAATTTCCTATGGGTAAATTTCTAAAAGTAACAACGTTTCATAATTTTTACATCTAACAACGATCATGCCATAAGGTTCAGAGTCCAACATTGTAATCTGATAAGCCTTATGGAATGACAAAAATTCGTTCAATATAAAAAAAAAATTAAAATTAAACATCACTTATACCTATCAATATATTCCCCATCACATATTTCCTTCTTTATCTATCTTTTACTTTTTCTTTTAACTTCTTATCATTGTACTATTCCTCATTATTTTATTAATGTTTCCTAATCTTTTTGCTTCTCAGCAATAATTACTATAATTTTCTTATTTCATTTTTGTAAAGCATTAATAATTAAGACAATAAGATTTTTCTTTTTAATTTTTTCAAACCGTGAATTTTTTGTATTGAAATTGGCACCTGCTGAAAAACCTACGGGTTTAGCGGGACCAAAAATTGTAATAATTTATTTGTCAATAAAATTGATTGATTGATTGATAATAATGGTAGAGGATTTTACATTATTCTTCAAATTTTCATTATTATAATTTTGTGGCAAGTTATCACATCACAAAGTTTGTTGGTCTGTTTTGGAAAAATTCTGTATAAATGAGCAAAACAACACCCCCTCCACCCCCCCCCCCAAACCGGTTTTGTGGCTGTCCCGTTTTCAGTACCTCAAAATCTGGTCACCCTATCTATGCTCCCAGAACGAACCCAATATCAACTGAAATAATACGGCTTCCTCAACCTAACGGTCATATTTCAATAACAGGTAACAGAGGTAGTTTAGAATGTAACAATGAAAATCAATATCACTTTCAGAAAAATCTCCCTATACTCAGCCTATAAATAAATAGACAACAAATAAACCCTATACTTTTCTACAATAAAAATATTCTACTTACCATTTAAAGTTAGGCAACAGGGCTCTCTTGATTTACACTGAAGCTGATACAAAGATAATTTTTTGTTATTATTTCAACTTAATAAAACTTGGCTAAATCATAAATAATACAAGTGAAATTAATATAACTAAAGCATGTTAACGTACCATTAGCCGAATATTTGTATCTGAAAATTTTCAAAGCTAGCACACAACTCGGTTCTCAGACTCCATTCCATTCCATTCAAATTCAAGATGATTAGAATAGAAAACAAATAGATTTGTAGAGAGGAAAACCTGTTTTGGAAAAATAACAAGCTTGTAGGGGCGCCACAATCGATTAAATGTCGTCATCAGTGTGTCCAGCACGGGGAAAAATTA
The DNA here is from genome assembly GCA_017141385.1 of Sogatella furcifera. NCBI lineage: Eukaryota > Metazoa > Arthropoda > Insecta > Hemiptera > Delphacidae > Sogatella > Sogatella furcifera. The sequence goes on from CM029550.1 coordinate 29,166,833, forward strand.
TGTACTAAATTTCCCCTACAAAATGTACTAGATTTCAAGAAAAAACATGAGTATTGAATAATTACATTGAAAATGGATGAAACTAATCAAAATAATCTAATCTTTGATGCTTCAAGGTGGGTGTACTTGAAAAAGCACTTCAATTCCATCAAAATAATGTCTCTTTAATGATCACTGTTTGATATAAATTTAACTTAAATATGTGGTCTATTTGAATTACTGTATCAGAATCTCTGAGGAAATATTATAATTTGCAGAAGAAGAATGTTTCAGTTTTTCTTTAGATAGTAAAAGTCCATTAATTTTCAGGGTTGATAGATAATTTTTCAACTTATTTTTGTTTATATTAATGGATTAAAATACCCTCTCACTTATTATAGCTGACGAATGAGGCAGGAAAAACATAGTTTGTACAGATTTTATTGTCATGAGTGGTAACATTACTCTGTTGGCTTCTTTTTTTAAACTGAATACTGTCTTCCAAAATTTCATCAGCTCTACTCTACTCACTCACATGTGTCTTAAAATAAAATAAAACACTTCTGTATTATCATTTTCTAGAATCTACAGATCAACATTAGTAATGATAAATCAGAAAATCGTACCGAAGACTTTATTCAACAAGCGACCGTTTACTGCAACTGCATCTCTTGGCTACTATACAGACTGGCTCTGTTTGCTGATAATGTTGTTTCATAATTGACATAATTATATTTAATGTTGTTTACCATCAATATAGTTATAGTTAATTATCTGAATTGCAGTCAGATTGCCTCCAAGCTGTTGGAATTATTTTCTCTACAAGGTGAAAAATATGTATTAGATTCTGCCTTGAATGTACTAGTGTACAAGATGGTGGGAAAATGTACTAGATCTAGTACATATGTACTAGGGTTGGACACACTGGTCGTCATTGATCACGTGAGAATTTACCTCAAACTAGTACGACCCCAGACAATACATGACCACAACGAAAAACCAAGACCTCCTTGACTTGACGATGTATTTACTATGTATTCAGAAGGTCCTGCTTCTGAAATAATGATTTAATAAATTAATGAATTTATTATTTATCAACAATATTATCAACAATAATTTTATGAAACATTTTATGAATAATTATCTTCTGATATATATATTCAGAAGGCTGTAGTGTTGATGTTCAATCTAACCGCCAAATTCAAAAGCTGTCCGCCACATACAGTACATGATTTTTAATACAGTACTGGAATTCAAATACAGTAGTAGATGATTATTTTATCGTTGAATGCGGAAATATATTTTTGTGGAAAATTACTTTACTTTGGTTTACCAGACTGCAATAATATTATAGTTCAGACCCAATAATGGGTCTACAAGGCGTTTAGAAATCAAATCTTTGATCTATTTTACTATTAGATTATTATATTATCTCCTACCTTCTTTTTGACTAACATTGGATGGACCAAGGCCTGCCATATTTTAATTACTGTATAAAATATTGGCGTAATGGACCAACTATTATAATACATTTCTTGATTTACTCAATAAAGGTTGCCTTATAAGCTGCTTAATAATAGAGATTTGTGGAACATTCATTATTTATAGTACAATTTCTGCTGTTCAAATATTATGCTATAATCCACGACCGAACTTATTTGAACTTAATTTATATAGCAAGTTTGAGTATAGGCTACCATACCGTATAGAGAAGGGGTGTTAACAAGTCAACTTTTATTATGTTATTAATGAATAGGCTAGGATAATACGGTACTGTAACTGTACTATAATAACATACCTATATAAATATAGCGGTACCCATAGGACTTAATTAGTGGGTACGCACCGGTACCTTTAATGACTATATAACATTACATTTATTATAATAGTAAATCATTATTACATTTATAATGATTGGTACCTAATAAATTCGTTGTATAAAATTATTTTTAAAAAAATAGGAAAAAATGTACTTGGGCATACCACGGTACCGTACCGTGGGCCAGGGATCTCCAACCTACGACACTTGAATGTGTCGTAGAGTGTAAATTGTACACTCTAATGCCGCGTTTACACCGAAATGTTAACTTTTTTGAATAACGTATTATTATATAGACTTATATATTATATAACTTATTATACAAAAGTTATTAACATTCTGGTTTAAACGCGACATTATATTTACCTACTAAAATAAAACTTTAATTAGTAGGCTATGACTATCCATTTCTCTTAGTATATCTATCACCTTGAATTTTTATCTGACCATAATTATTCTCCATCAATAATATTATTTAAGTTTTATTTTATCGCTCCAGCTCAATTACTCATTTTGCTAAAAAAATGAAGATATGTAGGCCTATAAGGCATACTAAATTGGGAAAGTTAGGAGAATAATATAGTCCAATGTCTGTCTCTTATAAGCCTTTTACAGCATATCGGTTGATCTTTGAAATTCAAGAGATTTACAGTAGATATTTTAAATTATAAAAATAAATTAATAAGACAGCGTTTGCCAGTTGATTTTCAGATAGGAAGTTTATGAAACAATTTTATCATTTGACAATATATTTTCCACTTTTGTTTCAATTTTAAGTCATCACCGCTCATAGACTAAAAAATGTAGCCTACACTTACAACTAATAAAAATTAATATTTTATTGTGAATCTTAACATATTTTTTATTAAGCTCAACAGCAATAAAATGGATCCCAAAGCAGTGTACTTGAATATCACAGATACAGTATTAGAATCCATATCAATAATCACACGTAGATTCCAGCATGGATTTTAAATGAAGTGAGAATTCATTGACTACAGAGAACAACAGTAACAGTAAAATAAATGAAATTATTCCCATGCGGTAACTCTTCTCATATCTATAGTCTATAGATAACATTAATTGCATCTTGAGCTTCACATTTCTCAAATGCAACTACGCAGTATTCTCATGATCCATATTACTATGCTTATAGTACCTGATATGATTTTCAACAGCAGGTTGTTTTTCAGTCACAACCTTTCAAGGCTTGACAGGACAGAAGTATGAAATCAATCTTAAAGAGACTCTTATTAATCTTTAGGAGTACTAAGAGAATCTACAAGAGGTTAGACTATACTATATTGGAACTCAGTATAACAGAAATGAAATAGACAGTTTAAAAAATTTATTTCAAAATAAATAAATCGATAAATAATTTTTATTTACTCGAGAATTTACAAACATAGAGTATTGTCAAAAATAATTAAATCTTGTAATATATAGAAAATTATTTGAAACGAAAGAAACATCAGTTCTTGTTGGATGCTGGATGCTGAGCATCACCAGTTGTTGGATACAGAACGAAAACAGATGCACTTGCTGGCTGTTGATATACTGTACACAATTTGGAATATTTTTATTTGGTACCTGAAATAGAAAACAGAAGAAATAAACAAACATTTTACACAATTGGAAAAATTGTAGCAGGATAATTCAACAACAAATCACCCAATTCATAGGAAAGTGTTCCAACTTATTGTACCAAAATTTTGCTTTATTGAATGGAATTTTGCAATAAATGGAATGATTTATTGCATGTAATATCTTAATTTAGATTTGAATATTTGAATATAGAGGCAAAGGGCTTTGCATTCTCAGGCTCAGCAGAGAATATTAAATATTATTGGGTGGCTCGTTGGAGTAAGTGATATCGCGCTGGTCTGATAACCAAGAGGACCTGAGTTCAAGTCATGACTGGGGAACAATTCTTTCACCACATCACATATAATACAGCCACCCCGCCTTTTGGAGGAGACGATAAGCCGTCGGTCCCGACTGCCTGAAAAGCAGTCTGTCATCTCTGTCTGTCATCATGACATTTCAACGGCTCTTGCTAAAAACATGGAGGAATTATGAAAAGGTACCACAACGTCAATATTTACTCTAGGAATTTTTTATAAATTATGGAATTGAATTCACAAAGAATTGTTGTTGTTGTTGTTGTAGCAACTTTAGGAACTCTGCCACTTCACTCTTTCCTTCAGGGTTCCTTTGGTTGAAGATTTTTGGCCATTTGCTGGTAGTCCCGGGGCGAAGACCAGTCCTCTATGGGGTCCAATTCACAATTCACCATCACCATGGCAAGTTTAAATGAAATCGGTAGGGCTGTTCCGGAGGAGTATTGTTACAGAGAGTGACTTTCCTGATCCATTAGAGCTTCTCTTTGCTCCGCTCAATAACTCCAGTGAATGTGTTGTCTGTTATGTATTAATTTGTGAGAAGGGAATCGCTTTGTGAGAAGGGGTTCGACTGATAGCGAGATCGCATCGCAAGCTGCACTGCAACAACAGTTTGATTTTGGGGGAAAAACGCAAAAAAAGCTCAGTCGACAAAGCCATGTTTACGACTTATAAAGGTACAAAATATATAAACTTTTAAACTACAGCTTCATTTTCCTCTCCCAACTCTTCCAGCATGCCCCTACTACTAACAGTGCCATCTCAAAATTGGAGATAATTCCCTGCCCCACCCTGTATTAGTATTGAATATCGGTATGCACAATTTGAAAACTACTGATATTGGAAGCAATTCCTTAGTTTTATTATGTATGATTGGAATTGGAAATATCAAGATTTGATAAGCTAATATTGAAACGAGGACTCACCTGGTAATTGTCACCAGCCACACGTTATGGTAAACCAGGAAGCAAGAGTCAACAAGAGCCCAGTAAGGAAATCTGAAAAAAGCACGTCTGAATGAAACATAAAAATTAATAATAATCTATTAAAATGCTTCTCGTTGGGAACACAAAAGAACAAGTTTAAGCCTATTTCAATTGAAGAGGGCTCCAGTGTCCGTGAAAGCTTGCGCAAGCTGAGAAGCATCTCATACAATTGTTGTACTACTATTGTACTATCAATAGTATCAATTCATTGATTTTTATGTTAATATATTTCAATTTTTTATGCAAAAGGTCTTTTCAAGTAGGCTATCCAGATTGATAAGAAGTAACAGTCCTACTAGCTTATATTCTCTGAATTTATAGGCACATAAGATGCCATAGAGATTTGTCTTAATTTATAAAATTATAACATTTTTTCAAAAGCACAAAATAATATAAGCTACAACATTGAAGCTAGGTTCGATGTTGCCTTCAACCTACAATTTATTAAAAGAATCAAATAATTCATTTGCCATACAAATAAATACATCTTCAAAGCAATAAGAGAAAAAGAGTATATAATTTTGCAATAAATAAACTCAATTTGGAATAATATTTTAAATATAAAGTAAAGAACACAAAATACTAGGCCTACAATTACATATATATCTTTCATGAGTAGCTTGGCATCACCAGAAAAAAATAAAACATTGCCGCTGGTAACAGTTGCAATCAGTTCATTCTAATCCATTATCAGATCATTTGAAAATTAAAGAAAAATTATAGACTTACATTAGCGTAAGTTTAGGCTAAGTTAGGTTCTGTACGCTGCACACATATAACTTACCACGCTACCTAAAACTACAGATACCTTTTTTCATCATAGCTTAGCCTAAAGATCTGAAATGCTATTTTGCAGACAAGGTAGTTTGTAGACAAATTTATTTTACCTAGTTGGGCATACATAGCTGCCATTTAAGTTAGTATGAGAGCAACAACCAATGAATAACTTAATCCAAAAAATAAATTATTCACTAGGCCTACTATGTAAAGTTGTAAACTTTTGAAATGAACTGAAATCAGTTGTGAAATGATCTGAATTGAACTAAAATACATTGGAATAAATTATATTCACGTTAATATCATTAACTACAGCCAAAATATGGGTAGCCTACAGTAACAATAATATTGTAGCCTATCAAGCTACATGGAAATTGCAAGAAACAAAAATGTGTGATATTTTATTATTGAAAATAATAATAAATCAGACCCTAACTTACTGGTTTTAGAATTTCAATTTCTAATAGGCTACTTACCTGGCAATTCACAGTAAAGGATCCTATAGTTATTATAGCTGAGCTTTTTAACAAATTCATCATCTTATTTATAAAGCTTGCCAGCGTGACTAGACGATTAATCATTTTATGCAATTCATTAAGTAGATCAATTTATATCAAGTTAGTCAATAATTATCGTACTTATTAATCTAATCTAATTAATAATATGCCTACTATAAGGAAACTATAATCTGAACACTTTGCCGCTAAAATAATAACATAACCTACAAAATATTAGTTGTTAAATCTCAGCATTCAGCAACCACATAGCAAATTTGTATTTTGTGGTCGCTGGAATTTTTGTAGTTGTCTATTGTCCTGGGTCGTACTGCCTTTAGACCGACTCATCACGTGATGATGAATGACGTCAAATGACCTTGATTTGCGACTAAAACGACCGGCGATCAACACAACTGGCGATCAACACGACTGGCGACCAACCAGATACGATCCGCTATCACAGGGGCGGCCACCAAGTGATCGACAAACCAAAAAGGAAACACGACATAGCGTCGACAAACCAAAAGGTCGACACGACACAGCGTCAACAAATCACGTGACTTTAGCTTAAACGAAGCTTTGTGGAGGGGATAACCAAAAAAGCTCGAAACCTAAACGGCGACAAACCAAAAGGGCGACACGACACAGCGTCGACAAACCACGTGACCCTTTCCACCAATCATAATAAAGTATATAAATTCGACTAACCTAACAGTCAAATGTTATAGGTATAATAATATTATAATATTATTGTGAGTCTATTGTGATTGTACATAAATAGAAAATCCTCAAATAACCTTTATTTTATTCTGAATAAATGCTAAGTAGAACTAAATGCTAGTAATTAGTAATGCTAGTTGTCTGTCTGGGAGGCATCTAGGTAAGTCTTAACTTCCCTATTTTATTTATTGTATTTATAAAAGTAAACCATTGTATTGTGAGTAGAGTAAGTCAATTCAATTGTTTTTTAGGTATAACTGAGTAATTGAACCAGCTACCATACTTGAGAATAATCTTGCATGATGTGCTGAAATTTTGATTAAAATATTAGGTCTATAGCCTAGGTAGTCTGTAGAATATAAATTACAGTGTTTATAAAAATGACATGCAACCAGTGCACAAAGCTTTGTAATTTAAACAGCCGATATACTAAACTATACTAGTTTTTATTTTTAATCATCAAAACCTTATCAAGGATATGACATTCATGCCAGGGACCCAGGGTGTGCATGGATGCACAGCAGGCTGTGGTAATGGCACTTTCCATAAATAATATAATATTATTTAGTCACGGTACGGTACCTGGTTATCAAATTTATAAGTATGAAATATATAACTTAATGTTCACAATTAATAGCCTATTATTAATTATATCCTGCTGAACTATGATTATATGAATGAAATTCAAATTACTGGATGAAGGTGAAGATAATAATCAGGCCTACTATTTTGTAAAACACCGGTGCTGCTCCAAAGTGCTTATTAGGCATCTTTCTATAATTTAATTATTTTTCTAGTATATCCTGGTATTTTTTTAATTGAAAAAAACAAGCTCACAATACTGGCGTGGTGGCGCCTGTGTGGTGTTTTTTGCTTTTGGCATGATAATTATGGTTGCCAGGCTCAGAAGGGTCTAATTTCTCTTTAAGTTTATTTCAATAGGTACTCATTTGTTTCATGTCATTATCGTGTAGGCTTATAAAATTGTATAACTTATAGCAAAGACTATTATCGATTGATATTTGATTGAAGTATTTGTTTTTCAGTTATTACTACCATCGACCAGAATAAATAGCAAGGCGCTGATTCACAAGATGTCATTAGAACTGTAGTTGCCGGAATTTCCAAGTTTATAGGATTGTATTTTTTTTAATAACAGTCTTTTTCATATAACCACTCATGGCTGCTCTGTAGCCTATTGTATCTTATATGTAGATCTTTTACTACATCAGGCAAAATAAACTATATTAACGTAATGATCTTCAACTGTTTTTATGGATATAAATGCTAGGGAAACTCCAAATCTATAGGTCTATGCTGCATTTGTACCCTTTGTGTTTGTTCATTGTTATTGCATGGCTTCATTAAAATTTCATTAAGTTATCATTGAAATTATTTGAATAGAAGTAACTTATGAATTAGGCCTACAATTTTAAAATCCAAGTTTTATTTCTAGATTGGTGTTGAATCTCAGGAAGCATATATCAATGAGCCTTTGCTGTAAGATGCACAGACAATAATATATTAAGCCTATATTCAAGACCTGAAGTCGACTTTGAACTGGATTTAGTCAATGATAGTTGAACATACTGGTAAGCTAATAAATTAATTATGCCTTAATTTTAACTTGAGATAACAAGAGTTTTATTGTTTAGTCAGTAAATTTGTAAAAACTGCTTACACGGTATTCATTCATGTATTATTCAATCTTAGAAAGAAGATCACCGATTTCGGCGCTGGGGAGAAGGTCAATAAAGCTGGTAAGTCTTTTATTTTATTCATTTTTGATCTCAAATAAATTAAATCCCATTCATATTTTATTTATTCTTTATCTCAAATAAATTCAATTTCATTCACTAAACCCTGGTTGTTCATCAAAACTGTCAATTCTTAATGATTGACTGGATGAAATTCCGATGAATTCATCATTTTTTTAAAGAGATCACAATAGGCCTACAATGAGACTGAAACACAAACAAAGTCATAAACGTACCTTCTTCCCAATTTTTATCAGTTATTTTGTATTTTAGTAAATTTTATTTGGTTATTTTAGTAATTTTGATTAAGTTATTTTAGTAATTTTGATCAATAATGTGTAATTAATATTTCAGACAAATTTCAGTGATAAATTCATTACGATCGTCACCAGACAAGTTTTTTAGTAGGATGAGAGATTGTGCTGGTCATTTTTCTTTATTTATCATGGACTGATTCATTTTATCAGTGAAGTTCATTAGGTCTTGTAGATCTAGTATCTAGTATATAATGTTATCGGGAAGTAAATTAAAGAAATTTGGGGTTAAATATAAAAATGTATTTTTAAAAGGGTACAGTTAGACCTAAATCCTCGGAGATTCCGGTTCAGTAAACCTCTTGTTAAATGAGAGCCCTTTACAAATCACAATAGTTAACTGCTACACCCTCATTTACACTGAGCAGGTAAAAAATAGAAAGCACTTTAATGGACATACAAAGTAGGCCTACCTCAGTAGAAGTACCTCAAACCGTTGAAACAGCGGTAATGTTCGATCTCTGTATCCTGCACCAGCAATTACTCGAATAAATTATTTTCGCAGCTTTCCAATAGGGTTCAATGTAGTAGGCTATAATACGTGCTTCCCAACAACTCAATCCATAACTGATTCTTGAATGGGCAAGTTCATAATAGATTTCTTTGGGGATGTTTTGGTTATCCACAGCCTTTAATTTGAACATTGTTCTGAGGTAAAACTCTAGTGGCTTTTTAAGGGATGTATGAAATTTCCATGTCAAGTTATGATCCAGTAGCAACCCAACATATTTTACATTTGATTCCATTTTCACTACGGGACAATTGCAAGAGTCACGCCTGCAGTCCAATGTGTAAAGAAAGATAGGATTGTGTTATGTTATTTTAGCATAATTATTTCCGTCCAAAAATAATGTAATCTTGGGATATCATTCCCAAGTGGATTCTCGAGGCTTTATTTGCGCTGCTCGAGCTGCCCTGCTCTAGCTTCAATGTCTAACCATCACATCTCTATTCTTATAACTATATTATAAGTGTTTACTTTATTATTAGGGCTTCTTATGTATAATTAATCAATAAATTTTAACCAAGGGCTATGCCTGTTCTTTCAACCTATGTGTGTTGTTCCAATAGATTAATAAATAAATAAATATTGAAAATCACTTGAGAATGACTTGAAAAGGCTGAATTCCACTATTATTTTATAGATTTATTATAAATTAGTAGCCCTAATAACAAAGTGAATATTATTTATAATATAGTTATGTAAATAGAGTTGTGATGATTAGACATTGCAATTAGAGCCTGGCAGCTCAAGCAGCGCAAATAAAGCCGCTCAGGAATGATACCTTGAGGTTTTATGACAGGTTTCATTTTTATTGAAACTGTCCACGGTTCAATTCCATTTCAAGAAGTTTTACAAGATTTATTTAGCCAAGTGAACATCATTTCCAGGCCCTTAGAAACAAAAACTAATTAAATCAAGATTAGTAGGTACAAAATAATCTTATATCTACAGTACAAATAAGAATAATGTTGGTAGTATTCAATATTCATAGACAATCAAGGCAAGAGATGTTTTAACAGAAATAAAGTACATTATGTCTTGAAAACATTATTGATGTCTCTCAATTTCCATACATGTATTTGAATTATTCATGTATCAAATAAAACATGCTCTCCAATAATAATACATTTATTATTTTATTGTATTATATTCATGTATCACCTTTTTGAACGTAGTGATTGGTGTTCACACAGCTTTATTGAAGTGGTAAAGTGGACATTTGTGTTTGAACTTGACTACTTCAAATTAATGAAGTTATTGATTTTTCCAAGCAAAACTCCATTCCAACAGCTACTTGTAAATGTTACATAACTTTATTCATGCTTTTCTAAATCCATTTCCAGAATCAAGAGTTGAAGGATTTCTTGCCTTGGATTTGCCATCCATCATGCCGAGTCGATTGATCGTACACTCTAGTTGAGGATCTTTTTGCCAACAGACATATACAGGTAAATTCTAAAGTATATAATAAAGTATATATAAAGTAATAAAGTATATAAATTCGACTAACCTAACAGTCAAATGTTATAGGTATAATAATATTATAATATTATTGTGAGTCTATTGTGATTGTACATAAATAGAAAATCCTCAAATAACCTTTATTTTATTCTGAATAAATGCTAAGTAGAACTAAATGCTAGTAATTAGTAATGCTAGTTGTCTGTCTGGGAGGCATCTAGGTAAGTCTTAACTTCCCTATTTTATTTATTGTATTTATAAAAGTAAACCATTGTATTGTGAGTAGAGTAAGTCAATTCAATTGTTTTTTAGGTATAACTGAGTAATTGAACCAGCTACCATACTTGAGAATAATCTTGCATGATGTGCTGAAATTTTGATTAAAATATTAGGTCTATAGCCTAGGTAGTCTGTAGAATATAAATTACAGTGTTTATAAAAATGACATGCAACCAGTGCACAAAGCTTTGTAATTTAAACAGCCGATATACTAAACTATACTAGTTTTTATTTTTAATCATCAAAACCTTATCAAGGATATGACATTCATGCCAGGGACCCAGGGTGTGCATGGATGCACAGCAGGCTGTGGTAATGGCACTTTCCATAAATAATATAATATTATTTAGTCACGGTACGGTACCTGGTTATCAAATTTATAAGTATGAAATATATAACTTAATGTTCACAATTAATAGCCTATTATTAATTATATCCTGCTGAACTATGATTATATGAATGAAATTCAAATTACTGGATGAAGGTGAAGATAATAATCAGGCCTACTATTTTGTAAAACACCGGTGCTGCTCCAAAGTGCTTATTAGGCATCTTTCTATAATTTAATTATTTTTCTAGTATATCCTGGTATTTTTTTAATTGAAAAAAACAAGCTCACAATACTGGCGTGGTGGCGCCTGTGTGGTGTTTTTTGCTTTTGGCATGATAATTATGGTTGCCAGGCTCAGAAGGGTCTAATTTCTCTTTAAGTTTATTTCAATAGGTACTCATTTGTTTCATGTCATTATCGTGTAGGCTTATAAAATTGTATAACTTATAGCAAAGACTATTATCGATTGATATTTGATTGAAGTATTTGTTTTTCAGTTATTACTACCATCGACCAGAATAAATAGCAAGGCGCTGATTCACAAGATGTCATTAGAACTGTAGTTGCCCGGAATTTCCAAGTTTATAGGATTGTATTTTTTAATAACAGTCTTTTTCATATAACCACTCATGGCTGCTCTGTAGCCTATTGTATCTTATATGTAGATCTTTTACTACATCAGGCAAAATAAACTATATTAACGTAATGATCTTCAACTGTTTTTATGGATATAAATGCTAGGGAAACTCCAAATCTATAGGTCTATGCTGCATTTGTACCCTTTGTGTTTGTTCATTGTTATTGCATGGCTTCATTAAAATTTCATTAAGTTATCATTGAAATTATTTGAATAGAAGTAACTTATGAATTAGGCCTACAATTTTAAAATCCAAGTTTTATTTCTAGATTGGTGTTGAATCTCAGGAAGCATATATCAATGAGCCTTTGCTGTAAGATGCACAGACAATAATATATTAAGCCTATATTCAAGACCTGAAGTCGACTTTGAACTGGATTTAGTCAATGATAGTTGAACATACTGGTAAGCTAATAAATTAATTATGCCTTAATTTTAACTTGAGATAACAAGAGTTCTATTGTTTAGTCAGTAAATTTGTAAAAACTGCTTACACGGTATTCATTCATGTATTATTAATTTTTTTATTTTTATAAAATGACCATTTTTCCACAAAAATGGTCTCACTAAACTTTTATGTATCTGCTTTATGGCAGGTGAAAGGTTTTACAGCTAGAAAACATCTTGCTTAGGGTGATGTCACACCAGACGCAATAACATAAACAGACAAGAATAAAATGCGCAGATGTATATAATGCCCAGATGTATCTGGGTGTAGGGACTGTATATAATCATATATTCATGCATCTCCAGATGGGGTGCCTCATTGGAGTGAGTGATAACGTGATGGTCTGATAACCAGAGGAATCTACTGAGGTTCGATTCTTCACCAGGGAAAACTTTTTAACCACAGCACAATCCTTTTGCCATACCGTACATCATTGGAAAGCCTGCTGATTTCTCCTTTTTCTTTCTATATTTCTATATAATTTCCATTCTTATCTCTACATTTCAGTGAGAGCTATACGGTTATCATTTTTGTGGGACCTCATCTTTAGAACCAACCAACTCGGTTCCCTGCTTTTGGAACAAATTTTAGTTTAGCCTACAACTTTATTGTCCGTCTGGAATTCAAGTATGATGCATTAATATTTAAATTTTGGGTGAAAATTAGAGTCACAGGATGCCAAATAAGTACAGTTGAGTGGATGAGAGGGACCACAGTCCATCTGAATTGGTTTGAAGGACTTTGATTTGCCATGTAACATTCGGATGTGCATTATTATTATTTGATGTACCAATTTTTACAATTGTACCAATTATTGTAAATTGTACGGAATCAATTTGAGTTGGTGGTGGACAGTTGATCTCTTGCGTTGATAAACAAATTGTCCTTTTCTGTCGTATATAACCCGCAGTCTTAGTTTGTTTGATTTTTTTTTTAGTGTGGTGCCCACATGGGATTTTGGGCCTGTGCGTGGGTAATGGGAAGGATGATAATGAGAGATGAATGGACCTACTGCTTTAGGTGGGTCCGAACCACTAGGAAGCGATTTTCTAGGCTCATAAATTGAATTCAGAGGAACCGGTCACCAGTACAACAGTGGTGGCAGAGGCACGTCGCTTATCTAATCTTACCGATTAGACGCTCTCTACAACTGGGACAAACCGCTTCCCATTTTCTGGTATGAGAGAATCTGATGGTCTTTCATCCATTGTTGCGATTTCTCTTTCGGTTTCAGCATGGAGTGAGTATCATGAACCTGAACATAAGACTCGAAGAATTCATGGTTCATCAGTATTTCAGATTCCAGACGGACGACAATTTCGAAAACAAAGTTGCATAATGTTTAGAAATTTTGGAAGAGGTCATACAAAAATAAATCATTCTATCGGACTGAAATGCATTTATCGAAATGACAATTATATAGAAAGGTAGAGGAAACTCCATAAGCTTTCCAATTATGCAGCCTATGAAATATTGTTTTACACTTCAAGAGAATGTGGGAAAGTTATTTTATGAACATCCCTGAAGTATATTATAATTATAAGAGCTGACTGATGCAGTTTGGGTCCTGCAAGTTTAGTAGAGAGACTTGACGATTCTCTGTGGGGCTGCTAGACCCAGACCCAGACTTGCCCACAGCAGTCATTTTCTTCTACTTCTTAAAAGAGTGCGTATCCTTTTAGTCTTTGTTTTTTCAGTAATTTACTGGTACCGGTAGCCTCTACCTTCTAGAGGTACCTTATACAGTACCTACCGTACCGTACCTTACTACATTCTCATCTATCTTCTGTGCACACTCCCATATTTATAAAAAACCTTTGTTTTTGTAGAATTGTTGCTTGTATAATGTTTTTTCAGCATTAGAACTGTAGTCTTTATTCTGTATTTTTTGTAATCAAATGGAATAAATTTCCCATTGTTCTCTTCTTATCCATTTCCAAGTTAGCCTATTTATAATTTCATCACTTTATTATTGACATTATTGTTATAAATTTGATTTTATTTAAATACATGCGTATTCTGTGGACAATATACTGTATAGTAATAGTAAATATGAAAGATTGTTGAAACATTATAACGAATTTCCTTCAAAAGATAATTGAGTCCACAGATCAACTACGGTATATAGGAGCCATACGAATTATTGTATCAAATAAGATGCTGTGTAGTTCACAATACCTGTGGTTCACAATAATAGCCTACTGTTGAATACTACAGTAGTGGATAAAGTGTAATGGTGCCAGTGGCGTAACAGCCGGGCAATATTTCAATAATTAGAGTTCAATACTTTTATAGTTAATTAATTATAAAATAAATAATAGAATAACAAACTACACTTTAAACCAAAAAAAGAAAAGTCCACCCCCTGGAGAATTAAATACTTTTTACAATGACATAATAAAGAACGTGGAATTCTGCTCCAATAGATTGATAAAATGCAACTCAAATTTTCTTATGGGGCTTGATTCTGCTGTTACTACTACCACCCACTCTTAAATAGTTTTGTCGCAATATTGATTTATTTTAATGAAATATTTCTATTCTCTACTAAGTGTCAGTCATTCTACCCAAAGATTCGTATAGTAAAGTAAACCAATGTCATTTATTTGTAATGTGGGACTGTGGGTCAACAATGATTGAAATTTACCTTATGCAAAGATTAAACTTACAAGAATTTCTATATTTCAGTGTGTGCTAAATGTACGAAAAACTTCAAATCAAATCTACAATTGGTGTTACAAATTTTTAAATTATAACTATCATAAAACAACTTAAAAACTGACTAATCCAGTACCGGTAAATAATAAAATTATTTTAAAGCCTATGTAACACCTCTAATGAATGAAGAGTTTGCTCGTTGCAAAAAAGCTGCTGATGTCATGTTAAAAAAAATTGAATGGATTTCAAACTAGCAACCTATAATTAATTGATAGTTGGATGTGACATGAACTTCAATCTTTAATTATCAAAATACTAATACTTTTTTGACATAAAACAATCCAAAACACATTAAAGCAAGATACATTATTGGTCAAAGTAGTGAAAAAAATCTTAAAATCAAAGTCATTTTGGGGGCCCATCGAAAATATGTTTGAGGGGGGAGGCGAAAAAACTGTTACGCCACTGACCTACTGTACTTTTATAAGCGGTGTGTCCAAACAGTTCAATTACTTTCAAGACGATACATTCAAAAAGACATAAAATATGATAAAATAGTAGCCTATATTATGCATCTTCATTTCATCATAAAAAAATAATTCAGTAGATACATCATCCTTAAATTCGATTGTTACATTAAAAACATGCATAGTATTGTCATTAACATCTTTGAAGTAAATTGAACCGTGGACATACCACTTTATGAGGTGAAAAATATAGAAGAAAGAGCCAGTACTTTAATAAGATTTCATTTTTATTTCTTCAGTGAAAATGCTGCAAATTGGACTGAGGCATCCCATTGATTACATAATCAATGCCTTCCAAGCCCACACCTTGACTCCTTCATAAAATGTTCTATAACTTGTTGAGCTCTAATTGGTCGATTCTCCACTTGGCGTAGGTCATGATCCACTACATGGGTGTATCTCGAAGCGCATAAGCTCTGCGAAGAAAACGGAATGCTAGACAATTATTTCCCATGATTTACAAAACCACTGTTATCACAAAAATTTTCCTTTTATGTTTTTTATACGCAACAACATGAATATTTGCTATACAAAAAAATTGAGTGTTTTCTATAAAATTGTTGAACCAGCATGGAATAATAAAATTCTTACCAACACACAATATTGGTCAAATCATATTGCACACCGTAAGTGTATAACAGATGGAACAGAATAATATAGAGTTTAGTCTTCAAGGAAGTAAAAAATATAATAAGACAAAACAAAGTTTTTAATAGGCCAAATGTAGATCTAATTATTTAAAAAAGGGTACTGAGATCTAAATTATTATTGAAAACTTTGATAAGTAGGTACGGTAGGTAGCCCTAATAAAAAAAGGATTTTTTTGTTATTTAATCAATTAAATTGCGGCGAATTATTAGGTACCTAGTATGAATTAGTCCTCATTGCTCTGTTGAATCATTGTTTTATCCCTATTGATAAAATAACAAACCCTGATTGTAGCCTATATTTAGAGCCTTTTGGAGACACCTTGCTTGGCTCCATCGTATGTTAGACCGTCAGAACCATCGTATGCTTGATGGTTGAGGTTGATCATCTACTTAGCGAAAATCATGATCCACTACCGTGAATATCTTGATGGTAGATGCAAATAAATTCTACGAAGAAAATGAAATGCTTAAAATTATTTCTTACTATTGATATTCATGTTTTTAATGCTCAGTAAATAACATAGCAGAAAGGATATTTTGGCCTGAAAATGATTGAATAAATTATCCACCGTATTTATATTACCGTAAACGAAATTTTCAATATTAAATTAATTATTTTTCATATTAAACAGACTATGTTTTCTTTGAATACCCTACGAGAAGTTGACAAAAACATGGAGTTGTATAGTACCCTACCCGCTAACCAGACCTTCTAGACACCATATTAAGAAGTCCTGGTATTGATTACTTATTATTATTATCATCAACATCATCATCAATGTTATGTCACGATAATCTACATCGAATAATGAGGGAAATAATATTACAAAACCAATCTACAAAAACATTTTATTCCAAAAAAAGACAAGACAAAGATTATTAAGTTCAATGTTGAACTAAATTAGAATAAATCCTTTATCCATTTCAAAAGATCTGCAATGAGATAGAATTCTAAAATTTTTTTGAAACACCTTTTTTCCATTTCATGATTCATTTCTCCACCGCTTACTGGTTGATCATCCATTTGACGTAAATCATGATCCACTACATATCTTGATGCACATAAATTCTGCGAAGAAAACGGAATTCTTGAAAATTATTTCCCTTGATTTAGGTACACAAAAGATTTCCCATGTTTTTAATGCACGGGAACCAAATGCATATGAGGTACAAGAATGATTAAACAAATAATTATTTACCGTATTCATATTACCGTAAACGAAATTTATTCTTCATATTAAACGGAAAGTGACAATGATTTCTTTGAATACCCTACAAAACGTTCGCAAAAAAGACATTGAGGTGTACAGTACCGGTACCCTACTCAGACCCTCTAAAGACAATGTTAAGAAGGTCCTGGTACCGAATAATAAAAATAATGATTATTATTATTAACATCATCATTAATGTTATATCACAATAATCTACAGAATTGTGACCAAGGCGAGTAGAACCTATCCTTATGGGTAGCTCCCCACAACAAAAGCCATATTCCTTTGTTTTTATATCAATCTACAGAATAGCCTAATAATGAAGGAAATAATATTGCAATACTATTCTACAAAATAATTTTATTCCAAAAATAAAGATGAGACAAAGATTATAAAGTTCAATGTTCAACTAAATTAGAATAAATTCTTTATCCCATTGAAAATGTATTTGCCAAATTTTACAGTCCATGTTATTGGAAGCATATAGAAATGTAAAATCTTTTTAAGACACCTTTTTTCCATTTCATGATTCATAATTTCACCACGGCTTATTGGTTGAATATCCATTTGACGTAAATCATGATCCACTACATAAATGATGCACATAAATTCTGCGAAGAAAACGGAATTCTTCAAAATGATTTCTCTTGATTTACACAAAACATTTTCTATGTTTTAATGCACGGGAACCAAATTAGCAGCATGCATATGAGGTACAAGAACCATAAAACTAATAATTATTCACCATATTAATCATCATGTTTCATATTGAACTAAAACTGATAATGCTGTTTAATTTCATACCCTTATCCCAGAAAAGTTTTTGGCGAAAAAGACAATATTGATACCGTACTCAGTTATTTAAAACACAGAACACTTGTAGACATAACTTACTATTGTACGGTACACAATACAGAATATTCTTGAAGGAAGTACAAAAAATAACTAAAATATATTCTATTTCAGTAATGAAGATGAGGTGGGAACTATTCCAGGTTGAACTTTTAAAGGCTAGATAACTTATATTTTTAATGAAAGATTAGCTTTTTCTTTTTGTGAAATCTGGCAATCCATTCTATTTTGGATGTAGATGATGGGATAAGTTATTGAGACACCTGTATTTCATCTCACGCCGATCTTTTAATAAATTATTGGTTGATCATTCTGCATAGTATGTTTCACTATGAGTGATATCATGATGCACATAACTTCTGTGGAGAAAACGGAATGTTTGAAAATTATTCATTAATCCTAAATGTATTTTCTAATAGATTTATTGTAAAAGCTTCTTTTCATGGAGCTAATATTATTATTTGGGTCTATTCATATCGTTTTAATGAATTCATAAGGGTTCATTTTCATTAAGCATAAGTTTGAAAATAGTGTAGAGAAGTTTCCTGAGAGAAATAAGAGACATTCTGAAGTAAAACATATACTACAACATAAACTAACTGAGATAAAAATTTTATTTCAAATTGCAAATAGAAGAATGCGAATCAACAGGAAGTTCAGTTTCTAAAATGTTTTTAAACCATCTCACAAAACGTGAATTGAACATTCTACTAAGTTTACAACGAGGTTCCAACATTTCCTCAGGACTCAATCGTTGAGATTCCACTTGCCGTGAATCATGATCCACGTATGAGCTCATGTAAAGAGGATGGAACACGCAATGCAAAAATATCATTTCATTTCTTACAGTAAAACATATTCTGATCTATTCCAAAACATTTCTGCATCAACTGAGCTATCTAACCAGAAATTGATTAGAATTTGACATTATTATCTTCCATATTCATATGATTAGCGAATATATTTTACAATATATAGAATGTAGACGGAAATGTGGGCTACAGAGTTTATTTTTGAAAATAAATAAGACATTGAAGGAAAGGGATCTGAAAATATTAGCCGATCTAACAAAGAGCAAGAAATTGGCATTATATATGCAAAAACCCTTTTATAGTAGGCCTAAGTACTTTTTCAAATTTGGGGGTGGGGGGATACATCCGGATATCCCCCTGGGTTCAATAGAATATAAATAATGCCCACGAGTAACAGTTTGAAATTTTTATTATTTTGATACAGCAAGTTTATGACGGTATCCAACAAATAAAAAACTATAGCGTACGTATGGTTTTACTGAATTATACCTATCCAGGAGCAGTCCACAGTGTTCGTGATTAGACTTCTTGATCACCAAGCAACCAATACTTATTCCAACTAATAATAGAAGAGCTTATGATGTCAAGAGAGTCACTAAAAAATCTGACATAACGCTACTCATCGTAGGTAATGCTCAGAGAAGCATGAAAACCAATTGGATCCAAAGCTATAATACGTTAAAGGCCATCCTATACTAATCGTGAGACTTCGGCAGTTTAAACGCCTTGAAAACGCCAAGTGGCTGGAGACAAGGTAGAACCAAGTATAGTAGACACAGAGTGTTTAACATGGAAGCAATTAGCATATAAAGAAATCAACTTCTTCTTTTTCACAATTGATAAGTACATAAAGCGATTTAATTTACTTTCAATGTGATTCACACATAAAATTGATTTAATAACTTACACGTTTGAAGCCTTACATATTTAATCGTTTTAAAATTAAAGTGAATCGTATACAAACCGAGCCTATACAAGCCTATTAAAGTGAATCGTATACAAACCGAGCCTATACAAGCCTATTAAAGTGAATCGTATACAAACCGAGCCTATACAAACCGCTCGAGATATTACTATAATTAAGAAGCAGACCCTTCTTTTGGGAGATTAGTAAAGACAGTCAGTCGCTTCCCGTTTTTGGAGGAATAGTAATTGTTGCATTACACTCTGATTAACTGCATGTTATTCACAGGTTTTCTGCATCTTCACTTGGTTGTGAAGACTGGCTTATGGTTGGGAGGATCGACGTGCTAACCACACGTTACCTCTATCCTGGTTGATGATTACTCGCCTGCTGTATTTTCTATCCGGGCTGGGAGGGCATTCTGGCGGGGTGGGGTGGCTTCGGCTCGGTCAGTGTTGGTTCGGTGGCTGTGGTTTCTTTTGAGAATTTATGGCTTTTGGGCCGGTATTAGCCGGGCTGGAGTCGTTTTCCCGTCTTGCCGGAGTGTCTTCTTTGATGGACTGTACGTATAGTTTAGTGAATATGAAACAGGCAACCAGCTGGTAGGCCTAGGCCCTGTTGCGCCATTGACAAACAAACAAACAAAGAAGCAGACTAGCTTGACAAAACTAATATCTTAAAAGAAAGAGGTAGCTGTCGGCTACTTGACGAACAGCACAATCATGACCAATGAGAAAAATATAATTTTTATCAATATCTATTGAAGCACATAGCGCCGTCATTTATGGACAAAAATTCATGTTCTTTATATCTAAGAAAATTTATTAATTATCCTACCGCTGTACTTTCAAAATTTTCATTATTCAAAATCATAATTATTTTCAATTAATTAAAAATTATCAAATCTTAATTATTGATTAATATTAAAATCAGAAAAGTTAAAAGCCTAGGTAATTAAATTCTCATTACAATGACATATTTAGAACATGAATTTGTCTATAAATTAATAATGACACTATGTTCCAAAAGATTGATAAATATTACATTGTTCTTATGGGACATGATTCTGCTGTTCAGCAAATGGCCGACAGTTACTGCCCACTCTGAATATTATTTGAAACTTATAGAGAAGAAAGTATCTAACTCTGTTACTCTAGAGTAGCACTGTGTATATTTTATTAGATGATATTATTCTCTGAAACCTGCTTAGATTATAGTTCCCAACAAGGAAGAGTGGGTCACGGTTTTACAAAAAAAATGTAAAAAACGCAATCTAAGCAGGTGACAAAGAATAAAATCACCTGAAAGATTTAATTTGCTCTATCACTTAGTGAACCGAGTTTAGACGAATTCAGGTGCATCCTAGTTTGAATCACAAATGCTGTACATATCAATTGAGATAAAAACAAATACAACGTACCATTAGAGTGCAAAGAATAAGTGAAATGAATAGAACGGTCCGTATTTCCATGATTCTTGAAGCGAGTGATCTAAAGAATTGAAATTCAAATTATAGGCAACATTCTGTTTTATAAGAGAGAGTACCTGTATTTTTATCCCACTCACTTAATCAACAGATGTGAATCCATTCTTTATCACAAGACATTTTCTTTAGTAAGTTGGAATAAGTTACATTTTCTATTATTCGCATTCATGCATGGAATGTTTGTCTTTTCAACAAAGGAACGTTGTGAAGCATTTTTTCAGTCACGCATCATATCATTATTGTATATGTATAGTTCACAAAAGTCAGAAAGTTGTAAGTTTTCTTAATACCTAGTTGGATAATTAAACAATATGGAATACCATAGTAGGATATAGCTTATAGGCTAACACTGAAGAGTATAAGCTATAATGTAGATCAATGATCTTTAGCATCAAGTAACTCTCAATTATTTTCCATGGTCGAAACTTGTGTACTGAATTAGTGATAGAAAATGGAGCATCATACTTATTATTACATCATCGCAGAGAGGGAATTATAATTATGACAGTTAAAATTTGGTAGGCGTGAAAAAGTCACAAATACAGAACAATGTATCATGTTAATTACACATTTCATTATGGCGCCACCAAAAAAAATTTTTTTGACTCAACATGTCTTGTATACTACGTCTAGTCAACGTCAAGTTTTTTGTGAATCAGTAATGTTTACTTGAACGTAAAAGCGAAAACAACTATTGAACTAAACCCAACATAATGATTGTAAAAGTCCTGCTAACGAATTTGAAAATTCGACAGTCCTTATGTTGTAAGAAAGAAAATTCACTCATACGTCTGTAGTATTATAAAAGTCAAGAAGTAAAGAGGTAGGCCTACATACTACATTGCTTAGGTTTCCAAAAGATATCTTTATATTCCAATAAAATAAGTTTCATTTTTATACTTTATTCAAAAATAATTTTTTCACAGAAAGAAGCTGTTTTCCGGTCCCTAAGTAGATTGGACTGACAATTGGTCTCTCGGTGAGGGTGATCTATCAGTGAACGTGATGTTAAGTCACGAACACTGTGGACTGCACTTGGATGGGTGGCCAGTTATGGCCAAGTACACATTGGCGAGGTGGAACTACCCGTAAGGGTCTCCCCACCATTAAAAGCCATAAGAATATTTATTATAGTAGATTGGAAAGTCGTCATTTACAAACGCAATCAGTCAGCTGTTGCCCTCGCATCGAAACACTTTAATTCGATGCGAGAACAGCTGACTAGGCTACTAGCTTCGAAAAACTTTCTTTCGGTGCGTGGACAACATCTATAGTCGTCCACAGATCATTGGAATGGTCAAGGACGAGCAATTCTTCCGACACCACTCCCTGTTTCTCCCTCCGGTGATGCCGCTTTGTACTTAGGGGTAGTTAATAAGACAGTGTGTGTGAGAGAGAAGGAGTGATGTTTTGTTTGGGTGAGGGTGGACTACAGTGGCAACAGGGCTCAGCAATCCTGTGACCTTGGTAATTCCAATGATCTGTGGTCGACTATAAATGATTGCGTTTAATGCCAGCTGTTTCGGGAGTCGACGTATCGGTATTTCAATGTAAAGGTAGTCTCTCAACTCTCATTTTGATTGGTAAGATCCTTTGTCAAGAGAACTGGATGTTGAAGGTTTTCACATCGATCCGTAGTTGAAAAATGCTTTAATAGCAACTGATGCTTCAACTCTGATGAGATTAAAATGTTTGTATTGATTAACTGTTGAATAATGATGCAAGTCCAGTAATAATGTACACGGGTAATAACGCAACTGCACTGAACTTTTCAGTGACTAAAACGGTCAAAAATTTGTTGAAAATGACAAAGTTTGAATTGATATTGTACAATTTAGGTTGATCATACAAAAACTATCATGGGCTTAAACGTTTCTGGACCAAGAAAATAGAATACACTGATAGTTATAAAGTGATAATCAATTGATTAAATCGATAGACTTTTGATGCAAAGTTTCAATAGGCCCACTCCAATTCGGCGATGCCAGTGTAGTAATTTATCTGGTCTAGCTGTTCTTGCTTCTTGGAACTGATTAATACTACTTATTTTGTTCATTCATATTGAATTGCTAATAAAAATATTGATTAAATGGAATTAGATTGATAATATTTATCTGAAGTGTACCGAAAAAATTATACGCAAACTCACCAAGGAAGTTGTTTACGGTATTTGGAACTATTCCCAGGCTCGGCAAGCCTCGCCCAGGAAACTATCCTTATACCGTAAACACTTACTTCCAAGGCTTGTGGCGTAATGCACTATTTCTCAGTACTGTATTTAAATAATAATTAGGCCTTCTACAATTCATGTATAGAACTCAACTAAGCCATACTACATCTGCATGTGAATAATACATACCTAATATCTGTATGCACAGAGTCAAGGATGATCTACATCATATTAGTTTTCTGTCTATTTCATGAACATGAATGAATGAGGAAGGATGCAGAGAAAAAATTGCTGCCATAGAAAGGAAAAATTTATTCAGAACAATTTCTTATCACGTGACATCATTCAGCTCAAGCTTCAACCCATTCTTTTTCACCTGAAAAATTAAGTTCATTATTAGTATAGTATCTGTATAGATAAATATGTATTAATATCGTTCTACTTGAATGATGAATACACATATTTACTCACTCTAACGGAATTTCA
Organism: Sogatella furcifera; assembly: GCA_017141385.1. NCBI lineage: Eukaryota > Metazoa > Arthropoda > Insecta > Hemiptera > Delphacidae > Sogatella > Sogatella furcifera. Next base: position 29,191,000 of record CM029550.1, read on the forward strand.
AAAGTAGGCTTATTATCTATTATTGAAATACAAATTGTCAACTTATTAACAAAAATTGAAATAAGCAAAAAAAAAGAGGCTCTCATGTCATCTGAATGTTCTGATAATGCCTTAAGATACGAACCGAGCGGCAAACCATTCCAACTCTATTCACAAAACTATTTTATAATAATGTTCACTGTATTATTACGACTACTACTGTATAATAAATCGATAAATAGTGAAATTTACTTGAAAATTAATTAAAAAGAGCGAATTCCATTATTGATAGATTTATTATACATTAGTATAATGTAGGCTATACCGGTACTACATAATATACATTAGTACATGTATAATAAATCGATAAATAGTGAAATTTACTTAAAAATGACTTTAAAAAAGCGAATTTCACTATTGATTGATTTATTATACATTAGTAGCCTCAATAACCAAGTGAACATTCATAATACAATTTTGTAAATAGAGTTGTAATGGCTAGAAAGCGCAGTCAGAGCCAAGCAGCTCGAGCTGTCGCTTGGGAATCGTACATTTACATCTCATTTTTATTAAAATGCTTAAACTACTAATTATTACTATTAGGTCTACACTAATGATTGACGTTCCCAATTCTATATTGTTATATAACAATAATTTCAAAATTTCATTCTATTCTATAGTCTGGGTGCCAAATGCAAAATAAGAGGGTCCTCTTATATGGTAATTCGTTGATTTTTTGATCGATTATGATAGATTTTGATGTGTAGATACCGAATCCGAATGATCCCAAATTGTAAAAGTTCAGCATTCTTTCGTATTTCAAGATGGCGAACAAAATTCCGGTTCCGTTTCTAGTCTACTACGATTTCCGTCAAGCGTTAACGAAAAAATCATTCTTATCTTTTTGTAGTAAAAAATTCCCAATAGAATGGTAACATTCTCAAAAGATTTAGGCTGAGCAAAAAAAACTAAAATTAACCTCTCTTTGGCAAATTGTAACTAGGTTACTAATGAAGATAGAGAAATGAAATTGTTACCATTCTCTTGGAATTTTTTACTACAAAAGTATAAGAATGTTTTTTTCCTACAGATAGCAAAAAAGTGCATCTTTACACACTGAATAGAGTTTCTAAAATGGGCCATTCTCACACGAGTGCCTAAAATACTTTACGCACTAGTGCGTAAAGTAATCTGGACTTTTCAGATTTTCAACCAATCACAGAAGAGGAAGTTTTTGAAAATGGGTTTTTCCAAAACTGGTGGATTGTGTACATTCAATGTATCAGTCAATTTATTCAGTGCATCCTATCAATACACTCTTTCAATCCATCAGTTCAGTTCATTGTCATCAGTCCATTCAATCAGTCAATTTTTTCAGTGAATTTCTCAGTCCATGTTATAAGTCCATTCTGTCTCTTCAATTTTACATTCCATTCTGTCAGTCCATTTCATCAGTCCATTCTTTAAAACCATTTTATTAGACCATTTTTTCAGTCCATTTCATTTTTCCATTTTGTCAGTTAACTCTACCAGTCCATTTTGTCAGTCTATTTCAACAGTCCATTCTGTCAGTTTATTTTATGAATCCATTCATCTTGTAACTCCATTTCATCTGTCTATTATGCCAGTCTATTCCATCAGTCCATTTCATCTGTCTATTCTGCCAGTCTATTCCATCAGTCCATTTCATCAGTCCATTCTATCAGTTCATTCCGTCAGTCCATTTCTTCAGTCTATTCTGTCAGTTAACTCTACCAGCCCATTTCATAAATTAATTTTTTCATTTCATCTCATCAGTCCATTTCATCAGTCTATCCTGTCAGTTAATTTCATTATTCCATTTTGTCAGTTCATTTCTTTCAGTCCATCTCATCAGTCCATTCCATCAGTTCATTTTTTCAGTCCATCTCATCAGTTCATTTTTTCAGTCCATTCTGTAAGACCAATCCATCAGTCCATTTCATGATTTTTTTTTCATTTCATCTAATCAGTCCATTCTGTCAGTCCATTTCATCAGTCTATCCTGTCAGTTAATTCCATCATTCCATTGTGTCAGTTTATTTCATCATTCCTTTCTCTCAGCTCATTTCATCAGTCTATTCTGTCAGTCCAGTTTACTTGGGTGGCTCGTTGGAGGAGTGATAAAGCGCCGGTCTGATAACCAGGTGGACCCTGGTTCAAATCCCAAGCGGGGAACAATTTTTGACCACAGCACAATCACATAGATATGGCCACCCCGTCTTTCGGAGGAGACGATAAGCCGTCGGTCCCGACTACCTCAAAGTAGTCGTCATCTATCATCCATATCATTACCCACGCACAAGCCTATGAGCTCATGTGGGTTTCACCCTCATAACAAAGAAACAAACAAAATTTTACAGTCATAATCAGTTTATTTTTACAGTCCATCTTATTAGTTCATTTTTCCAGTTCATCTCATCAGTCCATTCTATCAGTTTATTTTATCGGTCCATTCTTTCAGTCCATTTTATTAGTCCATTAGTACATAGTGTATTATAATCAGTTGAGTGAGATCATATAATATAATTGACCATCTAGGTAATCCTACAACCCCCAATTTATATGTATAGGTCTCTAAATCAACATCCTTCTAATTTTTTCACTTTTGATGGTAACTGTAGGAAAAATGTAATGTGTCTCGAGCTTAAAGTGTACTTGCTGCACTCGAGAAACTTTTTTCACTCGCCTTCGGCTTGTGAAAAAACTGTTTCACTCGCCTTTGGCTCGTGAAAAAAACTGTTTCACTCGATGCAGCAATCTACCACTTTAGGCACTAGTTACACAAATAACTATTTCGTTGGACGCTTTGTCTTGACGGAAATCGCAGTACTTTTACAGTACTTTACAGTACGGCATTATACGGATTCTTCTCCATTATAATCGATCAAAAAATCAATGACATACCATAAAAAAGGGTGACTCCATTGGCACCCAGACTATATTCTACTTTTATTTAGATTAGCTAATATCTTGAATACAAAAATGTTAAAAATTATGTAAGAATTATCACCTTGATGAATTGCCAGGTTACACGAATATTATTATTATTATTATTATTATTTAAAAAATCATAAGAAAATATTTCAGTGTAATTCATTACAATACAACATTTTTATGTTATTATTATTATTAGTGTATGGCTTTTCTCGGTGGAGAGACCCAAAGGTGTTCCACCTCACCGACATAACAATGTTTCGCAAATAAGAAACATGGCGAAAGTTCTTTATGATGTTCACAGTAATTCGGATTCGGAGAAGTAATTTTAAAAACCAACATTTTTATGTAATATTATTGTATTATTGAGGATAAGTACCATAATATTATAAGTACCGAAAGCATCGTAAGTACCGTGATAAATAAGTACTGTATTATTGAGAATAAGTACCGTAATTGTTCTGTATTCTGATTTTAATCTAGTGTAAAGTTTGCTATGGCTGTGAAGAAAATACACGTTACATTAAATTCATCCCAAATGACTTTCACTTCTAAAAATTAATAAAAGCGCTAAGTTCCAAGGATAGTTCATCTTTATTCATTCTAGTTTAGTACATTGATATTAATATTGAATACTTCATTGTATTACCTCTTCAAATAAGCCATTCAAGTCAACATTACTTTTGTGTTGGAATGCTTGAATGGAATAGACTTCAAGTTCTTTATCATGCCATCTGTGTGGCTTTTCACCAACTTTGATTTTTTTGGGAGCAGGTATTGCAGGTTTGAACGCCATTTCTAGAGGGTTATAATCATTGAATATCTCTCTGCTTGACCTGCGAACAAAATTCAGTAGCAACGTTAGCTTGTACTTATAGATTTATTCTGAAATTAATCAGACAATTCATATACTAAAAATGTACATTGAGAACTCATAACTCAATTTAGAGCCCCAAATACAGTGCATAAGCAATAATTAAGCTATTGAAGCAATACTGAAGTTATTAAAGGTTGTAAGGCCAGGCGTATGCTGGGACGCATTCATGCACACGCACGCATGCCAGCCAATCACAGCTCTTGTTGAGGACAAGACAAGAGCTGTGATTGGCTGGCTTACGTGCGTGTGCACACATGCGTCCCAGCATACGCCTGGCCTAAGATCGGTTGAAAAAGTAGTTGCCTAATATTCTCATTGGCCGAAAATGTTTGAAGGGAAGTTCCACATTGACATTAGTCTTCTTACTTCTAAAAAGTAACATAATTTTATTTTTTACATTGAACACATTATGAAAAAAAATGTAAGAAAGAGTTACGTTATTCTTTCTCTATATATTATTGACGATACTGCAATCTAAATTTTCTTAACTCTATTTTTTTTCTCTATTTTCTTTATTTCTTCCTTCTCCAACTTCCCCATCATTCCCGTTCTGCCACTAATATTTCATAGCCTCATGCTTCCTTTATCTCCGGCTCTAAATATCTGTATCATAGTTTGATTCTTAGGTAGAGACTATACCAGCAGCAAACTGACGCAGATTTTTGCAGCTGTATGTCGCTCAAAAATAGGAAATGGCCAGACGCACTTTTTGACAGTATCGGTTTGTGTGACATAGATGCTACATTCGCCTGCCGCTGCAACCTGCTGCTAACTTGAGGCAACGGTTTATAAGATTAATAACTTTACTGTAAACATGAACTTCGTCGTCTTCTTACAAGGATTAGGCAAGAGTACCTGTTCCGATTTTAAACATCAAACATAAACTTCATGGCCCAAATTAGTAAGTTGTAATCAACATAGATAGTGCAAACGAGCAGGGTTGACAACAATGCTTGAACACAGGAATTTTCAGATCTGCTCAAGCGTAGTTACACTTTCGCTTCAAGCGGCCATCTTGATAGAGTTTTATCAGGGTAAAGGTAGAAAGAACACCAACATTTTTCAACTTGAAGGTGAAAGTAACATCATCAACTCAAGTCCAAACAAACTCAACACTACGGAATACGAGAGAAATAAATGACTATTATGCAAATTCCTAGAGCCACGGTCATTACAAAAAAACCAATAAGGATAAAAAATTATTCATGAAGGACTTACAATTTACCGATCTCAGGAGCAAGAGTCCCCTCACCAGTTGTGGGTAAATTCTTCATTAGATGGTCAGATATTTTGCAAACAACAGGGTGGTAGTGTCTCTGAAAAATGAAATGGAATTTAGATTCAAAGTTTAAAAACACAAGAAGGTTGGAGTTTTTAATAATCGATAATTTACATTGATTATTGAGGATTAATTTTTGTACAGATTTTCAAAAGTACATGACCTTTAAAACACCTAATTCTTTTTCATTTTGTCTTTTCCTTTCCTCTCCTATATGGTGTTACTCTTGGGAAATACCCTCAGAAATTATTTTGGAAATCGTTGTAAAATACCTCAAAAAGGGGATTTTGTTAAAATAAGTGCAGATAACATATTATACAATCATTATACAGCATAAACAGAAAAATAAAGTGGTAAATAACTAAAAACGCTCCTAGCTTCAAGAATTCAGTAATCAATTTGAAGAAAACCATCAACCCAGCGAAAAGATGAACAATCAAACATTTAGGTGTTGCAGGAAAGTTTTTTAATGATTTGTATGTATTTCGAGGTACTGAATTCAAATCCAAAGTCTACTGAAACGCAAGCGTGTGGCTTCATACCAAAAAATTAAGAAAAATTTAATCAATCTGTTTTGTTTGTGCTTTTCAATTAAAAATACATATTTGATTAAATATATTACGTTAAAAATATGTTATTATCCTCTCATAGACGAAGGACAATGAAATTACCTTATAGTCTATTCACGATCACTTGAGACGAAATAAACAAACTTTTTGCGAGTGTGTGTGCGTGAAATGGTCGGTCTTCTTCTATGCGAAACGGTCGGCCGCAATCGAACCGCTGACTCCTCTCTGGAGCTGTGATTGACTACAGTCATAGCTTCCTCTAATAGAAGGCCCTGCCCTAATAATATGGCAACGTCGCACCGTAGACACAGTCTTTTCATATGAAAGCATTAAGTACAGGTACAAATCATGCATGTTGACTTAGTTTTTCTCTCTTTGAGCATAATTTCCATCAAAAACGTTCATGAAACTCTTCGTATAGAATTCCTTTTGTGTTTTTGTAATAGGTTGTGATAGAGATTAGCAAGAAAGATTAAGAAAATATAGTTATTTATTAAAATAGCTTATGATTTGTGGCAAGTCAAATGTGAGAATGTACACAAGAAACGCATCTATTAGAACAGCTGATGGGAAAATTATTTCAATGATAGCAGAGATAGACCAACTTTTAAAAAACGAAAAAATTCCTCTCAAGAAACCAAATCGAATGGCAGAAAGAATTTTTCAAATATCTCAACAATGAAATAGTTCACTTTTTCAACCCCTAAATTTCAACCCTAAAATGACCCCCCGGAACAAAAATGAATACATCAATCTGTGCAGCTCGAGGTCCTCTTCCAAACAAACAATAAAAAAATTCAAAAAATTCACCAAAAACTACCCTAAATTTTCGCGGTTACCCTAAATGATTTCGAGCTGTAATTGGCTACAGATGTTAGACTGTGGCCTACCGTTTTGTATAGAAGACGCATGCAAAACGTTAGTTTATCTCGGCTGAAGTGACGTGAATAGGGTATAAGGATAATTCATTTTCATAAATTATATTAATTTAAATAATCTGACACAAAATTGACTCAAGGTCTGAACAACTTACTGAAATTTACTCAATTTAGTAAATCATTAAGTTTCAAATAACCGTAATAATTTTTAAAAATGGAATGAAGCTGATTTGAGATATTTTAAGGGTGTGTTCATGTCGGAGCATCGAGCATCGATTCTAGCTTTGACACTATCATCGATCCTAGAAAAAAAGCGCTGTTTTCATCAGCTTAGCTGTCTCTAATCAAAGCAGTGTCAAAGCTAGGATCGATGCACGATGTTCCGACATGAAGAAGAGTTCTGTAAGGAGACATTACATCACATGCAACTGATGAGATAATATGATCCTACTCATGTAAGAATCCATGATTTACGTAATGAGGGACATAGTGCTTTACAAATATGATTGATAAATTATCTTGTAAAATGTAACTCAAATACAGAGTTTGAATTTTTTCCAACAATTTAATAAGTTCCCTCAAATTCGAAAAATTTCTTGACCATGGAAATATAGAATATAATATGGAATTCATAAGTTCCTTTCCACTACTATAGTAACACGACTCTATAGTAGTAAAAGTATACTTTATTAATTTTATTTAATAAAGGAATTTTATTTTCAACACAATTTGTTTTTTCAAACGGAACGTTCTCTTACCCTAAGGGACGCCAACTCGAAAAGACAGGAACTAGCAGCATTGCAGTGCTCCGGGTCCTCAAGTTCTGGAAGAAAGATGCCTTGCCCAATAGAGGCATCCGATTCCAGCAATATGTCAACTGCTTTATTCAACTGTATAACATACAAAACCTGATTACAGGAAAGTATTCAAATCACACAGAATAAATAGAATACGCCGACTTAATAATCAGACGAATATTACATTTTATTAATATTTTTTTTCAAACATTTATTAAATAATTGCAAAGTATACATGCAGTACTGAAATTAAAATTGTAGATAGAATACTATTTCAATAAAATTACAAGCGAATTTCACAAGAGAGATAGGTTCAATGGTTGAATCTATTGATCCTTAACAATTTGCAATTTTAAAACTCTCGATTTTCAATTGAAATTAAAGACTCAGTAATTCAGTTTTCTGCACCCAAAAAACTTATCGAAATGGGTGGCCAGTTAGAGTGAACTCAAACTCAGAATTTCAGTTGAAGGTTACTATTATTGGAGATCTCAAGACTTATTAAAAGAACTTCCATTGTAGGTAAACCTTTTTATCAAGTAAAATGATCCTGAAGCGCTTTGAAATTTAGTTGGATTAATGATAGCACATGAATACAGTAAGAATAGATATTTCAATTTATGTTCACTTTACAGATAGCTACTTATGAATACCAAACAACTGGTAAGCAACTCATTCACGTAAAATAAATCAGCCTCAAACCTGAAAACTATCATATTCATTCTTCAATCAAGAAAATGCTGAACAATTGCAATCCTGTTGATAATCTGAAATAGTTTTTTGGGCGAAGAATTATAAGTCTAATATCATAAGATACTATTAAACGATTTTACGAAAGCCTATTACATGTAAAACAGCGTGATTGGATGGAACGAATGCAACGATATCTCCATCGAATATTAAAGTTTTCTACCTCTGCTGTAAAGTAGAGTGAATGAATATAAAACTGGGAACCAGCTCGTAGACCTGAGCCCTTCATGGGCTGTTGAGCCATTTACATACCTTTGGCAGAAGAGACAAAACTCACTTACCTACTAACTTCACTTTCCATGTCCGGACTTAAATCATATGATGGCTTAAATATTATTTTTCCAAACTTTTGCACTAAACACAATGATTTTATTATTTGACAAGTTTTATATACATTTTCTGTGATGAGAATACTACCAAGTTATTTATCCATCAATTATTGATTCTGACACATAATCATAAAATGATTTTGGAGGGAAAAACAAGCATAGCCCTTACTAATCATTCCCGATTCTTGTAAGTTATGCAAGAAATGCCTAAGTACCTGGACAACTTGTTTGATGAGGGTGAGACAAGATAATGATCCGTTGTGCTGTAGTTGTAGAGCCAACGTGCCCAGTCGCTTGGAGAAAGCCAGCAATCGCTGACGGGTGATTCGCTTCCTTCGCTTCAGTACAACTATTTCCAGAGAATCCAAAACAAGTCTGATATTTTCCGGTTCATGGCCTACAATCAAGTTTCAAGAAAATAATGTGAAAATCAATCAGTTGTATACCAGACGCCAAAAAATAAGGCGGTTGGAGAATGACTGTTATTGATGCTCAGCTCTGTTAACAGGACAGTCGGTGAGCTGTCTGCAAGAGCATATCGAGTAGAGAGCAGCCTCAGAAAGGTTTTTTCTGTTTCGCTCTTTCAGACAGCTTTAAGACTGTCCTGACAGAGCTGAGCATCGATAACAGTCATTCGACAACAGCCTCAATTTTTGGTGCCTGCTATACTCACCATTGAATACAAAATGATGGTCAAAATCAAATGTTACAAATGACACTGACATTGAGAGATAAAATTCTAAGGTAATTCTTGTGCTATTCTATCTTTCAAATTTATAATATAATACAGTCCAAAATATAGGCTAGACTATGTTTAGTTGTTTCTTCACTTCTCAATTTTTAATGCAAACCCTTTCAAACATACAATTTTGAATTAAGATGGATTAAGCACCAAATTAAATAAAGGAATTACACTCAATAAGCACTTAAAACTATGAAATATTGGCTTCTTCTGAAAAATTTTTACCCAAGATTAAAACCAAACTCAAGATTACATTACATCGTCCAGCTGCACAATAATCTAAAAATAATCTAATTTAATCCAGAACTAGAAATCCAGAGACGTTATTACTCTAACAATCACTCATTCATTATGAAAACTGAAAGTAGAATGTCTCAATTTTTCCAAGTACTTGAACATGTACTTATAAAATAATATAAATCAGATCTGAACCTTGTAATCAATATGCGTTTAGTTAAAGTTAAACGAATTGAATGAGAAGAGTAATATTGAACAATCTTTATCATCATTATTGAATGATAATTATCAACAAGTATTCACTCATTCAAAACAAGTGTTTATAGATTCGAGTGAGAAGTCAGGAATCAGTTTTGGAGTACAGCAAACGAGCTCACATGCTTCATAAATTCGAAAAACTAAAGATTTACTGAATGAAGTACTGACTTGCATCAACAAGAAGCATATTCCTGTAGAGATGTGTATAGAAGTTTGTTGGATCAATTGCTAATGATTCTCCAATGCCGGAAAGAATAGTGAATACAGTTTGAATACATAGCAAACGCTGACGTAGTCCCAAATTTCCTTCATCCATCAAACGGCTGAGAAGCAAGACCAAATCCTGGTAGAACTCCAAATTTATAAGGTGTGCAAACCTAGAAATCAATGCATTCAATCAATTATTAGCTTGTTTCTTGATAGAGAAATACAAAAAATAAAGCGAATTGGAAAAGTTCATCAGTTTGTAGTATTTTTAAACTGATTTAGTCTGTTATTGTGTTGATGCTTGACGCAACTCTATTGTAGATGATGCCAAAAAGTTAGGCGGTTTCGTTTGCGGCTTATACGCTCCAGCAACTTTTAATAATGATAATTTTTAATAATAATCTTCAATAATAATAATGATAATCTTTATTTCTATAGAAAAAAAAACAAATGAAACAATCTATCAATTAAATACATCAAACTTGTGTAGACAGAAAAACAATAATCAAAGTAAAGTTACAGGATAATCATACATCATACTAGTACACTATACATCATACTTGTAATATAAAAAATAAATAAATTATAGTTAATCCACCGTGAGTATAGTCTATAGTTCCATTATCTACAGATATTTCCATGCATGTGATTCAATGACGTACGCATGAAAAACTGATGTTGTCATTAGCATGATTAGAGTTGTCATTTAGCTAACCCTAGATGATGTGTTTGAAATCAAAAGAGCCAATAGATGGTTTTCATCAGTTGTTAGTAGGTTACATCAGCTAGGAAATTTTTGGCGATATCTATACATGAAATGCTTGTGATAGCTACAGTAGTATTGGTATACTGTAGTTGCCGCCAAAAAATAAGCGATTTCCTAGCTGATTAAACCTTTTAACAGCTGATGTAAAGCATCTATTGTCTTTTACGATTTCAAAAACATCATCTGGGCATAGCTAAATGACATCAGCTTTTGGAGCGCACAAAGAGCAGGCGATTCCGTCTTGGCGTCAGCTATAAAAGCGAGTTATATTTCAGATACGTTGTGTCATAATATATATTGTTTAATTTCAATTTTTGCTTTTCATGGAGATATCATCATAATGTAATAACATTTCCTCAAATTGCTTAATTAGAGAGTCTCTTCAAAATTACATGGAATCATTTTCTTCAAAAGTATACTCACTTTGCAATGCCTTCGAGAGTTGAACAGAGAAGTTTTGATGTTGGATCATTTTTCAGGATACGAAAGTACACAGTGAATACGACTTTAATTACTTCAGTGAGGGTTTTATTTTTGGTCTGTTTATTTTCTTCCGCTTTGGTTTCAAGAAGTTCCTTTTCTAGTTGTTCCAATCTTTTGCTTGCCTGGAAAATAAAAATAAATTAAAAGTTGAATCAGATTCACAAGTAAAAAAAAGATTTGTACCGAATACAAAGTATTCAATTATAACCAAAACTAAAGATAAGGTACTCAACTGAGTAGGTTCTGTGAGAGGATATTATTAGAAGTTGGAATTTCTAAATGCAGAATTTATAAAAGGGTGGAGAAGTGATGATATCCATTCATAATATCCTCATATTTATTTAATTTATAATTATATTCACCATAGTCTTCTGAGTTTCACCAACGAATCTGATAACATCAATTCAAAGGAGGATAACTAGTAAGCCCCATGGGCTGAAGAACTCGCGGGCAAACTCTTGAAGTTGACTTATGGATTTAATAACTTGATGATAAATTTTCCAGTCAAGTCCACGTGATCAAGTTCTCTGATGCGTTGGATGCCGTGAATTGTCAAAATAGGAACCACAAATCTTGCCAATACCTATATTAATACAATTCTGAATGAATCCTTTTTGTGAGGATATAGTTATGTACTATATATTTTGATATAGGCTACCGTTTTCATTTGTTCCTATTCCATCTATCCGCAAATCCGCTGCAGCCAATGCACCAATAAAACGTACTTGTTCAAGATGACTTGATCATAAAAAATCACAAAGAATAACTGAACAATTTTGACAAATTTGAATATATGGATGTAATAAAATTTTATTATATTTTTTGGCGGAAACTTATTCATACTATATTTAAACTTAGAGTATAGAGTTATATTGATCGCATTTTGTATTGAATTCAATAACCTTAGTAAGTTATGAAGTGTAACAAATTGAAAACAGTTGAGCCATTGACAAACGTAGTAGAGCTTTGTTCAAGAATGGGATTTTCCAATATTTTAGTAGGCCTATTTTCATTCGGATAAATCAAATATATTATTAATCAAAGATCCATTCAATATAGCATTCCTCAAACCCCATAGTGAATGAAGCACAGGTGACATTATTATCAGTTTGATCTATCAAAGCATGTAATGGGAATTAGATGGAACAAAAATTTGTTTTAATGAAGATTGGGGATAAATGTCTAATGGTAAAATAATTCAAATTGCCGCCTCTTGTCAGTTGTTCTAATAATATAGACGCCTATTATTTAAAACAACTCCGTATAATCAGCTGATCATAGCTATAAGAGGATATATATTTTTTTGAAGTGACTGCGGCCAGCTGCTGTCGATCGCGGTTGTCAACAATAGCTGAATGCTCCATTGTTGAAGCATTCGTCTTCCTCAAACGAATCCAGTCGCGGCCGCATCAAGCAAAACGAATAAAATGTATGCTCTCAACTATTGTTGTACAGTCGCGACTGCCCGCCGCGGTACGTTCTATCAACTAAAACCTACCTCAAGAGTGATACAGTAAATAATGGTGTTACACGAGATTATAGCAGACGCCAACGAAAAAGGCGATTGAAGAGTTGTTAGTGATAAGGAACTTTACCAGGAAAGACAGTCGGCAAGCGATCTGCAAGAACTTATTGAGTCAAGAGCAAGCGGAACTAAACCGTTTTGCTCATTTAGACAACTTACAGACTGTCCTGAGAGAGAGCTGAGTATTCGCCAACCGCAATTTCTGTTACATTGAAAACATCATGTGATAATAACAATCAGATGTGTATTGAAAAATTTGTTAGCTCTGAACAGATTCTTGTTTCTTGGATAATTATTGTATTTTTATTTTCAATTTTTGTTTTCTATCAGTTGCTTGCTAAATTTGAACCGGATAATTATGATTTAAAAAATCCATAATCATGATTTCTCATCACATTTTTTACTGTGATGGCTGCCCAAGAGCAAATAAATGCCCTTCTCTACCAAAAAATACTGGAAAAATGTCTTGTGATAAAATAATTTAAATTTGCCGCCTCTTGTCAGCTGTTTAAGTAAATAGACTCCTATCACATGTTTAAACTTTGAGATAAATATTCAACATATGACTTGAATTTAACAAAAGTATTTTTCATTTGAGAACATCATTTTTATGATAGTTCTTTCAAATTTGCCGCTAATAAATCAGCTGTTTTATTGAAATCAAATGGATTATCCAAAAAATGATTTATTCAAATTCCATATGACATTTTTTCTAGCCGTGATTATTTTGTTGAAATATAATAGATGCCGGAGTATATATAGATGTATTGTTGCTGAGAGCTTATCCTTTTTTCGCCTGAAAAAGGATGAAAGAGTCGGTCAATTTCATTGTCCAACGAACTTGACCTGTATAAAAGTATGAAGAATATATGTTATGAATTTGAAGTTGATTAATTGAGGCGTTCGAAAGTTATTGTCGAACATTGACCTCCAGAAGTTGGCTTGTGATTCAACCTACCCGGTCTCTGATGGTCGAAATTTGTACTTAGTGTCCATAACTAGCGCATGCGCAGTACTGAGGCACATTCCTTTGGCGACACGCTCGTATGTCAATTGACTAGAATTTTATGGGTTATTATTCAATTTTATAATTGATTTATCAATAATATCATAAAGCTATAAAGTATTTTTCAGTTTGGAATAGCTTAAAAGATGTATCAGTCAATTTAAAAGCATCTCCATCAGATAATCTGATATCCCTTGCTTATAGGTTAGGTAAGTTAGGTTTGTCCGTTTCCGCCATCTTGAATTAGCTCCTCTCTCCCGATCACGAGTCGCTAGTTTTCAGGAGAAGAATAAAGAGGAAACCTTTTCCTTCAGAATTGGAATAATTGTTATTGAAATTTATCACACAACATTTCCTCTTGCACTTCGACATCTTTTCTTTGAAAGAAAGTAGTTTTTCTATTCGCAGGTATTCAAAAACAAGCGAATGCTGCTACATGCGTTTGAATTTAACCGCGCTTAGGCTATAGACGGCAAGTGCATTTATTGTACACCGGTCGCGCTGGCCACCTTGCCGCAGCTGGTCAGACAAACAAACGAACAGACGGACAACGACTTCGGGCTTGAGTCAAAAGAAGGAACTCGCTAACGCTCGTTCAATAAATTGAACTAAGTATTTGAGACTACAATTTTGAGAAACCGATGATACAATTTTGATGTCAAAAATTAATAATCATTAATTAATGCTAAACTTTCATTGCACTACCTGAAACGGAAAAATAAATCATGAAATCATTTAAAGTAGTATTGTTGATATTACCTTTCTCTCTTTTTTTGACATGCTCAACAACTTCTGTCGTCTAGTTTGAAACTTTTTCTCTCGCAACTCTGCTTCTTTCTCCTGATCCAGATTAACTTCCTTGATTCTCAGTGATAAGAATACTGAGACCACTTCTGAATGAACAGCGTTGGTTCTGGACTTGACCAGCAAGTTTATTTTACGTACAATCTGTAAAAAATATCATTAAATTCTGCAAGAGAAGGTTCATAATTCGGAAATGATGAGAAATTTCGTAAATTAAACTTTCAAAGAAGTTGCTAAAAATCTATACAAGGTGAATTGAAAAAATAAAACCAATTAAATGCGATACATGGCAGTCAATGTTTCTGGCTCGAATGACGGTAATAGCAACCCAGTTGAAAAATAACAAGAAGTATTAATATTATGCAATCTAAAACCAAATTCAAGTAATTTTCTCCTATTTTTCCTGAAAGATGATAACAAAATTGACTTAAATGATTTCTGTACTGTTCAAGAGAATAGTTTAAAAAATTTAGGTTCAAGTGAGATCTTGATAATGATGTAGAATAATTAAGAGTTGGACACTTGTAGTTAATGAACTCTAGTTGAAATGTCATAGCTCTTTTTCCGTTTTCAGATACGTTGAATGTGTATACTCAATACTATGAATACACAAAAACAAGCTCTTTAAAATAAAATTATACAACGTATTATTTATATTAAACTTGAAAAAAATCTGGTTACTCACAAATAGAGACAGTTCTCCTTTCTTATCCTGTCTGAAAATCTGGGATAAACATTTTGATACAATACTCCTAGCTTCAGTTTTTGGGTTATTGAGGTACAATACCAGAAGCTGAGCTATGTTCTGGGAATAATTGAAGTAAGGATGTGAAATCAATAAATCACATATTAACTTCAGACACAGCATTCCTAGGTCCACGGTTTGCTGGAAATGAGAAGCAAAACATTAAAAAAGTCTCCTATCATGAATCAGTATCAAATACATTGTGTCTGAGATGACTGGGTCAGTAATACCACAGTGCTCATGAAAATAGAAAGGCCTTTGTTGACGGTGAATTGACTACTGATTTTTATCGGTGGTACTTACCTATTTATTAGGCATTATCATAACCTACTATAAGTCACTCGAAAGTAAGCTCTGATCTCCCCACTACAGCTATCAGTTGAACATTGCTATATTTCGCTTGAGATATGCACAAGGTTTTGGGGAGGTCAGTGGTAACATTTTATGGCACTTTGTTTTCGTTGCGCGACCACTGTCCATTAAAGGCCAAAATTTAGAAACTTCCATAACACGAATACAGATAAGTCCGCTAGAAATTACTTTGAACACGAAGAGGGGGAACCGATTTCCCCTCCACAGTTAGTAACATCATCAGAGTACTGGAAAGATGAGTGAATTATAGTGAGCACCAACTAATGCGGGTAGTGGGAGAGATCTGTGACAGGATAAGTAGTGTATTAATGCCTGAGTGAGAGCCTTGTACAAAGTGAGAGATACCAGAAACTCATTAAAGTTCAGGTCAGGGATCTAAATATCTCTGATCACTATGCTCTTTTTTTATGGGTGAATGCTGATCTCGCTTTTCCCAAACGCTTTATATCTACTAGATATAATGTATAAGAAGTTCAAAGAGGTTAGAGTTGTTTTTGTTAGCTATGTTTTGTTGTTTTTGTTAGCTATGAAAAAAGCAAGCTTTAAACATGTATTTGCTGATTGGCCAAATGCAAATGATTCATTTCTCAAGGTGTTCCTTTATAACTTTTTTGTGTGTTATCCTCTCCAGTCCTTCTATGCACCAATAAAATCACAAGGAGGTATGGGTTGGGTTACAAAGGGTCATCGAGTATCTATAAGAAATAGAAAATGGTTGCTTGATCAAAAAAATCAATCCATGTCCCACTTTGCTGAGCTACCTCAAAAAATATGAAAAAAATTATAAAAAACTGTCTTGGCAGCAAAAAAGATATACAATGATAAATTGTTAGAGGCGGCTGCAAACTAAGGTGATGTGGTCCATAGTCAAGGAGAATAGCGGAGGAAATGTTTGCCAGAGAACATGTCTTGAAGTTGAGATTAATGGACTCAGGGTGAGGGATCCGAAAGTAATTGCAAATAGCTTTAATAATTATTTTTGTCATGTTTCCGATGCCTACAAGACAAACTCATCTATTTCCGCTTCTGAACAGTTTTCAAGAAAGGTTAGGACGTCTAGCAATCTATTCAAATTTCATTTAGTTAGCGTCTCTTACTTTACAAGCGTAATTAGAGGTCTAAAAAACTGATTCTCATCAGGATGGGATAAAATTCCAGTCAATTTGCTCAAATCTTCTGTGGACATTATAGCTGGCCCTCTGACTCATATTGTAAATGGAATTCTTAGTACAGGCATTTTTCCCTGCAAATTGAAGTATGGAGAGGTGATACCTATTTTTAAAAATGCTCATAGTTCTCTACTATCCAATTATAGGCCTATCTGCATACTATATCATGTATATGATATCATGTATATGCATACTATATCATGTGTGTGAATGGGCAAGAGAAATAGCTGGAGTGCCTCAGGAGTGCCTCAGTATTGGGTCCTCTATTATCCATACTTTATGTCATTGACTTGCCTATGAATGTGACTTGTTCCAGAACTTTACTTTTTGCAGATGACAACAGTGATTATAAGGGGTAACAATAATGACAATTTATTCAGTAAGACCAGGCAGGTAATGAATGAATTGGAGGATTGGTTTAGAGCAAACGGCCTGAGCTTAAATTTATCAAAAACAGAAGCAATTCTCTTCAAAACCCTCAGTAATTCAAACCCTCTGGAAATTTTTGATTCGGGCCCGGGAATCGAATTAAAAATTTCCAAAGCAAAGAAGTTTCTAGGTATATGTGTTGATAGTAGATTGAAATGGAAGGAGGAGTCCATAATATTGTGTGGTAGGCTCTCAAGAGCCCTATATGTTCTTAGAAGGTTAAGGGATGTTGTGAGACTTCCATCATTGTTAACGGTGTTTCAGTGTTCTTTCATGTCTCTGATTAGGTATGGTGTTCTGTTCTGGGGTGGCTCTGCATTGCGTGATCAAGTTTTTAAAATGCAAAAAAGGCACTACGAATAATTTTTAGACTGAGCTTTAGGGAGAGTTGTAGCTAACTCACTTCAAGAGGAAACAGATTCTTACTGTCCCAGCTCTTTATATCCAACAGGCCCTCACCTCTTACGCCATGCTGGAGATGAAATTACGCATAATTTTATACAAGAGGGCGCGGTCTCACTTTGAGGTTTCCTTCTCATAGGCTGAAATTATTAGAGAATGAACCACATTATATGGCTATAGAATTATTCAATTGCCTACCAACTGATTTGAAAGAAATTAGAAATGAAAGACAGTTTAGGAAGGTTCTGAAGAACGTTTTACTCATCTCTTCCCCTTATTCACTGTCAGAATATTTTAATTATAATCATTGAAATTTCCTAGTTAACTTGTTTTTATGTTATCTGATTTCCTTTTTTGTATTGTAAGCTTAATCTAATAGTACTAAGTGTTTCTTATGATAATGTATTGTGTATTTTTGTAGGCTATATCTTTAATGACGTTGTTGTATATTAGTTGGGTCATTGACTTCAGCAAACTGTACCAATGATTGAATAAATAAATGAATAAATAAGTAATATCTCGCGGACTTTAATTCACCTGTTATAGTATAATTCATCGATTCACACAATAAAAACAGGAATAAATCTATGAATTTGAGTCGATTTTCACAGACAAAAACAAAAATCTAATATTGATACTTACAGCACTGTGAAGCCTTGTATCACCTTTCTTTTTGTTCAAAATAGAAATGAATTTCTCAATCTTTGTTAAAAAT
Source organism: Sogatella furcifera (assembly GCA_017141385.1). NCBI lineage: Eukaryota > Metazoa > Arthropoda > Insecta > Hemiptera > Delphacidae > Sogatella > Sogatella furcifera. The sequence goes on from CM029550.1 coordinate 29,209,273, forward strand.
TCTCGGTAATTCTTCAGAAGAAGTTTCTCGTAGTTCTGCAAGTTGTATACGTCTTTCTTAACTGAAATAGAAAAACCATAGCTATCAATTATTGGATTATATTAGAAATAACTGAATTGAATATAGAACTATAGTATCCCTACAAGACAAATTGATTTTGAAAGTTACTCTATTCCTAGATAATGGGGGTTTCGTTTCTCACAATTTCTGTAATTTCCTTAACATCAGGTGAGATTTCTTCTCTCAACAGTATAATTTTTGTCTTCGTAGAAAACCTTGGGTAATAAAGCGACTTGAATCATGCCAGTGTCCCTTGACTAATTGAAACATCATAATAATTAATGCATAAGAATTTCTGAATAGCCTATACCCTACAGTACATAGATTTATGGAACTACCAAGTTAAACCATCTATCAACAGCATCATAAAACTTTCTCGATTTGAATGAATAATTCAGCCTAATCAGTTTTCAAATCATTCCATACGGTACACATTTCTTGCAGACGTTCTGCAATCTTATTGGATACTATGATTGTGATTAATTTTCAAATTTAAACAAACTTAGTTGCATTGCAAGATAGAAATGATAATAAAGATGAGTTGGGTGACGATGCAGTATAATTTCAACCTCAATATTAAAAAAGTATTACACTTTATTTCTGTTGTATCCTGTTGCCTGATTTGATAAGATGGAAGGATATCTTTGAAGATTTCTGCTAAAGAGACAATCGCCAGTTTCTTGACGGAAAACGCTAATTCTTGTCTATACTCTTTGGCCATTTCATTTAATGTTTTCAAATTGTTCACCTGAAACGGAAACAAAGAAATTCAGAAAACATTCGTCATGTGAAAAGAGAAATAAAGGTATTGTAAAACAAATAATTAAGAACAACTTGAGAATACATTATTCAAATTTACCTCATGTTCATGCAGGTTTCGATATTTCATTTCCTATCATTTAATAAATTCTTGATAAAGATTAGATGAATTTCATTGCTCTTCTATAAGATGACAATCCGACCGTGTACAAGTGCTTCAGATACTAGAGGGACAATGTTTGATCAATTTCTTTGTTAATAATTGACCAATTGAGTTAGTTGAAGACGAACATTTTACCACAAGGCTTGAAAAAGTCTCATACCAGGTGTATATTAAAAATTGTATTACCAATAGAATTGTATATTACCTGAGAGTATATTAGCTTAAATTAATATTAGCTGAGAGCTATCTTGGAAAGTTGAGTATTCGCGACATCGAGGAAGGTGGAAGAATTATTATTAGATATTGCAGTTAACAATCTGCTGGATAATTATTATAATAATTAATTAAAAGGAAGGTTTTCCAACCGTGTTGTGTGATGTTATTTCTAGTAAGTACACTTGAAATAATGACTGATTAGAATAAGCTGGGAAATATTGGAGTTACACGAATTACAACTTAAACAAATTCAACCATGGCTTCCTTTAATATAAGGTCATGGCCTTAAAAAGTGGCAACTATGTAGAGTAGGAAAGTGGGTCCATTTGAAAGCATTGAAATCATTTTCAATCAGCTGTTTAAACGGATGCGTTTCTGGTGTGCGTTCTCACATTTGACTTGCTACAGATCATAGCTATCTCAATTCCAATAGTTGGTTGATTAGCCATCTTGAAGTTTCCTTAATCTCAGGGCTACTTTTATCACTGTTTTGCATTTGAAAATGACTATAATTAGTTAAAACATGTAATGTATTTAAAAAAATAATTCAAAAAGGGTACTTTAATTATTTATTTAAAATAAAAAAAAAACTCTCTGGCAGCTGGCGGTCGGAAAGAGTGCATTTCAAATGCAATTCTATGATGGCTCAAATCATATGACTTATAATGAGCTATTCAGGGTATGAATCCAAAGGTGCCGTTTTCGAAAAACACAATTTTTGGCATATTATTCTCCATTTTCTCCGCCATTTTTTATTAGATTTTGTCCGTTGATGGCCCAAATTGTAGGGCATAATAAGGGTATTATACACACCAATTTTCAAAACGATCAAGTTATTGGTCGATTTGTAGTGATTTTTAAAAATTTTCATCCCCTAATTTCACCCCCTTCCCTTGGACCAATTTGGCTGGTTAACGAACTTGACTGAGATATTAACGCTAATGATTTTTGTGCAAAATTTGGTCGCTCTCCGACAAGCCCTTCGGGACTTATCGTGTTAACAAGAATCTGTACATATAAATAATAATAATATTCGTGTGACCTGGCTGGCTCAGGTCTGGTGTCAGAGTTTTCAGGTCGCTCCTGATCAATTTCAGGGCCTCTGACATGACTTAACGACTGTTTTTAGGCAGCCGGGACCGACGGCTTAACGTGTCCATCCGAAACACGGGAGAGTGGCCTGAGAAAAATTCCTGGTCTGACCTGGGTTTGATCCCGGGACCTTTGGGTTGCAACGCCAGCGCTCTACCCACTCAGCTACGCCACCCCATCTGTACATATATAAATATATATAAATATATATAAATATATATAAATATATATAAATATTTATAAATATGTATAGAGATATATGAATTTGAACGGACATCAGATTCGTATTCTGGGGGCTCGGAAACGTGTAAAAAATATATCGCATCATATATTTAATAATAATAATTATTATTATTATTTATATGAATTTGAACGGACATCAGATTCGTTTTCTGGGGGCTCGGAAACGTGTAAAAAATATATCGCATCATATATTTGCGATTATCCGGTCAAGACCAATAGTGCATTTTTTTAAATGAAATGTACTAAGAACTATCTTAAGACGTAATTGTCCATTTTCAATATTTTCTGCTAATCTCTATCACAACCCAGGACAGAAAACACAAAAGGAATTCTTAACGAAAATTATCATGTGCCTATTTCATGGAAATAATGCTCAAAAGAGAGAAGAAAAAAATAAGCCAACATGCATTATTATTTCTTAATTGTACTCAATGCTTTTATATGGGTAGACTGTACCTGTTGCGACGTTGCCATTTAGGGCACGACCTTCTATTATTCATCTCACCAAATCGAGTTTCCCGCCGAAATTTCAACTTTTTGCGTAAAATTTCTCGACACCTGATTTGGCTACCAAAGGCCAAAATTATCAGCCGTTTATTCCGCACTAGTGCAGAAAATAGAGACTTTCGATGTATGACAAGTTGACCAAAACTGACTACTCCCTACCAAGTATACAAAAAAATAGGAATAAAAAAATCATCATTGTCTTGACTCACATTTTGTTGTGGATCTTCGAGGACGGCGGTGGCCAACAGACCAATCCTAAACCTGACCTTGGCCAACGCTTTCTCTCTCCAGGCGATCATTTCAGCAGCTGACACAGGAACAGAGAGGTCGCGACCACTCGCACTTTCCTCTATTTCCACTTCTTTCTCTTTTACATCATCCTGTGCTTCTTCTATTTCGTTGGCATCTTCATTTTCAACTTTCATTTAAAAAAAAAACATATATATATTTGAATTTGATCAGTATATTATGAAGAGAAACAATAACAAAATTAAGATCCCTTTTCACTGTATAATGTCAAGTGATGAGAATTTTAAGGAGATAAAATGATGATAATAATTAATTCAAATCTCCATTTATTGCTATATAAATAGACAAAGGACTTCTGCAACTGCAAATATTGACCAATTTCCTAAATAGCAGACGAGATCCTTTGAATGAAACTGTTCAAAAAATTCTGCCCGAACCGGGAATTCTTCCATCTTAGATAAAATTATAATTAATCAAAGAATGATCAATTCTCACGAATTGAAATTTTACTTGGAAAAACTGATAAAATTCAGAGTAATAGACAACTTTACAATTTCTTCTTTATTAATAAATTAATCATTTCATCATAGCTTGATAAATAATTTTTTTTCAAATAAATACCCATATTATTCCTTCATTACATCCTAATATCTGGTACCGAGCTTTGCTCTGAAGCTGCGGCCGAACCGTTAAATTACATAAATTATTATTGAATTACATAAATAAGTTTTCGCCACACTGCACAGAAAGCAGCTGTTTTTTGTGCACTAAAGAGATTCGAAAGACGCCATTTACAGGCGGTTTTGCTACTAGCTCTGAAAGAGGCCTCTTTCGGAGCTAGTGCACAGAAAGAGACTGGTAGTTGCCTATCCGGCCGCTAGGTTGGGCGACAATGCACTGCTTTCTGGAGCCATCACAATATTATTCAGTTCGAATGAATCGCCGCAAACATTCTTATGCAATATTTTATTCTTATTCTCGCAGTGTGGCAAAAAGTATTGTGCTCAACACACACAGAAAGGTGTTTATGGTATTCGGATAACATATTCCCGGGCTTGGCAAGTCTCGCCCGGGAAACTATCCTCATACAGTAAACACCTACTTTCTGTGCTTGTAGTGTAATGTACTATATTGTAAAAAATCAAGAAACCTCCGGCCTTGTAAAAAATAGATTCAAAATTGATATGATCACCTCTCACAAGTTTTTGACGGACATGAACATGTGTTATAGACTTGCATTTAACTCTATTCACTCCAGCTGGATAGCGTTGGTCAGCTAACAATAACAGCCATGATACGCAGTACTTGGGATTAGGCCTATGCCTGAATAAGGAATATTTTATTCTTTTATTAATCCTGCCAGAGAGTTTTACCAGACACGAGACCTGGTGCAATCTTATTTTTCCATCTTCGTTATATTACATTTCAAATTTCGAGGAAATCGTTAGAGCCGTTTTCTAGATCCGTGGCTCCACATACATACAAACATATATACATACAGAAATTGCTTGCTTAATATAATAGGATTATATTAATATAATAGGATTATATTAAGCGAGTATTTTCTGTATGTATGTTTGTATGTATGTGGAACCACGGATCTAGAAAACGGCTCTAACGATTTCCTCGAAATTTGAAATGTAATATAACCAAGATGGAAAAATAAGATTGCACCAGGTCTCATGTCTGGGGAAACTCTCTGGCAGGATTAATAAAAGAATAAAATATTCCTTATTCAGGCATAGGCCTAATCCCAAGTACTGCGTGTAATGGCTGTTATCGTTAGCTGACCAATGCTATCCAGCTGGAGTGAATGGAGTTAAATTCAAGTCTATAACACATGTTCATGTCTGTCAAAAACTTGTGAGAGGTGATCATATCAATTTTGAATCTATTTTTTACAAGGCCGGAGGTTCTTTGATTTTTTACAATAACTTATTTATGTAATTCAATGATTATTTATGTAATTCAACGGTTCGGCCGCAGCTTCAGAGCGAAGCTCGGTACCAGATATTACGAGATACAAGTTGCACTTTGTAGCAATTATTTATTTCTATGAAAATTGAAATTGTGTCAAGTGAATGAATACAGATCATAATAATCGTCTTGTTGAAGAAATGTTTATAAATTAAAATACTCAACTACAAAAGTTACTTTGCACTTATTAGTATGTTGAGAGAGTACTGTACAGTGTACAATGTTTCCTTCAAACACTATCATTCTGAATTACCGTATAATAAAGAGAGACTAAAATCTTTTGATGGTAGATACAGGTAGGTTAGTAGGCTCACTTCATCTTTTCAGATGATTTCATAGAAATTTTATTCGTTAAACATGTCAAACAAGAGCTCTGGAAGGGCAGTTTAATTAAGATTCAATTGATAATTGATTTACGGTATTACAATACAATATGAGATTGAAACACAAAGTCTAAAACGCCTCTTTTTCCAAATTTTTATTGAAAAAAAAACTCAAATTACGCACACATTTTGACTCAAGATGGAAAACAATGAAAAATCAATTTAAAATTTAGAGGTTTGTTATAAACGTGAAAAAGAACAAAAAAAATACGAGTAATATTATTACAAATATTAAATTTAACTTGAATTTGATAAGTATTTGTCATTCAATTCAATTGAAATGAAATATAAGCCACCACTTGCATGAAAATGCAAGCGCAAAGCGCAAATTCAACCACTGTAAGATGATGTCATTTCATAATTGAATTGTAATGACTTTTAAATAACGGTGAATGAATTGAGTTAAATTTTTGTGCAACTGACCGAGACTCATTTAGAGATGGAATATTGTCTCACCTGTCTTTTCTTCGACGAATCCGACACGACGAATAAGTTTGTTGCCACTTTTCACTGGAAGCAAGTAACGCTTCTTCTTATTTGAATGTTCCTGTTCATCATCACTTCTCCCTTCATTTTCTTCTTCTAATCTTTTGATGTACTCATCCTCAAGATTTCGTGACCGCTTCCTTTTTTTTGATTTCCTGGGAATTATTTTCAATATTATTAAATAAAATAAATAAACACCAATTATTTCAATAGGTGGTTGAACGATAATTTACAATGGTTTTCTTTCCAGACAGAACACAATAATAATCTTCTACAGTATTTGATAATAGATGGAAAAAGCTATTATTATTGGTTATAATTCTATTTTTTCTGAGGGTGTGCATAAGTAATGAGAGGAATTATGGGAAGACATAACTACCAACTATGAACTACTAGCTTTAAACACAGTATTAATGCTGTTAATTTACAGAGACAAATAATAATATAATTTGATTTGAGGTGGTTAATAAAATTGACACCAATTGGTTTGGGAAAGTATTATTAAGGTTGGAAGGATTATTAGATAGTGCAGTACACCAACTACCAAAACATTAGGCGGAATATTTCTTTAATAAGATAGAACGGATTCTACCTTCCACACCTCATACACCTATTTCTAAACAAAACTAAAATTTTTTCTCCTGGAAAATAAGTAAAACTTTTTAGCTGTATTCTAATTTGAATGGACACCAGCAGAAACGTACTCTTCATTTTTGGAAATTTCATGTTATTTTTATTTTATTTTCAATTTTTCACATGGATGATTTCATACTATTTTCTTCATAAACTACCTGACCTTATTTCATCAATAGACATTTATATCAAACTTAACTATAAACTCAACTAAGTACTTTTTAAACAAATTTATTCAACCAACTTAGCTATCTTCTTAATTGATTATTTTTTTACAGGAAATTCCCACACACAAGCTTTGCTTTCGTGGGGCTTACATTCATTTCTCCTTCTATTGACACTCCCACCTATTTTAATGTATTATACATTATTTTGTTACCAGTAACTCATGTAATGATTTTTTTCTGTAACTTTCAATGTGTTGATAATGTACCCTTTATTCTTGTGGATTTTTATTGATGCATTGTATAAATGAATGTAAGACAGCAATGTAAATAAATAAATTATAATAATAATTAATTCAAAGCTCTAATGATAGCTATACGAATAGAAGAAAGGACTTCTGCCACTGCAAATATTGACCAAAGTACTAAATAGAAGGCGAGATTCGTTGAATGAAACGAATTTTATTCTTTCCAGAAATCATGTAACTTACAATAATAATTCTCGATATTTTGGTATGTCTATAAATCGTCAGGAATATATAGATATCACCGATATATCGTACCTCAAGTAATCCTCGAATTGACGATTCTTCGAAAAACAAAACCGTTCGAATGATGAAGTCATTTGTTCTAATAATATACCATTAGAGATTCGAAATATTTATTATAAAATATGATTAACTGAGTCAAACATTTTTTAAAGTGCTTCTTTCGATACCTGAACCATTTTCAAGCAATTCTAGTGGGAAATATTATGATTATAAATTAATTGTTGATAATTCATGCATGAATGCATGTTTTTTGTATTGTAGACATAGACAATTAAGATCTTCAAAAAAACAAACACAAACCTTGAATCATTATCATCAGATGATTCATCGTTATCACTGCTGTCATCACGGATGAAACTTGATCCAAAATTAAATTCATCACCATCCTCTTCTTTTTCTAAGACGCTCTCAACCTTCTTTTTGTTCTTCATTCTAGATTATGTAGGTCGGTGATTGAGTAGAAATTCTGGAACAAATTTTTCAATAAAAAATCTCAAAGACGATTTGGGAATTTGGCAATTCAAAATTGAAAATCAGTTGAATAAAAATTATTTCAATAAATTAGCCTTTTTGGAAGTGAATGTTTATATAGGTAGTTGAAGTCGTAGGAAGTATAGACACCACAGGAAAGCTAGAAAAGACATAGTTTATAAACAAAAGAAAAAATATTGACAGATGATATCTCTCAATCACTCAGAAATTAGTGTGCTGTGGAGTTGAGGGTGTTGTGTTCAACACTGTAGTCATACCTACGAAACAGAAAGCAGATTGTGGAAGTGCAAAAGACTCAGTCGGCTGAGCTGATGTGCTTCATGGAGTCCCACAGGGTACAGTACTTGGCCCTCTATTGTTCTTAATATTTGATGTCTTTGACATAGGAGCTTAGTCTCTTTTGTATGCTGATGACACAACACCGTTGGCCAGGGGAAGAAGTATAGACCAGGATGAAGTGGAGTGTGAGACTCCTTGCTACAGCTAAACGATAGTTCAGAAAAATAGGATCCAGTTGAATGAGGACAGGAAATACTCATTATACAAATACATACTGGTCTCGCAGATGTATGTCAAGGAAAAAAGATGAACTACTCAAACGTAGTGACATAGCCTACCACATACACATCTACAACACTCGACATGAAGGGAACTATAACTGCTTCCCTACTCAGGCTATATGTCTGTTCAACACTCTGCCAGGGGAGGTGCAGGACATGCGGTTTGTAGAGTTCTGTACGACAGTTAGGGATAGGCTTAGTGATGTGGGCCGGGTAAATACACAGTGGGTAAGTAGATATTAATTAAGTATTTTATCTATTATTGTCTATTGGGTATTTAACTATCTATCATAACGGTAAAAGTGAAGTTTACTGGCCACCCTTCCAAAAGTCAAATTTCCGGTAAACTTCACTTTAGCCATTCAAAAGCTAGGGTTGGTTGTTAGGTAGGTTAAGACAGGCATATAAAGGGAAATTATGTTAAGGAAATAGTTCATGCCAGTTTACTAAACTTAAAAATTAGGTTAGTGGTTAGTTTCAGGGGTTCAAACGGGTACAAGGGGACACAAGATGATAGGTAGAGTTTGGATTAGAAAGTATTACCAATATCGACTGAAATAGGCTATTTGGCTTTTCGCAACAAAACTCGGCCATATTTCAGTAGCAGTGGTTGTGGTGTGGTTGTTTAGAATGTGACAATAAAAAACCCCATGAAAATGAAGTGGCGGATGAAAATTATTTTCACAAAAGTTGCAACCAAAAATTTACCTCAAGGTAAGTTGGCAGGTAAAGTGCACTTCTTCAATCGTAGTTTGTAAATTCTCCCACGTTTACATGATCATGATTAACTTAGTCCAAATTATATAACCCAGATAAACAATTCACTGACAAAAGCCCGTACTCAATGTCAATGTACACTCTACAGCCTACCTGAACCTTGTATTTAGTATCTACTAAGTGTTTATTATCACTGTTATGCATGCCAGCATGCAGCATATTATTTCAACTTCAAAATCTCACCTTGGGAAGAATAATTAGAATTTATATATGTGAACAATTGTCATAGAAACTTATAATATTTATAGGATCAAGAATAACTGTAGAATATTCGCAATTCAATCTATCACGTGTTAACTTAATAGCCCAATCTTCAATAATTTTTTGACTGTTGTGACTTTGAGTTTGAGGTTATATTATTTAGTCTTGATTTCTATCTCACTGCTATTTGAATCGTATCGACAAATCGTCAAGCTGGGTGAATATAATATTATTATTCTTTTGATCACAATGAAAATTATTTTTTACGAAGATATTATAACATTATAAACTGAAAAAATATATTGTACCTATCAATTTATGCACTGGCTCTTCAAAATATTGAACACAATATTATTTGAAATGTTTTGCATTGTGTTGGTAGCATTGCTGTTTATAGAGGGCGGCCACCAAGTGATCGACAAACCAAAAGGTCGACACGACACATCGTCGACAAACCAAAAGGTCGACACGACACAGCGTCGACAAACCACGTGACTTTAGCTTAAGCGAAGCTCTGTGGAGGGGATAACCGAAAAAGCTTGAAACCAAAACGGCGACAAACCAAAAGGGCGACACGACACAGCGTCGACAAACCACGTGACCCTTTCCACCAATCATAAATCATAATAAAGTATATAAATTCGACTAACGGTTAAATGTTATAGGTTAGAAAACCCGAGATATAATAATATTATATTATTATTGTGAGTCTATTGTTATTGTATGTAACTGTTATGTAAATGCTAAGTAAAACTGGTTTTAATGCTAGTAGTAATTAGTAATGCTAGTTGTCTGTCTGGGTGGCATCTAGGTAAGTCTTAACTTCCCTATTTTATTAGGTACTATTTCCCTATTTCAATAGGTACTCATTTGTTTCATGCCATCATCATGTATAAAATTGTATAACTTTTAGCAAAGATTATTATTGATTGATATTTGATTGAAGTATTTTTTTCAGTTATTACTACTATCAAGTAGAAATAGCAAGGTTCTGATTCCCAAAAATGTCATTAGAACTGTAGTTTCCCGGAATATCCAAGTTTGCATGATTGTATTGTTTTTAATTACCGGTATAACAGTCTTTCTAACAGCCTCTGGCAACATGATAAAATGACTCCAGCTTGGTCAATATTGGCTATAAAATTATTGATTTGGTCTCAATTGCAGGAGACATTCCAATCTACACTTTGAGATTAAATCAGTAGTTTTTGAAACAATATTGACCGAGATGTAGTCATTTTCTCATCTTACCAAAGGCTCTTCTTTGCTTGGACAGACTGTAGTATTGTTATCACAAGAAGACTTATTCTTCCTTCTCATAAGATAAAGTGTAATATTCAATATTCAACCTCTTGCTCTCTTTCTCTAATATTATCAATATTAACCCCCCTCTCATTTTTACAAATTATCAGGCCCACTTATAAGATAACATACTTTTATCCGGTTGGATAATTCTCAACTCAGCTATTATTGGATGATCCCAACCCAACTTATGTATATTTTCCCTTACTTTTCAATTGTCATCAAAATTATCTCAAACAAAAAAAACAGATTGAATCAAGTAATAGTTTTATTTAATTACAAAATTTTAGCCTATTGAGTATAAAAGAATAGTTTTGGAGCCTACATTCCCAATTATTATACCTTTTTGACCCCTAATTATTCATCTTTTTCATCTCATACCAGGAGGTATGAAGTACCCCCCCCCCCCAAAGGCCCAAGGTGTCCGGTTTTTTGACCCAAGCAATATACCCTTATATAAACGCTAAGGAAACTCCAATTCTATATGTCCATGCTGCATTTGTACACTCTGTGTTTGATCATTGCTGTCGCATGGTTTCATAAAAATTTCATGAAATTATTTGAAAAGAAGTACTTATCAATTAGCCAATATAAATTAGGCCTACAATTTTTAAATTCATGTTTTATTTCTCAATTGGTGTTGAATCTCAGAAAGCATATCAATGAGCCTTTGCTGTAAGATGCACAGACAATAATAATTATATTAGGCCTATATTCAAGACCTGAAGTCAACTTTAATCTGGATTTAGTCAATGATAGTTGAATGTACCGGTAAGCTGATAAATCTTGTTATTAATTTAAGATAACAAGAGTTCTATTATTTTGTTAGTAGATTTGTAAAAACTGTACTCACACAGCATTTATTCATGTAGGCTATTATTAATCTTTTTTTAATAAAATGACCATTTTTGCACAAAAATGGTCTTGCTAGACCTTTATGTTACATGGCAGATGAAAGGTTTTACGGCTAGAAAAAAAATCATATGGATTGTGGATAAATTACATTTAAAGGATGTTAGAACCAATTTTTATCTTGCTTAGGGTGATGTCATACCAGACACAACACAAACAGACAAGAATAAAATGCAAAGATGTATATTGCTCATATGTAGGCTATCTGGGTGTAGAGACTGTATAATCATAGCACCACATTTCCACTTGGAGGATTCTATGTTAGGCCTACTGGATTAGAATTCAAAAAGTTCAACTCAATTCTTTGTTCAAGTCTTAACTTGAGAACACTCCAGAGATTGTCATAGAGAACATACATTCAGATTGTCAAAGATTGGGTGCCTCATTAGAGTGAGTGATAACGTGATGGTCTGATAACCAGAGGTACCCACTGAGGTTTGATTCTTCACCAGGGAAAAGGTTTTAACCAAAGCACAATCACATGAATATGGCCACCACATCTTTTGGAAGTGATACAAAAAGCTGTCGGTCCCTAATATGTAGTTTTATCATCTTGATCATCATCTCTCTCTCCCTCTTTACCCATGCACATGCCTTAGAGCCCATGAGGACATCAACCTCAGAAAAAATTGATAATCAACTGTTTTAATCTAATTCAACGTCGCTCTAGTGTTATTTATTATATTCAAGTTCCTATTGTGATTGATAAAAAATTTTATTAAATTGAAATAGATCATAAGATATCAACTTATAAGTTTTTTCAACTTTTCTCAATGGAATAATATCCCAAAAATAAAGGATGAATAAAAATTGTATTTGATAAACTACAAATAAGTCAATCATTTTCAAGTAAAATATTTGATTGTTTAATTTTAGATCAGGGAACCGTCAATTACAATTTTGAAAGATGTGTCCAAAGACTCATAGATCCGTATAAGTGCCCCTGCAACAATGTGGCTGTCATCAAGAATGTCCTTGACAACGAGAAGAGAAATTAAGGTAATATCGCCATTGAATATTTATTATATGCATTTCAAATTTTTGAATGGTTCTTGATAATATATATTATAGTATAAGTGATTAGTAGTCCCACTCCCTGACTGCTCTCTGGGATGAGGTTGATTTGTAATTGTGTTCACATTACAGATAATTCAGCTTTCTTTACCAGGAGTATTTATAGAAATAGAAAGGTCTGTACTCTTTTTCCCTCTCTATGGAAATTACGATATCCTTCAAATTAAATGTGTCAAATTAATTGTTTTTATTTTGCTATTTTGATTTGATTTGATTATGATATGAGTTCTTCAATGTTGTGAGCTTGGGGTAGAGTTCTAGCCTCTAGGATAATCAAGAAAACTGGTCAAGCTCTTCAGGTAATATATTGAATAAAATATATTGCGACTTTGGCTCAGTCGGTGTTGGTTTGGGGACTGTGAGTTCTGTATGGAAATTTATGGCTTTTGGGCCGGTATTGGCCGGGCTGGAGTTATTTTCCCATCTTTTTGGGGTGTTTTCTTTGCTTGAACAGACTGTAAAGTGGAGTGAATATGAAACTGGCAACCAGCTGGTAGGCCTTGGCCCTTCTTGGGCTGTTGAGCCATTAACAAACAAAAAGTACTTGAGGAGGAGGAGGAAGGGTAGTAACCCCGTTGGTCATCTGCAAGTCGGCCATAGTGGCCAATTTGTTGCAAGATGGACAGCCAAGCACCGCTTTTTTGTCTTGGAACAATTTTTCATAGACAAGCAATAAATAATTTATCACGATGCAATGCTTCAATAGCATTTTGGTGTAACTTAACTTCCTGCTAGTCCTGTCCTGCTACTGTCCTGCTAGATCACAATATGACCTCTCAGCTTGTGGTTTTTCCTGAAAGAGACAATCCGAGCGTAAATAACGGCTATTGTAGATGAAAATGTACTAAATGTAATGGAAAATTTTGAGGAATGAATTCTGGAGTGCATCAATGTGGAAGGACGCCATCTTCCTGAAATAATGAGCCGGCCCGGTTGGCGCAGTGGGCTGGGGCGTCACAACCTTCAGTCCGCTAGCACTACCGCTGGTCAGGGTTCAAGACCCAGTATGGCTGTTTTTCACCTCATCATTCACCTTTGCACTCATTACCCATTATCCACGCACAAGCTTAAATGCTTATGTGGGCAACATCCAAAAAATGAAAAACATCCAACATGAAAAAATCTTTTGTACATGATTTTCTGTAATAGGTTGCTGCTGAGAGTAGTATCCAAAAACGTAATTAAATTATCATTATTCATGAAAGTCAGTGTTATAATAAATTCTAATATAACCATACTTTTTGCTCCACTCTGTATATTATTCAAACTAGTCTTCTCAATTGTGTAGACTTTGACTGTAGATTTCCTAAAACTCCAACACTTGTTGGTTCTAGAAATGTGATAAACTTTCAAATATACCTACATTTTCAAAACTTTTTAAAATAATTTATTTATTCACATTCAGCATTCAGGCTATTAATGAAAATAATAATTATTTATTGATTCATTTGAATGAGGCTACACTATTAAAGTACTATTAATATTATGGTACATTATAAACTTCAAATAACTTACTGTGTATTTTATAGCCTTATTTTATTAAGCTTAGCTTTTATAGCCAGATGTGTGTTGTGAGAGAGTGGAAGCTGTTTTGATGTAATTATTGAGCAATAGACAAATGGCAACAGTGCACTTCTACTCACATAAGAAAATTCATTGCAATTAGGCAATCATTCTGTGCATTCTGTGTTAAAGAACTATTTACAGTACCTAGTTAATTTCTTTTTTAAATTTGGCATGGGTAGCTACTATATTTTGCTCATGACTACCTGGTTGAAATTTATAACAATCTCTTCTTGTTTTTTCCTTAATTTCAGGGCTACTTTTAACACTGATTTTTTATTTTAAATAATCATCAAAGTACCCTTTTTGAATTATTTTTTAAATGCATTACATGCTTCAACTAATTATTGTCATTTTCAATCATTGTTAATTCAAAAAGGGTACTTTGATAATTATTTAAAATAAAAAACAATCTCTTCTTCTATCATAAATTAATTACAATTATAAATAACATTGTTCATTTATTCTATTACAGACAACATTTAACAAATGCGCTGCCCATTGTGAACACCAGTAAAACCTGTTCATCCTGCAAAACAATTCAACATTTCGAATGTTCTACAGGCAGACATGTGATTTATTTTTGAAATATAATTTTTCATTATTGAAATCTCACTTTTTGTCTCAATTTTAGTGTAATACAATATCAGCAACACACCTCCTAAATCTCATTTATAATGGGGTCAGGACAATAAAGCAAAGGGAGAGGTGGTTGCGGTTGAATTGCTGTTTTTTTGTTCCTTACTGAGAGAGTAACCAATCCAAGGGAATTATAGTTCATGTCAAAACGTTGGGCTGTTTCGTCTGCTCCTTCTGCGCTTTTACAGCTAATGTTGTCAATTAGAGGTGTGCTTCAGCTAGGCAAGCATACATGATGTTTTTTTCTAATTAAAAGTGTAATATGGTGAAAATTGAGTTGTTGTATTATTGAAGTTTTATTTTTGTGTGTATGTAATAAATTATTTTTCAGGTTGATGAACTTTTAGATTTAAGCAAAATTTTTACATGAACTTTGGTTTGGATTAGAATTGGTAACGTTGAATAGAAAATTGCTAACTTGCTGAAGCTTAGTTGTCGAAATTATTGTTGTTGGTGCATTCCCAAGTACTGGTTTCAATTTTGTAACCAAAAATGCTACCTTATTTGGAAGTGTACCAATAGGAGAATGACCCTTGGAATTTTCGCTGGGAATTAGTCCTGACTCCACGTGTAGAGTGGTTGGAGGGGGAATGATTTCCAGTGCTAATTGAAGAGTTCGATTTGAAACACGGAGCGGTAAACATCAATATGTAGAGTGAGCAGGCCTCGGCTCTCTGAGGGGGGGGGGGTTTCCCTTCAGAGGCGCAAAGTTGTCAAGATTTCTATGTTCGGTATACATTGTGATTTGCTTCAAAGTAATTTTATCTTTTGTTCTTATTCAAATCAATGTTTTAAAGTTGTTGGAAGTGAAATTGGGGGTTTAGTTCTTTTCAGTTTGAGAGTCAAAGTAAAGTATGAAAGTGTCTGTGAATATTCGTTGTGTATCATGTGTTTTAATCATAATTTTGATGAGTGCTAAACATTTGTTGTTTTTTTACTCTAGCTCAATTTTAAATATAATCAGTAGAACTTTGACCGAGGCCTTAACAATAAGTAGCAGGTCAGCAATGTATTCCAAGAGTTAGGATAATAATTTGAAGTTTTAATTTTTGAGAAATATCTGATTTGTCTGAGTCGTTTTTTTCTCTGAAAGTTGTTTTTCTTTGCAAAAGTTTGATAATGTAACATGATTTCAATCGACTGTTTTTTTCTAAATATTAAAAGAATTTATCAAGAGTTCAATAAACAATTCAATTAATCATTCTAAAGATTTTTCATTGAGGTTCCTGGCTCGTAACTGTTACTTGCTAAAATACTTTTCAAAATAATAAATCATAATAATTAGGCATTTGAATAAACGTATCCACAACCAAGCTCCCAACCGATCAGGATTTTGTTACAGTCAGATACAGAAAAATTTAGTCAATATTAAAAAAATAGTATAACTCGGCCCAGCCGTTACAAAAGCAATAGTAAATGCTTTACATCAACTGTTAGTAGGCTACATCAGCTAGGAAACCGCCCAACCTTTTGGCAATAGTGCTATACCATATGAGAGGGGTACTGGGACAAATGGAACATGTATAGCGGTACCGTAGCCTACCACAAGAAAAACCACGAGGTTTACCGGGAGGAGGAGATTGGTGGGATAATAAATTAAATGCGAACCTGTGTTCAGAGATGGAAGAGTATCCCGGTTGATCTCATTTTAACGAGAGAACGATCTGTGTTACTTACATGCTCATCTCCTTTCATGATTGAAGGATGGAGGAGGGGATGAGGATGTAAGATAGGGAAGGAGTCCTCGATACAAAAGAGGATGTTCCTTCAGCGCTCTTCTCATTTGTGTCCGACAGCTGGTTAATGATATCTGAGTGCCAATTCGGATTATTATCTTTCCACAACTCTCTGTGACAACAATATTTAACGGTCTTTTTCTCTAGAGCACCACTCTGACAATATAGGTGCAAAGAATCTCAGAAATTATTAATTCAACTCTTTTAAAAACCTCGCCTGATTCTTCCAATTTAATGGCCAGGTATCAACATATGCTTTAAGCTGTGTAGGCTTAAATCCACTGGCGGTTTGTGCCCACGAAACAGGTGAAGTGCTGTACAGTAAAAGATAAGGGCACTTCACCTATTTCGTGAGCACGAGCCGCCAGTGCTTAAATCTGATCTTGTGGTTCTTAGGTACTATCACCTTTTGCAGCCATTAAACTGGTTGAGCTGGAATTATTTAAACTTTGGTGGCAAGTTGCGTGAAAATCAAAACTAGGTCTAACTACTGTAAAATATGATGTCATTTAACATAACCGATGAATGAGAATGACATTTTGAATGAGAATGTCATTTTATAATAGTGAAATCAATGAGATTTTCATGAATTTGGATGTGTGTGTTAATTTAAGTTATAGTAGGTACCTACTCAACTACCTAATTAATTATTTTAAATTTTATTTCATCATTGTAGTTCAATATGGAGTTGATCATTCAACAAATTCAATATTTTTTTTTTTCAAATAAAGATGATATTTACAAATATTTTCTCAAAAAATGATTTTTTACGTAATTAGTAAATGGTTTATCTATAGGCTGTTATACTGGCAATATATGAAAAAGAGTGATGTGGCAAGTAAAGTAGATTACCTGCTACTTTCTATTTTAAATGGTAGCTTATTTAACAGAAAATTAATTAATTGTAGATTGTATGGGAAATAATGTTTTTTTAGCTATAATTCAATAAGCCTGTATGTTTTTCAAAACATTTCCATTCTCAAGAGATTATTTCTTATCAACTCGAAAATTTAAAGATATTAGAATTGGCCAAGTTTGATATATCCAATAATAGGAAACAGCAAAACTGGTATAAAATGAAAAAGTAACTTATCTGATTGAATTGATATTATATTGGTGACCTATGGAGAACATTGGTGAAGAAAAGCTGGTAACGTATCATACCAATAAGGTGAGTTTTTTAATTCATATTGAAAATGATATGAACTCCTTATTATTGATACTATTGATAGTTTTATTTATTTATTTTCCTTTGAGACAATTATGGATGCCATACACTGTGAATTATTCATACTTGCTCCAATATATATTTTTAATAAACATTAATTAAGGAAGTAAACATTTTACTTCCTTTATAATGAAAGAAGAAATGTTTAAGCCTATTTAACATTGAATAATAATTAAAATTGCTTCAAGTTTTTGGCGTAGTGGTAGTGGCAAGGGAGGATAATCTTTTAAAAGTTTGGAAACCCATACAAAGTAAGATTCATTTGATAACTTTCTATTAATCCTCAAACAATTTATTCAAAAAAAAAAACTTAATATTGGTGTATGGATTATGGTAGCAATTCATATTTAATACACTAAATAATTATTCCAAAAATTTATATTAAGCTATAACTTATATTTTGTAATTTTAATATTGATATAGTTATTGCACCAGAAAATTGAATTCTGCTTACTATGATTGCCATGAAAGGTCTTGATATTTATTTTCAAAATGATGCATCAAACAAGATAACTTAATTTACATAATAATTAACACATAGGTACCTACCATAATAGGTAACTTAGGGCCGGTTTCTCCAAAAAAGTTAATCTGAATTTTGGATTAAACCATCAGCTGGCTCAATTGAAACACAAGTTAATAAAAGTGACCATACACTGACAGCTGATACATTAAACTAAAATTTCAGTTGAACATATTTGGAGAAACTGGC
This sequence comes from Sogatella furcifera, assembly GCA_017141385.1. Taxonomy (NCBI): domain Eukaryota; kingdom Metazoa; phylum Arthropoda; class Insecta; order Hemiptera; family Delphacidae; genus Sogatella; species Sogatella furcifera. The sequence continues at coordinate 29,227,952 of CM029550.1, forward strand.
CCTTATAGGCCTACTGGTATAATATAATAGGCTATAAAATATGATCTGTACCAAATTGGACAATCAATTTAGAAAGTGTTTGAATAATTATGATACAAGAAGAAGGTATTTCATTGATAATAATTTATAATAGACCTACAGTACTCATTAGTACCAGATCTTCTGTGCCAAAATTTTATTGTTCTTGTAGTCTTTCATTGCTTGTTTAGCCTACCCTTCTTAATTGAATGCTGCCTATCATGTAGGGAGTGAATTGAAACACATAAACTACATTATTATATCACTCAAAAAGAATATAATGTTGCTGTTAATATACCATATTTATGTTCCACTACCTTTCTAACATTTTGAGAATAAATTCAGCATCAAACAATAGGACTATTGATTTGTTAAAGTACTGAGTAGCCTGAATAATCAAATAATGAAATTTCCCTCATGATTTGATCAATTTACAACTCCATTTGTTAATATAACTGAAAATCAATTCTATATTATCCAGATCCACGTAAACTAATCAATAATTATTGTTAGAATATCTTGGAAAGCATTTTGGAATTGGAGTTCAAAATTGGCGGTTATTTTTTGAATCTGTTAGCCTACCAACAGTTAATTAATTAACTCAACACAACAACTTCTTGAATAATTATTAAGGCAACCCTCCAGAATCTATCTCATTAATAACCTCAAAAAATATGTAATGGAATGAAATTGATTCATCTCAATCAATAAATCGCAAATGAATAATGAATAATATATTATTCTTCTTGCTTAAATTTGGTATATTGGTAAAAGAATGTTACGTGATTTACCACGTGGTAGAAGGTCACGTGGCTTGTCGACGCTGTGTCGTGTCGCCCATTTGGTTTGTCGCTGTTTTGGTTTCAAGCTTTTTCGGTTATCCCCTCCACAAAGCTTCGCTTAAGCCAAAGTCACGTGGTTTGTCGACGCTGTGTCGTGTCGACCTTTTGGTTTGTCGCCGTTACGGTAGCCACCCGTTTATGATAAAACGCCATTTTGAAATGTATATACTTTTCGATAAAATCAAGATGGCGTCTGAAATTTTTAACCTCAAACTTACTTTCTTCTAAATTACTAAGATTTTTTCGTTTATTCCAAATCTTAATTATTTTCGAACTGTTTTGCGTGAATATCATCATGAGGTATGATATGACATAATAATAAAAATATATGATTCAATTGTTGTGATGATTCAGTAGATTTTATTCAATCCATTGAAGAGCAGCCAATAGAGCAATGTCAAGAGGCTAAAGTGTAGTTTACCTGTCACTCTTCCAAAAGTTAAATTTTGAGTTGTAAGCGATGGTAAAGTGTAGTTTACCGGCCACCCTTCCAAAAGTCAAATTTCTGGTTGCAATCGATTAAGTATGTTATTCTGATGAAAAAACAAAAAAAAATTAGCTGTCGCTGTCCAGTAGTTTTGAAATAAATTAAGTTTAAAGTTTGGTCTGTGGAAGCTCTCTTGGCATAACATCATCCATATTCTGACGCATTATTTTAACAAACGTGTTGTATTTTGCCTCAAATGACTCATGTTCAGTCACCTGTCTCCAATCTATCTTGCTCAATCTCTTCATATTTGGATTTGAGTAATTTCAGCTATACTTGTACTTTATTGATATCTTACGCTTTTCTGCTTTGACAGTACAGAGTATAGATCGGTGATCAGAAACTTCATTTTGATACCTTTATTTTGTCAGGCTGTAGATTGTGGTAGCAGCCATCTATACTTGTAGTCGATGTTGGAGTCTTTCTTGTTGCCAGCAATTTATACAGAGTGTTTCAGGAGGAATGTGCAATACTTCTCAGGCTGATTCCTTACACCAAGTGGACAAATAAGTTCCATGGGATAAACCTTCCAAAAACGCTTTGTTACCGAGATAACAATGGCAGAAAATTTTTCAAAAAAGATCACTTTTTCTCATTTTTAGTGGCTTAACTCAGGTTCTAAAATGATAAATTCTCATGTAAAACTAGCTGAGGAATTCAATGAAACCAGTTTGAAGTTTGTAACTTCAACGGTTACTGAGATGATTGGAAAAATATGCTAAAAAACGTCATTTTTCAACAATAAGGGTTATAACTGGATAAGGAATTATAAATTTGAATTTTTTATGAATGGAAGTTGAAGAGAGTCGGATTACGAAGAAAGAGTTAAATGACGGCAATTGTGTAAATCTTACCCCAAATCTCAGAAATAGCAATCAAAAATCGCAAAATCGCTACTAAACACAAATTTTTCAATTTTGCTATATTTTGCCAATTTTGCGATTTTTGATTGCTATTTCTGAGATTTGGGGTAAGATTTACACAATCGCCGTCATTTAAATTTTTCTTTGGAATCTGAATCTACAACTTCCTTTAATAAAAAATACAAATTTATGATTCCTTATCCAGTTATAACCCTTATTGTTGAAATATAGCGTTTTACAGCCTATTTTTCCAATTATCTCAATAACCGTTGAAGTCACAAACTTCAAACTGGTTGAAGTTTCATTTCATTGAATACCTCAGCTTGTTTTACATAGGAAGTTATCATTTTGGAACATGAGTTAAGCATCTAAAAAATGAGAAAAATTAATATTTTTTGAAAAATCTCAATTTTACGCCATTGTTATCTCGGTAACAAAGCGTTTTTGGGGGGTTTATCCCATTGAACTTATTTGTCTACTTGGTGTAAGGAATCAGCCTGAGAAGTATTGCACATTCCTCCTGAAACACCCTGTATGTGTATATGTGTGTATATTGAGAGTGTTCTTCAATTCTGCAAAACAAGTAAGGGAAAAGCACCAGTATTGGCCACTGTTTCAGTAGTGGCCACTTGAATGGTTTTTTCTTTAGAACACGAATTTGATGCCTCCAATAAGTTCTAAACCTATACTATTAGCAGCTTATACTATTTAGCAGCTAAATAGTTCAAGTAGGAGCTTTCAGAACATCATTAGAGATTTTTGAGAGAGATTCATTGTTGCTATTTCACTCGAATAAGTGGTTTCAGTAAGAAGTTCAGTTTCCTCTTAGCAGTTTCAGTAAGAAGGCATGTATACAAATTCTTGTATTATGACAGTCTGAAAATCTGTAAAGAAAGTCTGTAAATTCCGTTATTTCTGGTGTTATAATCATTCCCTAGAATGTCTAGATTATGTTTAGAAGGTTTCTAGCTAAATGCAGCTAATATTTCGGCGTAAAATCTGACTGGCCACTACTAGAGCAAGAAACCGTGAATAATCTAGTAGTGGCCACCCAATAGAAATTGTTGTAGAAGTTGTAGATATTGTTGTAAAAGTTGGTGTAATTTGAATTTATGTTCTCCTTAGACGGTTTCAAACAGGTTACAGAGGAAACATAACTTTACAATGTCTATTTTCTGGTTTAACCTCATTTTTCTAGTGGCTTGTAACCAACAACAATGCATTACCAATTCAACTCATTTTAATATAACCTACTATTATTTCTGGCGTTATAATCAATGTCTGGAATGAAAAATTAGCTCACTTGAATAATTGCAACAAACAGCTTGGGAAATTGACTTGTCAATGAGCATAAAACATCATGTGGCCACTATAGAATCAGTGCCTGGCCACTATTGAATCATAGTGGCCACTTTAGAATCAAAATTGAGTTTCACGAAAAATTTAATAATTCATTTGTGAATTCACATATTCGCCATTTCAAGGAATAGGTCAATCAGGAAGGATCTGGGCTACATTCTTTTTGAGTTTTGGATGAGATGGCTGATAATATGGTCTCACAATTCGGCATAAACTATAAAAAATTCCTTAAACATGGCCACTACTGGTGCTTCTACCTTAGGTAGGCCTACTGTCAGTTTTCAGAGAGTCAATATTTATCAACAAGTATCAGAATTTTGTTATGTTTTTATGAAAAGTCATGTAGCAAGGATCCCAGTTTAGTGAGGTAATCATTTGCTGTTTTGAGATCAGGAGATTGATCTCCTAGATTGAAGACTGGGAAGGTTGAAGGAAAGAGATTGGCTTGTTAATGAAACGTCCAAATCAGGAAAGATATGAATTATTTAAAGGTTTTTAGGCCTTGAATAGTTAAAGCCTGGGTAGGTAGGAGGAAGAAGAGTGGCTTTTCAACTAAGACGTCCAAGGAGATGGAATTTAGAATATTGGAGGTATGTAGGCCTTGAATTAACAAAGCCTAAGTTGGAAAATAGGAAATGGATTGGCTGTGTCAACCAAGATGTCCAAGGAGATGAAACTTAGAATATTTAAGATATATAGGCATTGAATAAACAAAGCCTAGGTAGGAAGGTAGGAGGAAGAAGAGTGTCTTATTAACTAAGACATCCAAGGAGATGGGATTTCGGATATTTAGAAGGAATTTGGAAGGAACCCAAGCAAAGTAGAATCAAAGAGAATTTCTCCCACCGTGAAGTTCATTGCACTGATAAAACTGAACTAGCCCGTTGAGTACTAATTAACAGCCAGTTAAATATTTCCCAGAGAAGGAGACCGTCCCAGTAAGCAGGGAAGAAGTGACCTCTACAAGACTTCGGTAGAGTCAAAATAGAATTATTGAATAAGTACAACAAATACTCAAAACCTAGCTAGAGCAGGTGTCAAACTAGAGCACTTGACCCGGTCAGGAGAAGACAAAGAGTGAGTGTCTCGTCGCTGGAGCGGGGTATGGCCGGTGGCGGTAAACATCTCGCAGGGGAGGGTCCTATTTTCAACACCGTAACAGATATTGGCCTAACATGCATAAGACATACAATAACGATGGATGTCACTCATGCGCTCTTCAATGATCGTTCGTTTGAAACGAGGTCATTCATTATATGCAGCACTTTGAATATAAAAAGCCACTTTGCCGTTTCCTTTGTGACGCCTCCTAAATTATTAAAGTCTACTCCTTGGTCTTCATCCTTCTGTTTAGTCAATTTTCAAAAATGTAATAGTCTCTGAAGCTAAAAAAATTCCCTTCATCAAGATAAAGTAATATCTTATTATGGTTGACTGTAATTTCAAATGGAGATCACAACAGAGGTAATATATACATTCTGAAATAGTTATTCATGGATCTTTTGGCTGTAAAGTTGAATAATAAAGTTATTGAAATAAATATTCATAATTAATTTTGAATAATAAACTGTATCTTTTTCCAGGAAAATGGCGCAATGAAATTGAAAATCAGCTTGCACAATTATTGTCGACTTTGCGCTATAGGAAATGCCCAGTTATTGCATTGTGAAGAGGTTCTATTTGATAATGAATCTTCAAAAACTACCCTTAGAGATCTGGTTCAAATGTATATGCCAGCTATAGTAAGTTGAATTTAATTTAATAACGTATATTAATTATATGATGGAAATGGGTGCGGCAGTGTGGACGGGTGGCTTTTAATAATTTTGAAAGTGTTATCAGTTTTCATTCAAATACAAATTTATTGATAGCAATATGTTCGCATGGAAATAATATTTGAGGCAATCCAATGTGGAAAATCACCTCATTCGTATGGTGATCGAAATCGTTGATTCAGTGCGGTATTGCCCTGTTCGCGAACTACGAGCGCAGTCTCATTCCAATAATATTCCAAGGGTTCCTTGCGTGTATTCTCGTTGCAGGTTCGTGAATAAATAAGATACAGATTGAAATATATTTAGTTTTTCTTAGGATATCCGAACTACTCCATGCTACTCTAGTTTCCGCGACTGGGTAGATTCAAAATTGTGGATGCTGTATTTCATAGAAAAGTCCATAAAAATGTATCCATCAATGACAAGAACTTGAAAACCCGGATTTATACCCGGATTTATTTGAAAATTTAACTATCCAGATCTTTGTGATTGCATATCTTGGGCTGAAACGTCATTTTGACCAATAAAAAAAATACTTTTTTTAACTTTTACAATATAGCTCTCTCAACTTGTGCGAATTTTGTCCTTCGCCTATTCCAAAGCACGGGGCTTGTTCTCGTTTAAGGTGGTGTTTTGAGAGGGCATAGCTCTATTCCGATGAACGTTGATGAATGGCGACGAAACTCAAGCTGTACGATCGACTGTAGCTGACTTATTATTTCGGAAAAAAACAGTTATAGGCTAAAACTATGTTCTTTATCGTCAAAGGCTCCATGACGACAAATGGAACTGAAACATATAAAATGGTGAGAACTCATGAGTAGAACGTCACCTTCCTCACCACTCTCGGTGGCAGATGCAAAGAGTACTACCCGTCTCAAAAACGTCCGTCCTCTTTACCGCACCCATTATTTGATAGTACTGTACACTCAATTTTCTTTCATAAATATTCACCCATACACTACTTCCTATTAGTCTGTTCAATCTCTCAATCCATAACAATAATGCAAACGTAGCCAATTAATTTAATTATTTCAAAGTAAAAACGAACATATAAAAATGTAGAATTTATGTTGATGATATTTTCAAAATTATAGCAGAAATTGTTCAATTGTCTCTTTCGCTGATGACACGGCAATCACGTTATCCAGCAGTGACACTTATAAGTACGCTGAAATAGCTCTAAAAAGTAGAACCCAACGCTAGGGTGTTGAAAATACACGAAGAGACTTGCAAATAATCACCTAAACAACTGTGAAATTTTGGAGAAAGCCAAATCAATCAAATATTATAACAAATAACAAATATAGGGGTAATAGTTGATCAAAATCTGAAATGGGAATGCCGCATTGATTAACTTATATTATAGACTGAAATAATATAGGCCTATTTTAATTCCTACAAATTGAATAGATTAGAAATTTGAAAATTATCCCCCTAATATAGTTATAATGCACATGCGGAGTCTTCATTTCAATGCTGGTTTGGGGCCATGAACTCGCATATTAATAAGCCTTCTCTTCCGAAGCACTTGAAAAGAGTGGCATTAGGTAGACTTTATCCTATAGCCAATTATTTTTAAAGAACTTCATGTATTAACTATCCGGCAGCTATTTATGAAGAAAATTGCAGCCCTAATTTATTCTAGGGCTGATAAAAATTCAATTTTATTTAGACAAAATAATTACAATATAATTATAAGACCATTTAACAATAAAGTATTCGATTTCCGTTTCACCATAAAAAATATGCAGACACCAAACACTATAATTATACGTATAATATGCAGTCAAGTATTGAGTATAAATTACATTCAGCTTTTGAATATCAACATTACTTGAAAACCATTTTATTAATAAGTTGGTTGGATAAAAATTAACTTCTATTTCAGAATTGGTAGCTTAATTTGAATTCTTATCAAGAGTATTCTGTTGAGATATCTTGATTGGAATTTATGTTAAGTTTTTCATTTGCATGAATTTTATTTTAATAGAATTCCTATAGTATAGAATAGTAATAGCTGCTTGAATCATACTTCTTAAGCATAATTCAATCGTACAATAACTTACAAAATTACACAGTTTTGACTTATTTGATGTTTTTTTAATTTTTTCCAGCTCAAAGACGATGAAGGAATACTCCTACCAAAAAAAATTTGCATTGCTTGTGTCAAGGCAATGCTCAACTGGGGAGATTTCATCCATAGAAGTTTGAACTCGCATAACTATTTCATGAAGCTGCTAAGTAGAGAATTCGAAGTACCTGCTGATAATGCAGAAATTGTAACTTTCATCAGGGAAACTAAAAACTATTTCTCGGGCAGTTTGGTCAGGTACTTTTCAAGACTAACACCTGAAAGCAGAGTTCACTTTGAAAAGAAATCTACTCCATTGAATAAAAATGAAGCAATGGAAGACAAGTCCAAAAAAGTGCTTCTTATGAAAGATGCTGTGCAAAAATATACTTCATCCGATGAAATTAAAGAAGCCGATATTTATCAGCCAAATAATGAGTTTGAGAAGAGTGCCGTTGATACTCCATCACTTGGCAAGCGTCATTCAGTCGATTCTTCGACACTACCATCAATTTTCAAGCGGAAAGTCTGCAGAGCAAGGGCCAGAAAAAGGAGAAGGATTTCTAGTCCATCAGAAAAACGTGGTAGAGCTTTATTACAACAAAAGTATTTGTGTCAGAATCAATCGTCGCTCTCTTATAGCACTGGCCATCCAGAACCATTTCTTGTGAGTCTGAACTCCTCTTTGCCCGAAAAATTGTTTTGCACGCCTTCAGTTACGTTGTACCAAGAAATTGTTAGCAACAGCGATCCTTATGTACCGGTAAGTCAACCTATTGTCAATTAATAGTATTTCTTTAATTTAATATTTAGTAGTATTAATCTTTAATTTAATACAATTAATTTAAGATTCAGTCTAAACAATTTCTGCAAAATTTATTTTACCAACCGTAGGTAATTAGAAAACAAAGTATTCTACAGTTCATGGACGCCGAGAAAAGAATTTTAGTAGACCTGTAATGATATGTAGGTGGTAGAGCTCAAGGTAGCATTCCTAAGTGACGGCTCGAGCTGCATACCTCCAGCTGCACGTCTATATCTTTGCAGATTACATAGTAATTAGCCTATAGTAGCCTATAATGTATAGTATTAGTAGCTACAAATACTAATATTACTAATACTATGAAGCCACTAATACTACATAGTAGTAGCACTGAATCTATATCTATAAAAGCGAAATGGCACTGACTGACTGATTCATTCATTCATCACCAGAATTAAAAATCCACTGAACCGAATGCACTGAATATTGATATAAGTTCATTTTGTAAATATTTATGGTAAACAAAAACTTTAAATAATGTTTTATTATTCAATCACGCATTGAATATATATCTATATAAGCGAAATGGCACTGACTGACTGATTCATCACCAGAATTAAAAATCCACTGAACCGAATGCGTTCAAATTTGGCATGTATGTTCAGCTGGACGTTTAGACGCGCGCTAAGAACGGATTTTAAAAACTTTTCAGGGATACGATAAATATTTGAGTTTTTGTATCGTTTTCTCAATTTTTTCGAGAACCAATCGGTAGAAAATGTTGATATTTGGTGGGCAGGTTCAGATAAGGTCTAGAAATGTTGTGTTGAAATATTTTTGAAATCTGTTCAAGACTACGCCAGTAATCAGGTTTTCAAAATTTTAGATGTATTGCGGGTTGCATATCTTCCGCCTTGATACGACCAATCCTTAGTGTAAATTCAATGGTTCAGCGAGATTATAGATGGAGTAATTAAGAAGATATTGAATCAAGTTTCAAACAATTCTCACGGTTACGCTCAATATTAGCGTTTTACTTTTTTTCGGAATTTTTCTTAGATTTTCCGAGAACAAATTGGCAGAAGATGTTGAAATTTGGTGAACAGGTCTAGATTAGATCAATGAATGCTGTGTTCAATAAATTTCGAACCCCTTCTGAACGGAATTTGCAGGCGAGCGAAGCGAGCCTGTTTGTCTCAGTTGACACTGGCAGATGTTTTGCAGGCGAGCGAAGCGAGCCTGTTTGACTCACTTACACTGCCGTTACTGGCTGGTGTCCAGGGGGCGGAGCCCCCTGGCTAGGCGGAGAAGGCGAGCAAAGCGAGCCTGCCGGCTAGTACTTTATAATTTTGTTAGCCGACTAGTCTTTCATATTAGTGTCCGTCTCTTCTGTGCATGCTTTAGTTTGATGGTGTAATTTGTTCAAGATTTCGAGTCCTGTTATTATTTTTTCAAGGGTTCAATCAAGGAGAGTGAAGATGATTGCAGGATGTTGGATGTAGATAATCTTGTGGATGGAAGCACTGCATGGGTATATCGCTTGAAGAAGAGTGAGCTGGCCTATGTGTTGAATTCGTATGGAAAGAATGCACAAGGCAGTTGCATTACTCTACAAAAACGGCTCATAAACCATTTGAAGCAGCGAATCGATGTAAATGAACATCAGGTAAAATCAAATCATCTATTGTTTTGTTACATAAAAAGGAACTTTTTTTGTTGAGAAAACAGTGTTCTGAAGTTTGTGCCCTTCACTGGCTGTCAATTCTAAAACACCAGACCTGTCCAGGGCATTGTCTAAAACTCAATGCCCTTTCCTCATTTATGGAAAGCTTTCATCCTCCTTGAACCTAAACCAATGGACCATTATAATTCCTTATTTATTTTACTTCTTACTTTATAAATACACACAATTTCCATTTTGAAAGCTTCCATCCTCCTTGACGTTCCCCAATCTATAGTGAAGGTGATATCTCCCTTCTCATTCTATAAAACCCAATTAAGTTATACCTTAGTTACTCTGTCCTGACCATTGTGACCAATTAACATAAATCCTCTGTTTTTTTAATTCGTTTGTTGTTCACGGTTGAAATGAATATTCACCTTCGTTTTTAGGCAATCAATTGATCAATCTTCGAAAAGTGTTTTCAATCCTTCCCAATTAGTTGAAAATATTAAATTGTAATATTAACATTTTACCTAATTGTCAAATAGTTTTTCTCAAATATGAAATGAAAACTTCCAATGTATAAGTTACTACCTATTTCGGCCGGAACATCATCATGTGGTAAAGCATTTTCTAAGCCTACTTGGTAGTTCAATGACTTACAATCTTTATTAAACTATCTTTGACACTATTAAATAATGAAATAATGGCCAAATAATAATTTGGAATTCAACTTGGTGAGAAAAATTTAAGACGAATTTATGGAAACGTTTAAAATAGTAATGAGGACCAAGGTAATTAGATTGGAGAGGTATTAGTCGTCGTTCATCTGCGCGTTAGCAAGAATGAAAAAATACTATTTCTGGCGTCACTCACACCATACACTCCGATTTGAATAGGTAATTAGATTAATAACAGCTGTGGTGTCGCCGATGTCAGAACTCAGTTTTTTCCAGTCTGGGTGCGCGTGACTACAACCTCTTCAATCTAATAACTTTGATGAGGACCACTTACGATTCACAATACAATCCTAAAACAATCTATTGTTCCAGATTGATTTTCACATGTGATTGCTGATTTGACATCTTTTGGAATCGGACTCCCCAATGTTACCGAGCAATTCCAATGTCTGCTCGATCATAAAACTATTCTCATCTCAATAAACATTTTGCTTCTTATTCCAGCCACTCGACAATGAGGAAAGCAATAATGAAGAACGTGAAAACTTTTCAGAGACTGAAGTAGAAGCGATTGAAGTGCCACCAAATCCTAATACTGATGTAGTAGCACAGGATCACTGCTATGTAAGACACCTTATAAATATATAAGAAGGAAAATAATAATACTTTTTAGTATTGAAAATAATACTTTTTAAGAAGGAAAATAATTGGTTCCTAGTCCAACGACATTGATTCTTAGTCAAGTCGACTTTATCAACAAGATATGTCAGCCAGACAGCCACAAAAAATGAACAAATTGTTTTTTTATTTCAATTTGATAACTAGTAATTTATCAACATTCAGCAATATATGAGTATTTAATTTACTTAGAAATATATTCATGGTTTTTAGTTCTGTCTACTTGATCAAGTCGACTTTACTCTATAACGACCTAGTGTGGTCGCGCCATTGTTGTTATTCATAACACTGTATATTAGCTTGTCTGATTTGTTTTACTATTAAAATTATTGCTCTTCGAATAAGATTAAATTGGTGAATAATTTCCTTGAGGAAGTGAGAGCATAATTACTAGGAACTCGTATGTGTCCATAGTCATCCACAGATCATTGAGTTTACCAAGGACACCACTCCCCGTTTCTCCCTGTGGTGATGCCGCTTCGTACTCAGGAGTTGCTATAGTAAAGCCTTCTGTACACGGGATAGAAGTGGCGGCCAGTCAAATAGCTGTAGCCAATCACCGCTCTTGATTTTTAACTCAATGACAAGATAAAGGCTGTGATTGGCTACAGCTATTCGACTGGCCGTCACCAGTCTATGTAGACCCGCCACCAATCACTAGTCAGATGTAATAACCCCGTGTACAGGAGGCTTTAGATAGAAGTGAAAAGATAATGTTCTAAAATCAAAGAATGACATAAGAGAGTATTCAAACATGCCAAGTCTTTCCAAACTTCAATAGGCAATAGTAGGCTACAGTTCAGTCACAAAGAACGTGAAAGAGGTAGTGAGAAAAGGAGATAGTAGGCAGGAGAGGAAACAATAGTTCTAGACTAGCCGAATGAGGGTGGACAACAGTGGCAGCTGGGCTCAGCAGTCCCAGTGACCTTGGTTAACCCATTGATATGTGGTCCACTTTAATAGAGTGACAAGCTTGATTTGTAAATTATCTGGTAATCGGGAGATTAACCTGTGAAAATACTTATTACTGTTGGCAATGACTTCGCTACTTTTCAACTTACTATTCACTATTAAGCGCAAGACTTTTGAAATAAATAACTGAAAACTGATATCAATAACATTTTCTGTAGTTTGAAATAAAAAAGTAACGTAATTACCTACCTATAGAATCTATAATTTCCTATCTATCATATAGTTTTTATTATTGAAATCGATAAAAATTCTATAAATGATCGATTATTTTTCTTACAGTCCAAGGAAGCACCACCTGGCTACTTTAGACTAGAAGACGAGCTTTTCAAACCAAGGAGTAGTGGTCCAATAAATATGCAATTTTTCGTCGGAATGTCTTCCAATTTGACAGAAAACTTAATCAGTAAGATGAGTGCGTCTGAGTTATCATGCATTCTAGAGATCTGCAATATTGAAAGAGAAGGAAGTGGAGCGATCAGAAATAAGCTCATAAAATATCTAAACTACATAAAGGTGGGTTCATTAAATAACATGGATCATGGATTTCTGCTTTTAGTATTCTTTTTGTGTTTCGGCTCTAATCAGAAGAACTCTACATAAATTTTAATCATCTGTGTATAAATCAAGAACTATCACAATTCCACAGAAATTGTGGTCATGTAGACTCTGGAACTCTTCAAAACTCCCCACTAATAAGCCATACGCTAATAATAATGAAATAACAAATAACTTCCATACAATCTTATTCCTTTTACCCGTATTTCGTTGACCTTTTACGAGCTTTATTGATTTATTAAGGCTGAACCCATCCGAGGTTTGATCAATTCTCTGACTTCAAGTTTTGGAGAACTTGGAGTATGATGACATCAACTTTACTGAATTTTATTTAACGTTACGGCCTAGACCCTAATATCCAATTTGAATTGTATTATTTTTCATGATCTTGAATCTACTTATCCAATACTTTTTCCTGCAGGCAACACCCTCAGCTAGGCCCGAAGCTTCAAAGACGACGAATGAAGATGCTGAGCGGACAGTGACTGATGCTTCTTCTGCTGTGTCTTCTGGTGGCAACAGATATTCCTCGAACTTTGACACATCAGAGAATCCCAGTGATCAATCGAATGATACTCCATTCAAAGGCTTTCAATCTACTCACGAGGCATCTGGAAATCATAGCGACCAATCAGGCGATAGTCCTTTCAAAGGATTTCAATCTGATTCATATCAAAACCATACTCTGGAACCAAAGCTGACAGTAAGTTATGGAAACCCTCTTGATCCCTGCTCAGAAATAGATCACGTGGCATCTAATATCAAAACTGAAGTGCCTGATACGCCGAATTTCGATTACAATATTTATCAAAATTCCGAATTGAATATTAAAGAAGAGCCTTTGGACGAATACTTGGAATCACCTGATTCAACTAGGCTCGACAATTTCAATTCATACTGTGCGCCTACAGACAGCCAACTCCTCTGTCTGAATCGTGAAATACATTCTGAATTGATAAAATACTTCAAAACCTATGGAGTTGGGGAGAACGTGGATAAATACAAATGTTGTGTGGCATTGGAGAAACTCCATCCTGCAATTATATCTTTCTATTGCTCTCCTTTCACAGGTTACTCTTCATCTTTATGTTCAAGCCCAACTTCAAGCACGACCATAACTTGTCCATCTCCTAACCTTTCTCCTTGCTCTTCTTCTTTTGATGCAGAATCACCTCCGAAAAAACAAATGGATGATAAACAATTAATTAAAGTAAAGAAATTTGAAGATCTCTGTTGATTGACTATTTGTTACAATGTTCTTAGAATATTTAGGCTATTTTCAAGTTTGATTGAATTTACTTACAATATTTAATCAATCTACACTTGAAGCAGGAAGCTGAGTATTCCTCCATGGAAATCCTTATGCTCGAGTTCATCTCAATCATCCATGAATTCTCAAAAAGAGAATTATTGTAATTATTGAGAATATTGTATGTACAATAAAACATAAATCCTAGTCATAGTTGCTCCAGTAAGTTGTATCAGAATTAGACTAAGAAAGTTTCTGAAAACCACGAAAAACGTTTCAAGAGAGTAGATTCGCGCCTCTTGTTATAAGTCTGATAATTTTCTTCCTTTTCCTGTCATTTTCATTCAATAAACAATTAGACATGTGAATTTTCAAAAGAATTTTCAATAGCTCAATAATATTCTAATTAACTATTTCATAATTCTTGGTGGGCTTATTGCATTCTCAAATTAAAAAAAAAACTTACGTGATGATTTGATTTTGTTGATTCATGTTAGGCTATGTAAATATATTATGCATAAATATGCTGAATATAGTTGAATAAGTGGGCCTGGTTGAAGTTTAAAAATGATTAGAATTGGAAATCAAAGCATCATTCCTATAGGATAAAATGTGGGATTCTCTTCTGGAAAATGTGACAAGTTGAAGCAGTTTAATAATTGATTTATACTACAATTAATATATTACAATTAAGAAGTGTATCGTATGATTGGATTGAGATCTATTGTATTACTTTGGTATTTTAATTTTTTATGCTATTTTGCTAATTATTTGAGTCAAATTTGAATAAATTTCATTACTAATGCCTATAAATACAAGAATTGATTGAGTCCAATTCAAAATGCAATGTTTTACAGATCCAGAGTGTTTATTTTCTTCAATTAATTTGATTTCAAGCTATAATTTACACAATATTGAATTTTATAAGAATAATTGAAGATTTGAGGATATAGATATCATTTTCTTTTACCTCATGTTTTTCATTACCGTAAAATACATGAAGTATTATATAAAGGTAGATATCATTATTTTTCAATTAATATTTTATTTTAAGCTTTAATTTACACTCCATTGAAATAAATGCATTTAAAATATTCAATGATTTCACTACAAATAGTAGAGAATCATTAAAAAGTTGATTATTTTCATACAGGTCTATTATAATAATATATTATGTACAACAAAAATCGAATTATTGTAATTCAAATAGTATTTAACGGATTTTAACCACAAGCAGTAACTTACCTATTTACATTATGAGTATCATTAAACATTCAATCCATTCATCAGTTAATATGTGTTTAATATGCATAAAATATTGATAAAATTTATTTAATAATTGATTTGTTTTAATTTTCCGATTTCATCCTTTTAAAATGCATAATATAGCCTCTACTTTAAGTAACTTACGTTACCTACAACTGTACACTCGTTCCAGTAGGCTAAATCTAACTTTGGTGTGGCTGTGGCTCTTTTGGTAGAGAATCACGCCTTGATGATATTCGTAACTTTTCAATTTTATAAATGTGTATAAATTCATATTTCTCTCAAAATGTTACATGTATGATTTATACGTACAACTATGAGGTGATTTAAAAAGAGTACCGATTTCTAACATACATATATCAAGTTAAGCGGTTTATTTAAACAAACAATAAAGAAGTACATCAAAATGTTCATCTCACTTTCCGATTTTATGTATGAAAAATGATGCCATTCATGTGGCCTCTACTTTGCTGGCACACATCCATGAAATGCACTATTATGTACTATTAGGCTACTGCACGAAAAGTATCTATACTTCCATTTCACCGGTAATCTTTCGAATTTCCTCCATCAAGTCATTGCTGTTTCGCGGTTCATTAAAGTGCACCAATGACTTTGGATTATCCCAAAAATGATAGTAACAAGGCATCAAGTCAATCGATCTAGGTAGCCAATTCGACGGGTTATCGGCAAAATTGAAGTTGAAACTTGTCGTGGACAGAGTTGGATGCAGTAGAGGAGGCCACATGCTTGACATTATTTTTCATACATGAAATCGGAAAGTGAGATGAACAATTTTATGTATTTATTTAATATTTTTCATGCCTCTAATTTTGAAATTATTTATTATTACCAATTATAATAATTTTTATTAACTCATTCATTTTAAATTTTCCATTAAAATGAACCTCTAAATTTGAAATAATAGTCTAAAACCGGCGCTCTTTTTGAATAACTATATTTATGTCATAATATAAATTCAAGATTTTAGGTACTATTAGGAAGACACAAATAAACTTATATTTCAAGTGAGAAATATTTCCGTGGGTTGTCCTTCCACTGTCCCAAGCAGAGAGGCACTTCTCACTTGAAATGTAAGTTTATTTGTGTTTTCTACTAAATTGAAGACATAAGAATGTTATGTGTATCTGTGCAATATTATTAGAAAGCAACTTAAAAATTCATACTTACCCAAAAGTTTGTAGAGCTGGTGCTAAAAATTAAGGCAGTTTCGTCTGTTAATGAGCGAAGCAAAGCAAAGCTCTAATGGATTAGGAAAGTCACTATTTGAAATCCTACTCCTCGGCAACCGCTCAAACGATTTCATTCAAATTTGCCATGGTGATAAAATACATGGACGACCAGGTTATAGGCTATAAAGCATATTGAAAATTTGCATGTTAAGGACGAAAAAAGGAAAAAAATATTGCTTACACACTATTACTATACACATCATTTGATACTATATTCATGTTTTCTGCACTGCAGGCAGGCAACTTAACATCAGTTTTGAGAAACGTTTCTGACCAATAATGTCTGAAATCATGTTGGCATCACTGTCAACAGCGGAAAACAATACAACCCTGATGGCGCAGTGGTTTGCGACACGGACCGACTAATTCTCTGATTACCGATCATAGGAGTTCGAATACCGAGCAGAACATTTTTTTGCCGATTGTTCTCAACTTGGAACAACTTTTAATAATATTTTAAAATAAAAGTTAAAAATCTTTTAATTAAAAATTTGACGAGTCCGAGGCATCTTCACAGTGCTGACTAAATTTGACGCAAAAAGCTACACATGTGGCTTTGGCCTTAATGTAATATTTTTATTGTACTGTGTGAAGGAGGTCAAAAGGGGTTTTACCTGATGTCTTTATTAATAAAATTATTTATTTTTTTGCATTCATTCAATATTTCTCAACGTGCTCACTAACAATGGAAGCTTGTTTTGGAAATACACCAGAACTCTGTCCGAGTTTTATTCAATGGGCTTATTTTATCGCAATTTTTCAAGTATATATTGATTTTCTTTTATAATTTGCTACTGAATACTTATTTTAAACAATCAGAGCACATTTTGAAACAAAAAAGGTACATCAAATGCTGTTTTCACAAAGGTGAACCACCCATCGAGAAAATGCATGACTCCAGCTTATTCAATATTATAAAACATTCACTTAAAGGTTGTAGCTCATATTATTTATTATCTCATTCTATAACATTACATGGTAATAAAATGAGCCACTTTCACCATCACCATTCACCATTGTTCAGCTAGGGTTAAAATTCCGGGATCAAATTTTTGAGTCAAACTATTTTTAACAAAAAGAAAGCTCGCTCCGCTCAATTTGCGGCTGCCTCCGCATATGCTTCTCTAGTTTGTAAATCTCAATAAATGGAGTAACTACTGTAGTAGGCCTAAATGTGGCTAGTAACTAGTAAATTACTAGTAATTGGAATAGTTGACTAGAGTATACAGTTTTCTTAACTCCATTCAGCTGGTCCGGTACAGTTTCACAGACTATTGGCACACACCACTAGCTCATGGAACGCACAAGGAACTGACGAACACGCCTTAATAATTATTACCAGCTATACAAGGTTGAAATATATTTCAATGGAAGGATGGAATAAACAGAAAAAATGTTTTCAGTAACAAAAATTTATTCAAATATGAATGTAAATAGAAATATTTCTTCTCAATAAGTGTTTGTAAAAATTCAAAAAGTCGATAAATCTAAATAAATTGAATCTACAACCTTTTTAAAAGCAGAACTATACATAATCTTTTACTACATACTATTTAAAGCTTACAGCATTAGGAATTAGATATAGAAGAGGGAATAGAAGACTAGAAGATAAAATGTAGAGGCTAGAATCTAAATTAAGTAGGCTAATATTGAAGACCTAAGAACGATATTTCCTCATTTCTTGAGTGAGTTGTATGAAGAAACTAATATTTTTCATTATTATAATCCTTCATATAAGCATCATCAGCTTGATTCATCTACAGATATTAGATTTATTCTTTGCAATGCAGATGCAAAATTATCAGAACAATATAAGTTTTTATTGAGATACAATTACCGTCAAATTTATTTTAATAAAAATTACTTTTTCATAATTTTCACTCTCCTAAGTGGGTAATTTTGGATTCTAAAGCCCTCTTGAAACTATCTCATGTGCCCCATTAGTATTAGAAAAAAAACTTGGCTATTTGTCTTTTTTAACGCTAAAGCCACTTCGTTGTTCAACCTCGAAAATCAATTTTTGTTCCAAATATTTAAACTTTAAAAGATTAATTTGATGCACAATAAGAATTTTAGAATTAAAATGAAATATTGTTCATTCCACTTATTCGTAGGCTAATGGAATTTCACATCGATCAAAACTATGAATGGAATTACTTTCATGATAAATTCTTAAAACTTCTGGAATATTGTATTAGAAATTATTAATGAACTTGTACAGATTAATTATAATATCTTTTTTAAATAAATGATGTTCATCATTATGTTGTTACTTATTAGTTATTATTATCATCATCATCGTCATGATTATTATTATTCAAACCCTCCAAGAATTTGTTTGGTTCTGATTGAACGACATTTAAATGTTACGTACTGTAAAATGTCGATAGACTATTAAAGGCCAATCAGTCGAGAAAATATTCTGATGTGACTATGACAAAGATATACTGGTATAATTTGAAAGTTTGTGTTCTACAGAAAGGTTGATGAATTGTTGAATATCCCAGCTGAAGAAACAAAGAAAAATAAATTCTAATCATTATTAAAAATTTTTTACATAGATGTAAATTTTATTGATATTTTAATACAATACGTATATCAATCATTAGCAATGAAACTCAAACGGTATGATGAGTTTCATAGTATTTTTTTCTTCAATAATATTGACTAACTGCAAAGATTGAAAAATGTGAGAATTGAAATAAGGTTTTTTAAAATTTTGTACTAGCCTATCAATTTCTGAAATAATTAGCCATACAATGTAAGCTATACAATGTAATTGTATAAGTGTGCAAAATTAATTGAAACAGATGCATGAAAAAAGTGAACTAAAACTAGTATAATACCCTCAATTTTTTTGACACCTTGCAGAGGCAAAATAACTATATAAATTAGTTCATAAGCTGAACTCTCGTCAAAAAATGTGAATCTCCATTCTCCAGTCTTCAATAGGTGTCTAGAATCAAATTTATCTCTAACAATGGATTGTCTTGGCACAATAACATTCTATGTTCTATCTATACGGTACTGATTAAGTAAACTGGAGCCAAATTTGAGCAGGAAATCGCAGTGGGAAAGGATGAGTCTTCACAGCGAAAATTAATACTGTCATGTTTCATTTCTAACATGTTCCTTATGAAATATTTCCAAAGCTTCCCACTGTTTTGATCGGAGAAGGATATGCGGACGCTTGTTCTTCATAAACTCGACTGCTTTCTCAGGAGTCCATTTATTTTTCTGAAATTGACAATTTTTTTATGAATGCTTGATGCCAGAATATGGAAAACTGGAACCACATTCTAGTAAAATGGGAATAATTTCTTGGGGTGGAAAACCTTTGACAAGAAAAATAAATTCTTATCATTATTAAAAATTTTTTACATAAATGTAAATTCAATTGATATTTTAATACAATACGTATATCAATCATTAGCAATGAAACTCAATGAAGCAATTAGCAATGAAGAACATACATTTGGGCTCAACCCAAAAATTTTGACTAGCCTATATATTAATTAAAATTGTGTCTGAAATACTAAGAGCTATGTATATATCAATTATCTATTAATTAGATAATAAAGAAGAATAGATTTTACATTAAATAGGGTTATATACATGGTTAGTAAATGCCTCCAAATATAGTCTGTCCAAGCAAAGACATTCTGGCAAGATAGAAGAATGACTCCAGTTGAAGCAATATTGGTTAAAAAATTATAAATTTGGTCTTAAATTGTAGGAAATATTCAGGTCTACAATTTGAGACCAAATCTATAATTTTTTAACCAATATTGACAGATCTGGATTCATTTTGCCATCTTGCCAGAATGTATTATTTGCTTGGAAAGACTATACACGTTTATATACACGTTCAGGTATTGGTGTGATACTGGAGGATGATTAATGTATCTGTCGCAATACACTAATTTTGAATAGCAGTCAATCAAACTTGAGAGAAAATAATTCACACTCAGAGTTCACACAGAAAGGTGCATACAAAGTATATAATGAAATATAACTTTTTCTTGGCAAACAAAAATGTCAGAAATTAATATTTCATTCGAAATAATTCGTTATTTCATAATAAATCAATTTAAAAAAATCTGATAGATTCTTTAGAAAATGGTTGAGCTATAATAATAGAGGATGGCTTCTAGGAAATATGCAAAATTGTACCAAAATCTGAATGAAATTGCGCTGAGACTATCATCTAGAAGGGTTAAGGGTGGGTGGTAGACTGGTAGTGGAAGGCAAACTACCGAACGGCAGAATTATGTTCCATAACAACAATGTAGTTTTTATCAATTTCTTGGAGCAGATATAGCCTCTTTTTATGGACAGAATTCATGTTCTTCAAATCATTGAAAATTCAATTCTCCAGGGGGTTGACTTTTGAATTCTTTTGATTTCAAGAATTTATTTCGATAATGAGAGTTCAATACTTTTATAGTTAATTAATTACTAGTAAGCCCCATGGGCTGAAGAACTCGCGTACGAACCCTCACAGTCAACTTATGGCTTTAATTATTTAAAAATATGAACCACAAATCATACTAATACGATACCTAGATTTATTGAATACTGATGAATAATTCCTTTTTATGAGGATATAGTTTTTTTTTTTTTTTTTGAGGGTGATGCCCACATGGGCTCTTGGGCCTGTGCGTGGGTAAATGTATGTGAACACCAAATGTATGTGCACCAAAATGTAAAGTTATGTTATGTATATGTATATTTTGATCAATCGTTTGATCATATTTTGATACATCATTATCCGCAACTCTTCTGCCGCCAATGCACCAATAAAAACGTAGGCCTACTTGTTCAAGACGGCTTGACTGCAAGAATTCAGAGTAGACCTATTAACTGAACATCGTTCAGTAAACAATTCTAACAAATTTACAAATATGGATGTAATAACTTTTCCTTATTTTTCCTGAAAACCATACATACTATTGAAACTTCCTGTAGAGTCTATCCATTATCTAGGTATGATGAAAATTCTTAAAATAATAGAAGGGCGGATTAGAGGAAAACTAAGGAGAGTTCGGTGTTTAGCCAATGATATGTTCTGTTTTCTTTCAGCTTGAAGAACACCGTGATAGTACTTGAGTTAGTTCTTTTCGGAACACTCTGTAGAATCATATTGATCGCCTCTTGTTCTAAACTCAAAAGAATTTTTAAATTATTTAGTGTATCAAATTGAAAACAATAAACATTGTAGAGATTCGTTCAAGAATGGAATTTTTTGAAAGTTCAGTATTTCCATTCGGATAAATCTTATAAATTATTAGAGATCTCCTTAATAGCATTCTTCAAATCCCGTAGAAAAGCACGACTGACTTATTTATTAGTCTTACTCATTAAAGCATGGAAATCAAATGGAACAACAAACTTCCTTCGAAAAGAATACTTGAAAAATAACCAATGGTAAAATAATTCAAATTTGCTGCCTTTTGTCAGCTGTTCAAATAAATAGACTCCTATCACATGTTTAAACTTTGAAATCAATATTAACATATGACTTCACATGAAAAAATTTATTGATTTGAGAACATTATTATTTCTCATGATAATATTTTCAAATTTGCCGCTAATATTCAATCAGATGTTCCACTGTAAGCAGATGGATTCTCAAAAAAAATTATTCAAGTTCCTTATGACATTTTCAAGCCGTGATTATTGCGTTGAGATTGAATAGATGCCAGAATATATAGATATACAATATATAGATATATTGTTGCTGAGAGCTTATCCTTTTTTTGCATGAAAAGGGATGGAGTCGGTCGATTTCATTGTCTAACAAACTTGACCTGCATAAAAGTATGAAGAATATATGTTCTGAATTTGAATTTGATTAATTGAGGCGTTCGAAAGTTATTGTCGAACATACAAACACACAAACAAACGAACAGACAACGACTTTGGCTTTGAGTCAAACGTAAGAACTCGCTATCGCTCGTTCAATAACTTACAATAATTATTTAAGTAAACTTTAAATAAAAAAGTAAAAAGTCATCCCCCTGGAGAATTGCTCTCACCAATGACATAAATAACGTGAAATTCTGTCCATAAGTAGAGGCTCTATCTGCTCCAAGAGATTAATAAAAATTGCATTGTTTTTATGGGGCTTGATCGCTTGATTCTGTTGTTCAGCAAATGGCCGACTACTACCACGTACTCTTAACAAATAGAAATTGTATCACGCCCAAGCGATTTCAGGGGAAACGATTGAGAGCGTGAGAAAGTCCAGGAAAATTTTCAATTCGATGTAGCCTATGACTTTGGGTTCTAAATATGCTGTTTTTTAATTCAGTTCAACTTATATATTTATTAGTGGAAATTATATGAATGTTCAAAATTGTATTTACCATCATTAAGTAACATCCCACTAAGGTTGCACTCCTGGTTCTCCCAGCTTTACAGTGAACGTAGACACTGCTTCCTCTATTGTTATTGTCGTTTTCTTTTGAAGCCGTGAATTTGCTAATGAAATCCACTCCCCGTTGAAGCTTTTCTTGACAAGGCGTTTCAAATATATCTGTTGTACTCAACTGCAGAAATTCAACGCCGTGTTTTTTCCATTCCTGAAAAAATATGTATTATCAATAAAAAATATGCGTACCGTACTGGTATGGCTTTTACTAGAGGTGAGACTCTTAGGGTAAAATATGTCAAAAAGGTGAGGTTGCGGGTTAGGCTGAGGCTGTTGGTTAATACTATACTAGCCAGGGTACTATATTATTATTTAATTCCTATACCAGCCAGTGTATACGAAGGCAGTGTTGAGAATGGACGAAAAATCCGAAAGCACTCCATTATAACAGTTTATGAGTAATAGTTTTTAATAAAAGTATTCAAAATAATATTGTCTGCACTGTCGTGAAAAATAGTTCAAGTGAAATATTTACTGACAGTTTGTAATGGAAAACGTAATGGAGTAAGATAATGTATAACTATTTATATACTATCACTATGTAACAACCT
Source organism: Sogatella furcifera (assembly GCA_017141385.1). Lineage (NCBI taxonomy): Eukaryota > Metazoa > Arthropoda > Insecta > Hemiptera > Delphacidae > Sogatella > Sogatella furcifera. The sequence goes on from CM029550.1 coordinate 29,251,433, forward strand.
CAAGCCTGAGCCTAACCCACAGCCACACCTTTTTGACATATTTTCACCCGTATTGACAGTATGAGGCATGTGCAGCAAATTCCTTGAGGTACGTTGTTACTGGTGCGAATGGGTTCATCACAGTTGATCAGCTGTGGCCAATCACAGCTCTTGTTTCACCCTTCAGCTTTAATAACAAGAGTTGTGATTGGCCACATCGACTGCATTCCAGTCGCACCAGTCACAACGTACCTTGAGGCATTCGCAGCACATGCCTCGCACTGTCGATACGGGCCTTTAGACTACTTTCACATAATATGTGTATTGTATCGAGCATCATGATTTGAATTTTGTCCCTATAATAACATATGTTATTCACATATGTCATTCATATTCACATCTTGGATTATTCAACATATTATATGTTGTTATAAAGATGAATTTCAAAGAATGCATATCATCATTTTCTTCTATATTAATTCTATGAGTGGAAAACATGAATTTGATTGCCTAGTTGCCTATTACAAACTTCAATTGAGAATTAGCCACAAGCAGGCTGTAGAGTAAGTTAAAAACGAGAATATTGAAATATTTAAGCAGGTATAAAAGTGTAACTTCCTGCAAGTGCGAGAAAGATCACTATTTAGAATTGTAAATCTGAACTCTGACAAAGCAATTAGCATAGAATTACAATATTTATGAAAGCTGCTTAGATATACTGTTACACAATTTGTTTTGTGTGCACCAATTAACATGGATTTCAACACACAAAATGTTAATGCAGTAAGCTAGAAAATGAGAATCTCATTACCTATTTCCAGAGTTGTAAGCTCATATTCTTTAAAAGTTAGAATCCAGTGATAGATAGCAATTTCCGCCGAAAAAAACTAACATTTTATTCCAACAGTCTGGTTAGCTTCAAGATAATTCGTTATCCTAAACGACGAATCAGATTAGATTGGACATAAAAAATCCGGACTGTAATAACTATTATAATTTTATGAAGAGATATAATTCCTTAGAATCATGATAACTTGTCCCTCTATAATCTCTCAAATAAATAAAAGAAAAAGTTTCATGAACTTGAAAATATTAATGAAATGATGATCATAAACATCATCCAGAAAACATGGAATACTGGCTTTCGAAAAACATGAACCAAGGACTATAACAAGAATCCTCTTTTAATAAAAAGTGAGTTATATTAATTTATTTATTTCATAATACTATTAAATTTTTTTTTAATATTATTGATTAAAAAAGGTGCTAAAGAAGACTGCGGTAATTACAGACGCATCTCCCTTCTCAGTGTACCCTATAAGGTTATATAAAAAGTAATTCTCAACCTCCTAGAACACTATTGTGACGAAGTAATTGAAGAACACCAAGCTGGGTTCGTGAGAGACAGGGCAACAACAAACCAAGTTTTCACCTTAAAAAATTAATAGCAGAGTATTGGGAGTAACACCAAAGAATTCTATGCAGTTTCCATAGAATTCCAAAAAGCATATGATAGTATAAAAAGAGACTAACTGTGGTCACAACTAGAGAAATTTGGTATCCCAAATAAACTAATTAATTTGTCCAAAATGAGTGTAACAAGATCAAGATGCTCTGATAAAATAGATGGCAGCTACAGTGAACCTTTCTTGGTTAATTTGGGAGTCAGGGTGATGGGCTATCTCCAATTCTATTCAACTTGGCCATAGAAGAAGCGCTTCAAAAGGTAGTACAGCAAGATGTGGGTGTAGAGGTTGGATCGAAGATGAATGTGTTTGGCTTTTGCAGATGATTTGGTAATTATGGCAGAAGGTATAGAGGACATGAAAACTCTGACCAAATTACTGATAGAAAAGGAAAGAAAATGGGCCTAATAATAAATGACTCTGAAACTAAATTTATACATTTTACAAGAAACTAAAGGGAAATGATGGCCAACTTGAAAATAGATTAGCATGAATTCAAACAAGTGTAGGAAGTATCTCGGAGTAACAATCTCAAGTAAAAATGTGGATAGTATAGAGATACAAAATAGGGTAAACTCAGCAAACAGATGTATGTATGCCTGCAACAAATTACTTTCTTCAAAGTCCCTATCTCACAGAACAAAGCTCAGACTATACAAGACAATCAAAAGTCCAGTGTTACTCTACGGGTCTGAAACCTGGAAAATAACCAAGAAAGAAGAACAAAAGCTCATAGTGTTTGAAAATAAAGTGTTGTGAAGGATATATGGACCCACATACGAGCAATGAGAATGGAGGAGGAAACATAATAAGGAAATCAGAGACCTCTACAATAAACCAGACATTGTAAGCGAAATAAAATGTAGGAGATTACAATGGGCCGGACATATACTCAGAAGAGGAGGAGAGTCCAATGTGAAAGAAGTTTTAACAGCCAACCCTCCAGGAAGAAGACCCCGTGGGAGACCCAGACAGAGATGTTGGCAACAGGTCAAGTGTGACATGGAGAGGCTTGGAGCGACAGAAAGAGATAATGAAGAGCGAACAACGTGGAGACAGTTTGTTGGTGCGGCCAAATATCAACTTAGATATAGATCGCCCTGTGAGTAAGAGTAAGTATATTATTGATTACTATAATACAATTGAAAAAAAACAAGCGATCGCCCAAAACTTCTATTCCAATTTAGATTAAGATGGTCAAATTCTTTTGCGTTTTAAATTATTTTCTTTAAGAGAAAATATAACTCAATATTGAAAATAATATCAAAATGGGCTTCATGAATTCAAAAGATCATTGAAGAGCGCTTATCTGACATAGAGGGGTGGGAGGGATGTCATTTGATGGGGAAAATTATGCAATTTAGATTAGTTACCATGTGTGTGTGAATTAAGCATCGATGTGCTGTCATAGAGACATCTAAAAGTAAGGATAGTGTTGTAGCGACTCAGATTTTTCTTATGCGATTCAGTTTGACAAGCTTTCTGATGATCAAATCATTGCATATCTTGATAGCCCAACTGGTTTCCAAGAAATATATATATTTTTGTTCGTACACTAGTAATCCAAATAGTTTTAGCATTAAAACCTCTGTGAGGGTGGTGTGAGTTCGGACAAGAAAATACTTACCAAATGCTGGAGAAGGCCACCTTACGCCAAACATCGACACCGTCACTCTATTTACCTTCCAGCGTAGATGAGTCGTTGGGTTGAAAGGTCTAGACTGTTCCAAAGGAGATACAGAGAAAGCCTTGGAGTCGATGTTTTGATATGTCGATGCTAAGGTGGCTCCCCCAGTATGTTATGTATTTGAGTCATGTTCAGCCAGGTGTGACACCACCCTCACGACTAGTCAAACCAAAGCGCCTAGGTCCTCTGCATCGTCACCACATTATCCTCAATTTCAAAGATACTTTCAAATCTATATAACAGCCTCTACCCTTGTAAAACCACGTCATTGTTATCACTGAAATAACATGAATTTCTCCACCAAATCTTCTCTCTGTCACATCACATGTGAACTCAAAGATGATCCTTCAAAGTTAGGTAGTCCATTCTGCCCAACTTTGTTTCAAATTCAGTTGAAAATAATAGTTGTATAAAATGCATTAATATGGATCCAGACAGATACATAATTCAATACGGTAATCTACCGATTGTTTGGCAGAGAGATGAGTAATTATCAATTCACAAAGTCGTACAACGGTTTACACTTCAAGTGCGCATTTATAACATTCATGTTTACTCCAATAATAATATTAATATAAACATTTTGTATAATTATTCGATTTGCATCAAGAATATTTGGAGCAAATATTTTGTAGTGTTGGTTTAGATTAGGTGTGGAGGCGCCCTTCAATATACTTTTTAGGACCGTTGATAGATTAAAAAAAATAAAAAATAGATTATTGAGAAAAACATCAAGTCAAAGGCAGAAAAAAAGTTTTCATCAAAATGTTGGAAAAGTGAAGATGAAAATGAGTGAAAAGTTGCATGAGTAATTAAAATTAGTAATTGCATGTGAAAGGGAAACAAGACAATAAAAACAAAACAAAGGCATGTATGATTTCAAAAGTTTCAAACTTACTTCAGAATTATTTGAGAACATTGTGAGCTCATAGTCTTCATTCATTGAAACAACTCCTTTCACACCTTCTTCTTGTATAAGCTGGAACAAACAACAATTTGTGTGACTTTTTGCAAGTTTTACACTTGGGAATTGTGTAACCAGCATATACGATTAATTCGCATTAGCTCATCCACATTTGAATGAGCTTTAGCAATAACGAATACTTTCAGCTGGTACAAAATAACGATTTTCAACATTATAAAAGCTGGTTCAGAAGGAAATCCTGAGGGCTGATTCCTTATATACTAAATGGTAGAAAAGTTTCTATTGGACTCCCAGAAATTCTTCATTAAAAAGATAACAAGGGTGGAAGATTGATCATTTATCATTCAAGTACTCTCACAAGGCCAGCACAAAATTAAAAAATTGATAATTTGATGAAAAATTTGAAATCTTCCACCTTCATTATCTTGGTGAAAAACATTTTAGGACACATTTTTGGGTCTGCTGGAACTTTTATTTTTAATTTTGAAGTTGGGAAACACCTTATGAAGTTCGTCAGTTTGTTTCAGATACATTTCGTGTAGAAGAAAATAAATTTGGATTTTAAAACCAAATTATCCAATGGTTTTGTTTTTACCGGGCTCTGCAAGATGCCATCTTAATAGAGCCTGAATAATTGATTTATAATTCTTGTTTGTCCGCGACTCACCAGCCCACAAGGGCTATTCGTCCAAGAAAAGAAGACACCCCAGCAAGACGGGAAAACAACACCAGTCCGGCCAATACTGGTCCAGTCATGAATTCTTCTCTAATAGAACCCACAGTCCCCGAACCGACACTGACCGAGCCGCATGCACCCCCCATAATAACCCTCCCCCCAGGACAGACCGTACAACAAGCGAATAATCATCAACCAGGATAGAGGTAACGTGTGGTTAGTACGTTGATCCTCTCAACCATAAGTCAGTCTCCACAACCAAGAACACCTCTGAATAACATGCAGTTAATCAGTTGGAGTCTTCTTGGCTTGGACGGGCTGTATAGAAGAGTGAATTTGAAACTGGCAACCAGCTGGTAGGCCTCGGCCCTTCATGGGCTGTTGAGCCAAACATACATACATACAATCAGTTGGAGGGTAAAAATTTAATTTTAATTTTTAATTTTTAATTTTCAAATTTAATTTTTAATTTTTAATTTTTAATTTTTAATTTTTAATTTTTAATTTTTAATTTTTAATTTTTAATTTTTAATTTTTAATTTTTAATTTTTAATTTTTAATTTTTAATTTTTAATTTTTAATTTTTAATTTTTAATTTTTAATTTTTAATTTTTAATTTTTAATTTTTAATTTTTAATTTTTAATTTTTAATTTTTAATTTTTAATTTTTAATTTTTAATTTTTAATTTCTAATTTTTAATTTTAATTTAAATTTTTAATTCTTAATTAAATTTTCTCTTAACCAAACAAATCTTAAAAGGTCGTTTTTTCTGTTATTTCTATGTAAAATAATATTGGAAGTTGTTCTAAGTTGAAAATAATTGGCAAAAAAAAATGTTCCGCTCAGGTTTCGAACCCCCCCCCCCTGTTTGGTAAGCAGTGAAATACTAGTCCACGTCGCTAACCACTGGGCTATGAGAGTTTCGATAAGGAGCCGATTCTGCCAGTGATACCAACATGATTTCAAGAGCATAATAGACTTTTCTGACCAGGAACGTTTCTCAAAACTGATGTTAGGTTGCAATCCTGCAGTGCATAGAGCATGAATATAGCATGAATAATGTGTATAGTAATAGTGTGTAAGCAATCCTCCGCTCAATTAATTCGATTAAATCGATTAGTTGAGCAGAGCGAAGCGAAGCTCTAATGGATTAGGAAAGTCACTCTTTGTATTGCTACTCCTCCGGAACCGCTCGACCGATTTGATTCAAACTTGCCATAGTGATAGTAGACATGGACGCCCAGGTTATAGGCTATAGAGCATTTTGAAAATTTGCATATTAAGGACGAAAAAAGGAAAAAAAGGATTGCTTACACACTATTACTATACACATTATTCATGCTCTCTGCACTGCATGATTGCAACCTAACATCAGTTTTGAGAAACGTTCCTGGTCAGAAAATGTCTATTATGCTCTTGAAATCATGTTGGTATCACTGGCAGAATCGGCTACTCATCGAAACCCTCATAGCCCAGTGGTTAGCGACGTGGACTAGTATTTCACTGCTTACCAATCAGGGGGGTTCGAAACCTGAGAAGAACATTTTTTTTGCCGATTATTTTCAACTTAGAACAACTTCCAATTAGCCCAGGCAAATTGGACTTCTAGCACCTAAAGTGAGACTTTTTGTTGATATCAATTCATTTTTGTTCTCTAATTGTGCAAAATCAAATTATCTATTATTCAATATTAAAAAACGCATTGATAAGTCCAATAAAACTTCATTTAGAATCAAATTTTGATCATAGTGATAGTAGGGAAAATTTAAAAAGTGATTTTTTATGTTTTTCAATTGTGAATAAATCTAACCTTATCAGCTTGAATTCATGATTTCTACATATCAAATGATAGAGGAGCTTATGCTCCACAATTTAAGCCCAAATACAAATTTTTACTATCAATGGCTTCCAAAATAGACACATTTTAACACAAATTGTAGCCTTTTTTCCAGTATATGTGAATGAACTCAAGGTCGTAAAATTCTTCAATTTTTATCGAATTTAACAAATGATATATGCATTTGAACAGCCTTGATGAGCTGAAAACAATGAGCTATAGTTTGTTAAGATCCATTGAATTTTACGAATGTTACGGGTGTCCTTAATTTATTATCCTTAAAGAGTCCTCCTAACTGGAAATAGCCTGAATTGAGGACGGTATGGTGGGTATTATAATGAAATATGATCTAACAAAAAATATTCTGGTAGAAAACTTCAATACAAGGATATAGAGATTTATTTTGGTTATTATTGTTGAAAATATTGTGTTTTTTGTTGTACAAGGAAATATGTTGAGAGCTCTAGCACAAAAAATATACAAGATAGAGAGTTCTATTTGGTCTTGAATTGTACAGAATAAAATTATCCCCAGAGGGATTTTGAATTTTACATTTCTAATAAAACGTACAGAAGATATCAGCAATCAAAAATTGAGAATTGTCAAATTTTAATTTCTCTCAAAAAATACAGCATTTAAAGAAATTCATAACTTGGTTGTCGCTCATCACAGAGGGTTGGATTTGATATCAATCGCTTAAGAATTTTATTTACTAAAACATTGCAATCAAAAATTTTTCCGTCCAACGCTTGGTTTTGACGTGAGTTGCAAAAAACTAGAAAATGAACAAATTTTCCGTGTTTTTTTGGGCACCCTGTATTACGCGCCACTCAGAAAGCGTCGCAAACTCATATTAAACTTATTTGGGATGTCCACAGTGGTTTAAGATCGTTTCCAGCCATCCATCATTTTTTAGGTGCTAGGCCCTTTTTTAGTCCAATTTGCCTGGGCTGAATATTATTTAACATGGAAATAAAAGAAATAAACGACCTTGCAAGATTTGTTTGGTTAAGAGAAAATTAAATTTAAAAAATCGGTAAAAAATGTTGGTATTTGGTGTGCAGGTTCAGATGAGGTCTAGAAATGGTATGTTAGAATATTTTTGAAATCCGTTCAATATTAAGCAAGTAATAAGTTTTTAAAAATTGTAGATGTATTGCGAGTTGCATATCTTCCACCTTGATACGACAAATCCAAATTGTAAGTTCAATGGTTCAGCAAGATTATAGATGAACTAATATGGAAGATATTGAATTATGTTTTAAACTATGTCCAATATACTTTCCAAAGGTTAAACTTTATATTAACGTTTTACTATTTTTCAGAATTTTCGGAGTTTTCCTTAGATTTTTTTAAAAACAAATTGGCAGAAAATGTTGAAATTAAGTAAACAGGTCCAAATGAGGTCTAGAAATGCTGTGTTCAATAAATTTCTAATCCCTTCTGAACGGAATTTGCAGGCGAGCGAAGCGAGCCTGTTTGTCTCACTTTCACTGCCTATACTGTCGGGGGTCCAGGGGGCGAAGCCCCCTGGCTAGGCGGAGAAGGGGAGCGAAGCGAGCCTACCGGCTACTTCTGAATAAAATGGTGCCTCATTTGTCAGGATTCAATGATAAATAACTGAGATATGACTATTTTAATTTTAATTTCAACCTTTCACATTCAATATGGTAGTTTGGAAAAACGTAATGTGTAATACTGCCTGCGGCTCGTGCGTAAGTGTTTCTCTTGATGCAGCAAAATCACTCTTTGCGTACTGATACACAAATAACTATATTGTACTGTATGAAGAAGGCAAAATGGGTTTTTTACCTGATGTCTCTATTAATAGAATTATTCATTTATTTGCATTCATTCAATATTTCTCAACTCAGCATTTTGCCCAAATTTCATCCAATAGGCTTATTTTTTCGCGATTTTTCAAGTTTATAATATAATATGATATTATTGATTTTTCTTTATAATTTGCTACTGAATAATTATTTTAAACAATCAAAGCACATTTGAGACCAAAAAAGGTACGTCAAATGCTGTATTTACAAAGTTGAACCACTCATAGAGAAAATTACTCCAGCTCGGTCAATATTGTTTGAAAATTATTGATTTTGTCTCAAGCTTAGGAAACATTCTGACCTTCAATTTGAGCCCATTCAATATTTCTTTAACCAATATTGACCAAGCTGGAGTCATTTTCTCTCTCATCTTGCCTTATTTTATCAAAATAAACGCTCACTTGAGAAAACATTCACTTAAAGGTTGTTGCTCATATTTTATATTCTCATTTCATAACATTACATGGTAATAGAATGAGCCACTCTCACCATCAGCTAGGTTTAGCTAGGCTTAAAATACCGGGATCAAATTTTCGAGTCTACGCTTCAAAAACGTTTGGACAAAAAGAAAGCTCGCTCCGCTCAATTTGCGGCTGCCTCCGCATGCGCTTCCCTAGTATTAATTCTGATGACAAAATAATTTGACTCCAGATGGGTTGGCAGTCAAACTATACACTTTAGCGTATATTATTCTGCAATTATTACCTGATGTGTCATTCCTCGAAAAGGAAGAGCTCCGAGTATAACAGTTTCATCAATTCTGTCATACCACTGCCTATTACTAACTTTTTCCATAACTACATTGTAGAATAGAGTAGGATAAAATGAGACCCTGGCGAGCATATTTTAGATTCAATAATTGTGTCACGTCTTGTAGAGAATGAATTCAATAGCCTAGCTTATCAAGGAAGCTAAGTTATTCAAAGTATCACAATTGTGTGAATAAAAATTTCACCGATTTTTCCAGTTAAAAGTGATAACTTCTAGTGCATACTTGAGATCAACTTATTAAATAATGTTTGTTCTGCTAGTGCTTTTTAGGTTATTGTCAAGTCACAGTAGAAGGAAGTAAAGGTACATTATATTGGTATCACTTGTTCACTTGATATATTATGGATTTTATTGCAAATAAATGCACTATCTATTAAAAATTCAACAGAAAAAAATGGCATCGGGCAACAAACTACAATTATTAAATAAGAATTGGGAACGAACAATGAACAGAGCCCGACATCCGAATCCAGCATCAGCCACCAGCAGACAGCAGTAGCAGAGAGGACTGAGAGGAGCAGACTACAGAATAAAAACGTCAACGTGAGCTGTCAATGCTGTTTTGATTTAGTCGTCTCAATATTCACTATTTGGGTAAATTCACTATTTCTACAACTCGCTGTTTCAGCCAAAACACCGAACTGTCGCCAGGGAGGTAACTCGCTATTTTTCTGTGACGGGTAACTCGCTGTTTTTGTGTGATCGCGCTGCCTGTCGTCAACTCGCTATTTTCCCCGCCAGCCGCCCACTCCATACAAGACCGTGTCAAAGATTACCGACGAAAACCCAGCTAATTATTAAGTGGGTCAAGAAAGTGAGTGGGACATAATCGGGGGACAACCAACTGACCCAACTTCCATTTGACCCAACCTACCACTAGACCCAATTTTTTAAAATCGAGAAAAGCAGCGAAACCACTTGACCCAATCGTCATCTGACCCAATATTACAAACCTTCAAAACCAAGTGACCCAATTGTCATCTGACCCAATTGACATCTGACCCAACTACTGTGCTGCCCTCTTGCAAAACGCCTGCAATGTTTCAGGCTTAGTTACTCTCTAGTAACTTACCTACCGTCTACTCTCCTGGCACAAAGTCTAGAAGGCCTTGACTACTCAAGCAGAACTGTTTCTGTATTACTTTGTAATTTTGAGGTTAGATTTGTACTATTTGGTTATTTTGAGGTTATTAGATTTGGTTAAAGACCATTTTGGTTGGAGAAATGCATATTAATCAGTAAATGATTCAAAACCCCTATAATTCAATTTGATGAAGCATTTTTACTAGTTTCTACTTACTAACTTATTGTAGTTTTTTTCAAGTCAGAAAAATGCTGATTCACAGGTACAGTATTGATGATTTTTGATAGTCAATGAAATTGAGTTATTGGAAATAAAATACGTATTGTTGAATATTTATGGACGTTCCTTATAACCAACTTGTACGATTTCAACAGAAATAATTGAAGATAATAGACTTTGATGGCATCCACCTTATAAAATTTCCTCATGAGTGTCTTTTCTCAGTGAATGTGGATAAGTGTTACTAGGAGAAATCTATTTAGAGTAGGCCACCTACACAGTTTTATAAATTTCACAGAAGCTATGTTTCTGTTTGTACAATTTATTTACTGAAAAATCAATCAATGAAAGAAAATTTGCAAAACTAAATATTTGTCAAAAAACTTCTTGAAAAAGTATCCTACAATTCTCGATTACTTAATTAACTGCAGTTCTCAATTATTTATTGAACTGCATTCCAGTTCACTATTAAAAAAACTAGAAATTTCGATAGGCCTATAACATTATTTTATGAGTGAGTCTATAGGCCTACCATAATTTATTTCCTTTAGTTATGCTTTGTCTCCTTGTTCAATTATGCACCATGCATAACTGTTTCATGAACACCTGATTTTCATCCTCAACTGAAAATTTGTTTTTCTCAAATGATTTTTTCCGAAAAAATGATAGATTTTCTTCAAAAATAAGGTGATGAAACATTTCCTCTTCAAAACAATAGCCAAAGTAACCACTTATGATTATTCTTCAATTGTAACTATAAATATTTTGAGTGATTACAGTAGAGTGATAACATGATGAAACAAGAATACCGGTATAGGCTAATAATATAGCATAACATGCTCTAACAGTCATTGCAGTTGTAAAAATAGATCAATGGCATTCATAGCACAATTACATTGCTAGCATGTGATCGTAACCGCGATGTCCAGATCACTAATCCACGCGTCCTCTCGCGCTGAGAATGAAATTTGGTGAATTAGGCAAGTGAATTCAACCATGGCTAACTTCATTTAGAACTAAACGGCAGGAATTCGTTGTTATATAACTTACAGATGATGTTCAAGGCTCATTTTGGGCCGTTTAGAAAGATATTCTAGCACTAAGAGCAAGAAAAAGTAACTCTCAGCACGAGCTGACAACACTAATTGGTGTAGTGTAATTTAAATTAGAAAAAATGAAAATAACCTGAAATGTTGAGAGTGAATATTGATGTTGTGGAACTTGTCAAAATGAAAGAAACTTCAAGTGGAATTGATAATGTTTCAAGTTTCTTTCATTATGAAGAGAAGATAAAACAAAAAGGCTGTTTGTAAAATTTGACAAATGCATGTTAAGTTTATTATAAAATATTAACATAGAAGATAAGTACCCTACACTGGCGGCTCGTGCTCATTAAACAGGTGAAGTGCTGTTCAGTAGAATATACTTTATTTATTAATAAGAGCCATTCAATTATTTTATTTTTAATCAAAATATAAGAAATGTGCATAGTTAATAAAAATTAAAGTTAAAAATAATTTTTGCATAGGCCTACTCATAATTTTGGATTGCACGTATCATTTTCCACTTGCAATCCATTTTCTAACGGTAAACATAACATACCTTAATAATTATAGTGGAAACATTAATAAACAGAAATTACTGTTATTGAAATAGCAGTAGCCTAGAAAATTAAACCTTAAACTTGGGGCTATTTAAAATAATTGATAGATAAAATGGAATGAATCAAATACCCTTTAATGAACTTCTAAAGTATTATTTTTACACAGACATGTTTCAAGCTTTAGCACATTTTCAATGTGATCACTTTGAGGGTATTTGATCTATTTCATTTTATCTATCAGTAGCCAAGAATATTTCTGAAAAATTAAGATCATCATTGTTTTCTAAAAAAATTTATTGGGAGAAATTCAATTGTGAGAATATTATTCAGGAATCTCTCCATGAGAAGCCTACATTCAGCAAGACAATTTAAAAATATTTCTCACAACCTATAAACCCTCTATTCCAATCTAGGCCAATAGGCCACTTTTTAAAAAGCCAAGAAAATATTTCTTCAAATAAATTAATTGAATTCCAATTTCCAAGTACATGTTTGAACCATTTTTATGCACTTTCTCTCTCTATCTTTGAAAAGACAGGTCAATCATCAGTTATAGTATGTCCAAGCAAAGAAGACCCTCTGGCAAGATGAGAAAATGACTCCTTCAGCTCGGTCAATATTGGTTCAATTATCAATTTGGTCTCAATCGTTGGAAATATTCTAATGTACAATTTGAGACCAAATCAATATTTTTTGAACCAATATTGACCGTTCTGGAGTCATTTTCTCATCTTGCCAGAGGGTCTTCTCTGCTTGGACAGACTATATCTTGATGTGAAAAATTTCCAACCCAAACTTCATCTATGCCACTTTGCTAATGCTATTTTCTATCCAGTTAAATAATTCAAGAAAATAATTTAGAAGTAAAGAGACAATCATTTATTTTGGAGAATTGTTTTGCAAAGAACCTCTTGGAAAAAGTTGGACAAGTAAATTAATATTCCAAATCTTACTGTTAAGTCTCAACAGAATTTGAAAGTTTGGTAAATCTCTGGCGGCAGGCGGGAAATTTTTCTATCTCAGCATACTATTTTGAAGCTTTTTACAGCGATGGCCACACAATGATTATAATATTCTCTATACTGAAAATCATTCATACTTATGAAACTAAAAAGATTAAAATAAAATTAAAACTTTTAAAAACCAACGTTTTCAAATCCGACTAGAAAGAAGAAAATAAATTTTCTGTCCGTCTTTGAATCTCTTAATGTATTGAATTGTCATCAATTTTATTATTATCATAATTTGTCTTATACCGCGTTTACACCGAAATGTTAATAACATTTGTTAATAACTTTTTTGAATAACGTATTATTATATAGACTTATAATATATTATATATAACTTATCATATAAAAGTTATGAACGAATGTTATTAACATTCCGGTGTAAACGCGGCCTTAGACTGAATACGTATTTATAAAAACAAAGCTCAAAAATTCCAAAAAACGTCTATAGATCATTAACTTAATATGTGTAGCTGATAAGCTCAAAGATCCAGCATGTAAGTTACATATATACATGCGCCAAACGTTTTTAGTCTAAAACATACCGGTATTGTGATAATAAAATATTGATGAATATTTATAAATAGAATATTGATAATAAAATATTGATGAATTCAGTAACAGTTACATAAAGAGATTCAAAGACGGGCAGAAATCTAAAAATTCAAATAAAATAGCAATCTCAGTAGGCCTACCCTTGAAAAATATTTTTGTTTCAACTCTTGGGAGCCATTTTAAAATTTGAATTACAGAATACAGGATTCGAAATGATTCACGTTTAAAAATGGCTCTCAAGAGTTGAAACATGTCGTGTGTTAAAATAAAAATGTTTTAAAGGGTAGGCTACCGTACTGAGATTGCCATTTCATTATACACTTTGATAATTATTAGCCTCACTCAAAAAAAAAATCTCCACAGCCATGAAATCACCCTCTATACAGTATCCGGTGCCCACATTCTGACGTATTCCGTGCTCGGAATATTGCACAGAGGGCATCTCAAGTGGCGTGGGTTATGTTGTCGGCACATCGAGTGCACATGCATATATGACCGCATGGAATCGCCGCATGTGTTGACTCGTGGTCGTAGCAGATGGTGCAGCGACCGAAATTTTGCCGGCTCATTCTTTGTCCACGCTGTTGATTACGAGATCGGCCACAAGCACCTCTTGGTTGTTGGCCACGACGACCTCGTGACTGGCCACGGCCGCGAGTTCTCCGTTGCACCATCATTGCTGGGACTGGGTTGGCAGCGGCTTCTGGCTCGGCCATAGCTGGGACGGCAGCAGCTTCTTCCACCACCACCACATCTTCCTCGTCCTCCTCCTCATCGACGTCAAGAGTTATCCACTCATCCCTCATGTCGAACTCCAGCTCTTCTGGGAATAATCCCTCACCTGCTTGCAGACCGTGGTTTAATACATCAAATAATGTGTCTGTCTGATGAGACACTCTTTTTAAAAAGTCAATGAGTCCTATTTCTCGTCGAACAAGTAGGTTCATTGAGTCGGCGATTCCAGCCGTTGTTAACCGACCCAACCTCCCACGGTCACGACTCATATTGAGAATATTCTCATTTCTGTGTTGCTTGAAGAAATATTCCTGCTCGATTCGCTGGAGACCTCCTGGAAATTGAACAATTTTACTACACTATAGAAAGGTTCAAGTTTGTATAATTACACATTAAAATCGTTATTCCTCTTTCTACTGCGGATTATGTTCTCTTGAGTGATACCACAGAGGAGGGAGAACTTTATCCCTTCTGTTATCCCTCCTCTGTGGTGATACTAATAAATTTGAATACTGGTACCTATAAATTTGAATGAAGCTACATCAGTAGTAGGCATTGAATGCTTCTGCTACTACAATTATTGACGACAAAACTAAGAAGCTGAATAAAATAGGATTTTTTGGATGAAGCTGTACAAAAATTCTACACAGACTGGGAATCAAACTCAATAGCATTTACCTTGAGGTTGTCAGCCGAGCGGCTTATCTATTTGTCTGAAGAGCGCCTTCATGATAACAGACTTACTCAGTATTATGATGGCTCATTGCCATATTTAATAGTGTATTTTGTATTTTTCCTTGTTGATGATATATTTGAATCATACTGAACAAAAAATATTTTATACAATCTCATCAAAGCACATTAATATTGAGGAATCGTTGAGAATTAATTTAATAAAATGATCGTACAACTACAGTTCTCAAATACAATTCCACTTACCAATGAATTCGAAGATATTCAAGTGTGGTCCAAGAGCCGCTAACAATTTCGAGTGAAAACTCTCCACACAGTTGTTGGTTCTGTTGGGCAGCCAAAAAACGCTCAGCCTTTGAGCTCCCACTCTTCCGAGCCAAAATCTTCTGGCATATAAGAATACTCGCGCGAGTGCTTCACTGAGCAAATTCTCTTCTCTGGCAAAGCGTTTCACAGCTGCCAGCCCATCAGCAATCGAAAATGACGGAACCTCATTGCTCTGGATACTACCCGCTTCAGCAGGCAAATGTGGTATCGCCATCAAGAGTTTTATAACTCGTTTTACACCGGGGTCCTCACGACTTGCTTGCACGAGACCGTAGCTCACAACTGCTCTCCATATTGACTGGAACATTTACAAAAGTGTTGAATTAGGCCTATGTGAATTGACATTATTTTTATATCAGACTTATTAGATTATAGTGATGATTTTTATTTGACTCAAAAATTTTCAAAATATATTTTGGCTGTATCTGGTTGAAAAAAGTCCAAATCAAGTACTTTTTTTAAATTTATTTCCCTTTGGACTTTAAGAAATTGGAATTTGAGCTCAGTCACACACTCTGATTACACAGCAGTCTCTATAGTTTATTTAAACATGTAATGTTGTGAAGAAAAAATGTTTTTTTTTTATAAAAAAATACATTTTATTTATTATATCATATTTTGAATATGATACCAAATTAATCGAATTATTAAAAAACCAAGGATGAAATAATGATGAATGATAAGAACCTCAATGTTTAAAATTACAATACAACTAATAATATCGTGTTGTTCATACATTCTTTATCCGCTATTAATTACTGTATTGGAATTGATTTTAGAAAACACTTTTGTTCTCTAGAAGAAATGTTTTCTTCTACATTTTGTAGTGACGATTGATTCTTGTGTTTGGTCATTAGACTGGTCGACAGTAGGGTAGTCTCTTGTACCAGTTTCTGATATAGTCTGTCTAAGCAGTAAGCAAAGAAGACATTCTGGCAAGATTGAGAAATTACTCCAGCTCGGTCAATATTCGTCCAAAAATCATAAATATGGTCACAAAATGTAGAAAGAATTATGATCAACCACTAAGGTGGTTGGAGGAAATGATAGGATGATGTAGAGTGTGAGTGGGTGTTTGTTTTAGTAGGGCGTTGTTTTTAAATTGTGCTAATTATTTTGTGGAGTCTTATGAAGCTTATTGAAAAACTTACCTGACAATAATGGAACCAACATCCATGGTGTTGAGTTTCTGGCGAGGGCCACACTTGACTGATGGCGTTCATCAGGCCCCTCTCGAAGTCAGTCATTATGTGTTCTATGTTCCAGGTGATGATATTCTCCTTTAAATAACGCAATATCCTCGTATAGTGTTCCTCAGTTTTCGATTGCATGAGAAAAAACGCAACTGGGAATACCTGTAAAAGAGCAATTCATTAAGTTACGAGTAAACTAATAAGTAAGCTGCACTTGTTAACTATATTACAGGGTGTCCACAAAGCGGGAAAAGCTGGAATTGTACTGGAATTTCATTTGTGCTGAAAATAAGCGGGAATTGTACAGGAATTAAGTTTGTTCTTGATTCAACTTGATTCAACATTGATTGATTCAATAGGATATCCAATGGGTTCCTTCAATTTTTTTTCAAAGAAGAATTATGATTAAATAACATAAAAAGGCTAACTTCTCTGATGATGCCGATTTAAAAAATTCAATACGGTAGGCCTACATACATTTTTTTAAAAAAAGACGATTTTTAAACAATATTTTCAATTAGCTTCTTAACTTAAGCTGTGTGATAACTACATAATTTTGAAGATTTCTATACAAAATAAAATGTGATTTGATTTCTCTATTATTTCTACCGTTATCCGAAAGTCAATTCTAATTATTAATTTCTATCTATTGTTTCAAGTAGCTTACTCACCACATTCCTGAATAGAATATGTACAGAGAAGAGTTGTCGGAGTCTCTCCGGTTATTTAGGTACCACTTTGAATGTCGCATCCATAAAGATGTGACTTGCTTCCAGGATATGCTACCGCATCATTTGTATTATGCGGCTGCTGCCAAAGCCCATAGCAATCGCACATCCCTCCTCGATGAATTCCTCTTCTAAGAGGAACTGTTCGGCACCATCTCTGGTTTTTGCGAGGAGTCCTCGTCCCACTAGCCGCTCCCTTGCCTCCTCCAATGAGTGCGGGGTCCCTGTGGGCTCCACGCTCTTCTTGGCCCGCTCCATCGACCTTTGGGCATTTTCCTTCGACAGGTGGCTGGCTGCTTCGGGATGACTGTAAATAAAGGTAATGGAATATCATTAACAATTCTCACGCTTAGCCTGTTTATAAGTCAGTAATATTATAATTTGAATTTAATAATCAAGTCAGCCAAATTTAAATTCATGATCATATGAGAAATCAAACATAATTATAATAAATGTTGAGAGTTATCCACAAACTAATCAGTTTAGGCTATTTGATTAGCTGTTGTATTAAAATGGCGGATGTTGCGTTTACCCAAGGTGTATAGAATAGTAGAGGTGAGGCGGAGTGAAGCAGCTGGCTGTTCTAAAATTTTATTGCCAATTTATCGATGGAAGAAAGTGTATACCTATAATATAAACACCAGGTAAACGCCAAGGTGTATAGAAGTAGAGGTGTGGCGGGAAGCGGCTGTGAAAGTTATAATTTTGACGTCACGGAGTTCCTCTAGTCAAAAATTTAGCATTGATTTCCTATCCTAGCCAAAAAATTGTGCACTTTTTCTCAATTTACGAATTATAGAATTGTTTAATAGGTAAATTTCTTATATGAGCTTGTGGAGAATTTCAAGACCTACATTTTGAGTGATTTAAATCTATAATTTACTCAAATTTAACATGAGAAAATGTCCGTTAATGTGTCTTGGGAATGCTCTGCAGCTGGGCTGATGCAATTACGAGTAGCAATGCTATTATAAGATACATTTATAATATCATTGCATTCGATACCATTGCTATTCATAACTTGCTTTAGCCCAGCTGGAGAGTATTCCCAAGACACGTTAACAGACTTTTCTCAGGTTAAATTTGAGTAAATTATAGATTTAAATCACTCAAAATGTAGGTCTTGAAATTCTCCACAAGCTCATATAAGAAATTTACCTAAATTCTATAATTCGTAAATTGAGAAAAAGTGCACAATTTTTTGGCTAGGAAATCAATGCTAAATTTTTGACTAGAGGAACTCCGTGACGTCAAAATTATAACTTTCACCAGCTGCTTCACCGCACCTCTTTCTATACACCTTGGCGTTTACCTGGTGTTTATATTATAGGTATACACTTTCTTCCATCGATAAATTGGCAATAAAATTTTGGAACCTCGATTATCGTTTTAATAGTAAATTTCCAAAACAAAGAACACCTGTTTATTATAACTCATCCCACTGGATAATGGAATAATGGATAATGATTGTGTAGCGGGCTTGTTTCGCTAGGGATAATTAGATCATCTATGCCAAGCCCCATTCTCGCTCTCGCTTTGCAGCCTTTTTTTTGCGGACGCACGTCAAGTATCTTTGATAGACAAAAGAAATAGTATATGTTGTGATGCAATCTATCAAATAGAAATTCTAGGGGTCTAGACAAAGTTTACGTTATTATCAATTTAAATAATGGTTAAATTGCCAAGTGGTTTAATATCATGTGCATGTATTCGATCTAAAACGCCAATTTCAACATAATTAGATTTGATCAAAAATTAGGTTGGGCATATATATATACAGGCAACTGTATTATGTTTAGTCACTATCAAACACTTCTAAGATGGTTAATCTAAAAAATGATGAATAAATAAATTTTTTCATCACTTGGAGTTGAATTGAGGAATGCCTCGGGTTTGTGAAAATCTCAAAAATATACAATGATTGCAGACCCAAATTTATAATTTGATATTGTTGATCAAAACAAATTGAGATTGTCAATACCGGTACTTCAAAACATTAAAGCTTTTGGGGTAGCAACTTCATAAAATGCACCGACAAACGTCGTGAGTGGTCAGAAACTTGTAATAGCCTAATACTCGTAGTATAATAGTTCTAGTAAACATAAGTCCTGCAAGAATTGAAGAAACTCAGCTAATATTAAAATTATTCCTCTTTAAAATAAATCTTCATTTTATGTTTCGTCCTGCTCGATAAATAATACATCTTTGAATGACATAATTGAATTAAAAGAAGAAGAAAGTTTTAGAGAATGTGTAAGCTGATCGTCACCATTTAGCTGACTTATTGATTTGAGAAATAATAATATAATATAATAAATAATAATGATAATGACTTGAGAAATAAAAAATTACCTTGGCCCATCCTTCTCCTAGGACGAATGGTAGAAGTACCCTCTACCATCCCCGTAAATGAAGCTTCCCTTCCTGATTCCCGGGAGTCTCTCTAACGGCCAATGAAAGTCATCAGCAACGATTGCTTCGCCCACTTCCTCTCCTCCCAACTCGGCCATTCCTTAAAAAACAAGAAGATTGGCATTTATTTAAGCACAACTACAAAAAAAACATACCTAATAATCATAATCACCTATATCATTTAAGTGTAAATTATTATTCCATCTACTTCCATTTAGAACAATAAAAACCTTTCATGGAAAACTATTAATAGGCCTAGGGTAGTTTTTTGCGGTTTAAAAAATTAGGGACAACTTTTTGAAGATGTCGAGGTTCTCCCTATGGTTTCCGCCTTTCAAAACCGCCTTTCGAAGCTGAAAACAATAAGCTTTAGTTTGTTAAGATCCGTCCAAATTTTGAGCAGTAAAATTAGTATTCTGATGAGGAATGATCCATATAGACTAACAGACACAATTTTGAATATAGTTGATTCGTAGTAAACCAATGTCATTTATATTTGTAAAGTAGTTCAACAATTGAAATTTAGGCTAGTTTGTTAATATTATAAATACAAATAAACATTATTATTGTTTATAATGTCGGATAATGGGCTGAGTTTCGAAACATGTCTATAAAATAATTCTTCTAAAGTTTTTTTAAAAAAGTATTTGATTTTTCATTTTATTTATCAGTCTATATAGTAATACGTTATTCAAAAAAGTTATTAACGAATGTTATTAACATATTCCGGTGTAAACGTGGCATTACATCAAGCCACACTGGATTCAACTTAAGTGAAAATATTTGACCTAGCTCTTCACATGGGTGAAAATTTATTAGATTTTCACCTGTTACTTTCAGTAACGTTTATTGATAACTGATTATCATCAGAAATAAAAATTCGTTCCGGCAGCTGGCGGTCAGAAAGAGTGCATTTCAAATGCAATTCTATGATGGCTCAAATCATATGACTTATAATGAGCTATTCAGGGTATGAATTCAAAGGTGCCGTTTTCGAAAAACCCATGAAAAACAATTCTCGGCATATTATTTGCCATTTTCTCCGCCATTTTTGATTGGAGTTTTTTCGTTGATGGCTCAAATTGTAGGGCATAATAAGGGTATTATACACACAAATTTTCAAAACGATCAAGTCATTGGTCGATTTGTAGTGATTTTTCAAAATTTACATCCCCTAATTTCGCCCCTTTCCCTTGGACCAATTTGGCTGGTTAACGAACTTGACCGAGATATTAACACTAATGATTTTTGTGCAAAATTTCGTCGCTCTCCGACAAGCCCTTCGGGAGTTATCGTGTTAACAATGTTAACAAGAATCTGTACATATATAAATAAATAAATAAATAAATAAATAAATATATATATATATATATATATATATATATATATATAGAGAGAGAGAGAGAGAGAGAGAGAGATATGAATTTGAACGGACATCAGATTCGTGTTCTGGGGGCTCGGAAACGTGTAAAAAATATATCGCATCATATATTTGCGATTATCCGGTCAAGACCAATAGTGCATTTTTTTCAAATGAAATGCACTAAAATGTGACTTTTACTGAAAATTATTTGAAATTCAACAGATGACAAGGGAGATTTGCTGCTTTCATCATAGAACATATGATATTTGGAATAGTAACAATTTGTTTAATAATCACAGGTGAAAAATTCACCAGTATTCACCGGTTATTGAACGAGAAACGGGCCCCAGGATAGAGGTAACGTGTGGTCAGCACGTTGATCCTCTCAACCATAAGCCGGTCTCCGCAACCAATTGGCGGCGCAGAACACCTCTGAATAACATGCAGTCAATCAGTTAGAGTGTAATGCAACAATTACTATTCCTCCAGAGATGGGAAACGACTGACTGTCTTTACTAACGACAGCCAATCTCCCAAAGGAGGTAGGCGTATATAATTAATTTTATCAAATAATATTCCATAAATTGGAGACAATCCTAGTTCTATGCTTGGAAACGCTATTAAGAAACAAATTTATTATTATCTTTAATAATCATTATTGAGAGTATAACACAATTTCTATTCCTGCAAATATTGAAGGAGAGTATTACCGGTAGCTATTTCTTCCCTGGAATTCCTGGGCAATGTGCATATAAAATATAAGTAAGTAGGTATCAAGATTCTTGAAAGATTGGGATCATTTCTCATTCAATTCAATTCAGTGTTCTTTTTCATAATTATTTTTTAATGATTGACCTAAGGAGAAATTACAGGGGGAGATGGGCAGACGGCGGGCCCGGGGCCCGGGAATGTTTTTGCGGGGGTTTGGTCGAGGAGCGTTACATAGATAAGATACTCTAGTATTAAATACACTAGTAAAGATACACTAGTTGAGGAGAGTTTAAAGAAGTGAGATCATACATCAACTTATTTGTACGTTATTTGAAATCCTTATGTGTGACAATTGACACATCTTTAGAATTGTACAAAATAATGTCAGATTTTTTAATTTTTAATTAGAGCTCTTCTACTTGACATAATAAACTTGAAAATCAGTTCCATCACTTTGTAGACTCTGCAACCTAGTAAAATATATGGTTAGAAATATAGCCTGTAATTATATTACAATAAATAATAATATAATGGTTTTTCACTCACCTTGAATGCAGAAAATGAAGATATACAAGTGTTCGGTGTTGAACAAGATTGTTGAACAAATAATCAAAGTATTATTGAAAAATCGAAAGCGCACTGTGATTATAATTATATGGGTAATATTCCGAACCGCAGACCACGAACGTGAAACATGGAATGAACCGTAACTTCTGGTGCTTTCAAAACTATACCCTTCCATCTCCCCCCACCATTGCCACAAGAATTGTTCTATGCGTATTATTGAAAACTGGTGGTCAAAATCCCAGATATATATAGCACTACATGTGAATATATAATATATTCTCATAGACTGCATATACAGGGTGTTTCAGGAGGAATGTGCAATACTTCTCAGGCTGATTCCTTACACTAAGTAGACAAAAAAGTTCCATGGGACCAACCCCCAAAAACGCTT
This sequence comes from Sogatella furcifera, assembly GCA_017141385.1. Lineage (NCBI taxonomy): Eukaryota > Metazoa > Arthropoda > Insecta > Hemiptera > Delphacidae > Sogatella > Sogatella furcifera. Next base: position 29,274,195 of record CM029550.1, read on the forward strand.
TGTTACTGAGATAACAATGGCGGAAAATTGAGATTTTTCAAAATATATTAATTTTTCTAATTTTTTAGAGGCTTTTTAGGATGAATACCTACTAATAATGTACTCCTTAACACGTTTTCAGCTTGTCTCTAAAAGAAAGTATAAATTTTGATGTTAACAATGCTAAGCCTTCATTACTCTAAATATGATTCTCGTTACTTCTGTTCTAATATTCTAAATTTTGCTAAAGAGATCCTAATAAAGAATATCTAATAATGAAAAGCTTTATGATCATTGTGATGTAGGCTGAAGATATTGACCAAAGGACAAGAAACCCAGAAATTAAGAAATGCAATGTGATGGAAAACGATAAAAAACAAACAATTATAATTGATTTCAACCCAGCTTACTGAAGTACCGTAGCCTAATATAAAAATAATCTATTCTCAAGTAGGCCATTCTTAGTAATTGAGAAATAGTATAAAACTGATAAGAAGCTACGGTACCTCGAATGATTATGGACATACTTGGGATTATAGACAAGTAATTTCTACCTTGAGTTAGCTCACTTTACAATATCATTACTTACCCATTAGTTGGAAGTAAGATTTTCAAATCTTTTTGGTCACTTCCCCATCCTTTGTAGCCAATAAAACGGAAATATTCCAATAACTAATAATAGCTATTTATGTATTAAGAGCGTAATGCGCGACTTTATCGCTCGCGCAAAACAGTTATCACGCGACGCGTAGCGGAGCGTGATAATTTTGCAAGAGCGATAAAGAAGCATTACGCGCGAATTACATACAATATTTTCTACAACTGCACGAACCTGTTAATCTACAGTTTTTAGTCCTCAAATACTGCGAACTATTAAATTACTCTTGTTTAATTACCGGTACAGGTACAATCAGACATTGTCGACTTTTGTTAGGTTATGTTATGACTCCACCTGACCTACTTTTGGCGAGCCATGATCAGCTGATTAGCGAGCGGTAAAGTAACTACTGCTCATGCGCAGTTGCTTTGCGAGCGTAAAGTAATTCTACTGCGCATGCGCAGATGGTTAGCGAGCGTAATGAAGATTCTCCTCAGAAATGGGCTACTTTACGAGGAGAATTCAGCTCGTAAAATCTTGTTTTACGCGCAGTTGTAGAAAAATAAATATTTAACTAATAAATGGTGAAATTGATTTTCTCAAAGAGTTGGTGACTTATGTAGTAGTTCAACTACCTATTTTATTCTATCCTCATTAAGCTATGAATTAATTAATTTTGGATTTACTGGAAATGTTTTCAAGACTATCTTTTGAATTTTAGGTCTTTAGTAATCTTATACTTCATAGTTCTCTATAAACTTATACAGAGCTGAATAGGCAGCCATAAAATAGTGTTTCAGAACTCCCTACCAATATTCTTGGGCATTTTTTCTGGGTGAGAAACATACTACAGTATCTTAATATTTACAAACTGTCCGAAGTCTAGGATACATTATTGTTTACCGTACTGATATTTCGAATCAAGCCATATTGTAGAGAATTAAATTTGTAATCCGCAGCTCAGTTACCGTTATTTCTAGAACGCACCCAAACTCACAAATCAGGATCAGGATTTCAAGGAAATAAAACAGACAATGAAAACAGTTTTGAATAGATAGCTTGTCTTTTGAAGGATTGCTTGATTGTTAGTCTCTTTCAAATCCTTATTTGTGAGGTTTGGGTACGTTTTAGACGAAAAAAGGAACTGAATATTTCTTCTGGGATAAATCGAATTCAAGCTATTTGTGAGACAATCAACAGGACTTCGAAAAATAAAGCCAGGAGAGAGACAATTTGAAATGTTATGAGGTGTTGGCCAATCATAAATAGAGTAATTATTGAATAGAGGAATTAGAATACTATATTCTAATTACCTTGATCTAATCTAATCTCTTTCTTTCTCTCTCTCTCTCTCTCTCAAAGCAAGCGATGTAATTACAGTACAACAGTAGTATCATTCATCGGTCAGTAGGTATAGTATCGGTCAATAGGCTGGATTTGATATTCATCAAGTATTCATTCAGACAGAAGATCAAGGGTTGCCGGCTGATACCTGCAGATTGGGGCGAATAATAAGCATGATTCCTTTTCGACTCCACTGTTGAATGCAGAGACAACATGAAGAGGAGTAACACAAATACCAAGTAGAAGTGACAAATAATTCAAAAATGGTACAACAGAACAGACGAGAGAGAGAGGGATGAGAGGAGTGAAAGGAAAGAGATAGACAGGGATAGATAGGTGACAGAGAGTGTATGTGAGAGAGATAGAACACGCAGGACTGTAAAAGACGGAGTGAGAGCGCTTGAATGCAAAGACAGTGGGTAGAAGAGGATCGAGTGATAGAGCGAGAGTGAGAGAGACTGAGCTTGAATAAGGAATTCTTTTGTTAATTGTTTTCGCCACTATGCCTTTTGCCAGCACATGTTACTTTTTCTTCACTAACGACCTGAGGTAGTGCTTTGTTTCGCAAATTCCTCGAGTACACAACAAAACAATGTTGTATTGAGGAACACTATACTTGTTCCTGGAAATCTATTATTTATTTGAATATTTTCAGTTTCAAGGGGACGTTTCCTCATATGCTGTCTGAAATTTGAAAGCCGTGTTATAAGAGATAGATCAAGCTGGCTACGACCAATCACAGACCATTACATTGTCACCTGTTTATCTATATAGTCCAGTCAATCAGTGCAAAAATACACCCGTTAGGGGAAATAAAACATATGAGGCTAATTTTTCCCCCATCGATTACTATCATGTAGGGGGGGAGGGGTAGGGGTGGGGACTTTTGGCAGAACACTTGCCGATATGCTAGTTATCGATGTGGAAAAAATCAGCTCCATATGTTTTTTCCCAAATGTATTATTTCCGTATGAATTTTCCTCAATTCGTGGTTTTGGCACGCCAGGGTGCCAATTCGCATATTAACGGACTTTTCCCCCCTTAAATTTCGGCAAAATATATGTTTCTATAATGAAAAATGTAGGTCTTAAAAAGCTCTACAAATTTTATAAGAGACATTTTTCAGTAGAACGAAACGGTAAACTTTTATTTGGAAAATAATAGCATTTTCAGGCATAAATTTAGGGGTTTCTTTCATTCTTACATGTATAACTCTTGAACCACAGGAGCTAGAGTGAAATGGTAATGACATGAAATGAAGAGAATTTAATTTTCTAAATAATGAGAGAAAATTTCGTTTTTTATCTCCAATGGTTGCTGAGATAAATTCAATATAAAAAATCCTTGCAAATGGAACTTTGAGGGGGTGCTGAGGAGGAAGCAAGATGGGTAGGGGTGGGTACTTTTGGCAGAACACTCGTCTATATGATATTAATCGATGGGGGAAAAATTAGCCTCATATGTTTTTTTTTCCTCTAAAAAACACTCATTGACTGGACTAATATTATGTCTGTGTACAGCTCTGTTTTTGTGATTATTTCAATACGATTCATATGATTGTGTATGTGTAGGCTACTCCAAAAATGAATCTAGAGAATATGAAGAAGTTTGAATGAAGTATAAAAATGTGAAGATGAAGATTAGGCTAATGAATACTTACCTTCCCAGCTGTATGATCTTATTTATTGTAAACTAAACAAAGCTCTGCTCATGAAACTCTTATTTTTCTCATTTTTGTAAGATAAGGTACCAGACTGAAATAGATCTGTCCATCATTGCTGATAATAATAAAACTTCACTTTGTAAAGATTATCAATAAATTTACTATTAATAATGATATATGGCCATTCATATGTTACAGTAGGAGATAAATTGCAAATGCAATCAAATTTTCATTATATAATATATTATGCATTTCATCTTCTATCAAGGCATTCTCATTGGTTCAATAAATCTTAGATACAGTTCAAGCAGTCAACTTTGAAAATAATTATAATTCCCGCTTTTGAAAACAGTACTGAGAATATAGTACCAAATGTCACCACATTAGAAGGCTAGCAGGCTAGTCTTGATCAAGACAGGCCCGACATCTGACAGAAAAAAATCGAACTATTAACTCTCATGGCTGTCAAATGAGTACGACTCATCAAGAAGGCATTGATGTTTTGAGCACCATAAACCATGCCACAAGAGCGCAGCACAGTAGTTGGGTCAGATGTCAATTGGGTCAGATGACAATTGGGTCACTTGGTTTTGAAGGTTTGTAATATTGGGTCAAATGGTATATTGGGTCAGATGACTATTGGGTCAAGTGGTTTTGCTGCTTTTCTCGATTTTTAAAAAAATTGGATCTAGTGGTAGGTTGGGTCAAATGGAAGTTGGGTCAGTTGGTAGACACCCACATAATCGAGTGAGTAGCCCAGTCAAATGGTACGTCCAGACGGGTGTTTTAGGAAAGCGGTGCGAAAGTTTTTTTCTCGACGGTTTCATATGTATTTTAGGACACTGAACTCGAATATAATATTTGCATACTTCTCAGGGGACGGCTTCACCCCCAAAATTCCAAAAAACCTTAAATTTTGTGACTTTTTTGAGTTTTTCTTTTTTTTTGTGAAAACTAGTCGGTTTATCAAAAAATGTGTTCCAGTATAAATTGAATAAAACAAATTTAGCTACAAAATGAGTGGTCACATTCGAAGTTTGGATCAATGACTGCCAAGCTATGAACCGTCAAAAAAGCGGTAGTTTTTGAGCTTTTATGGAAAAAGTCAGAATTGCTCACTTCAACTTGCTACAACTTGAAACCAGATGAGATATGTAGAAAATTCACATATGAGGTGAAAGTACAATCCATTCTGAACAAGTTCCACCTTTTATTTTTCAATTTACCTCTAGGGTTGGGGGAACAGTCGCAAAATAAAAATTCTATGACATTCAACAAAAACTGTCTATTCTATGGTACCACCTTTTCAAGCCTATCTGAAGCAATATATCGACGTTTTTGGCTATTGTGTTTTGAAAATGACTTTTGTTATACATTTATACATTAGTTTTTGCAATATTAATTGAGTCAGGTAGTCAACTACCATCTCCTACCCCTCTACTCTCACCACTTTCCAACATCCCTATTTATGTCTATCTATTCATGTATGGTACTGTATTATCGATTATTATGGCAAATGCTCATCACAAGAAGCCATTTGGATTTATTTTTTGAAGTATAAAGTATTCTGGGGAAGCGATTCAATGACTTTTTGTACAATGATTTAGCATCCAATAGCATGGTTAATAAAGTTATAGGCTATTTAAAAATAAAAATCCAAGTGGTTATTTTTTATAACTTGATGTTAGCTGGCTTCCAATTGAGGCATTGTAGTCTATTATGTATCAAGCCTCTTTTTTATGAATTTATCTCTATGATGACATAATATTCAAGATTAAAATCACCATATCATATCATATCATATCATATATCATATCCTATATATGTTGTTATAGAGGAACAAATTTCAAAACATGAGGCTTGATATACTTAATACCTAATACACCAATGTTAAAGCCACGCTAATATTTACAACAATCCTACTGGACTTGTTGTAGTCATTTATTATTAATTTGATGAGTTCAAGATGATGGTTTAGTGAGAAACGGTTATTTGATTGAATAGTTTTTGACTGTAATCTCAATTGTGATTATGATTGAATTTAAATTTTATTATAAATGCCAAGGTAATTTGATTATAATGTAATGTAACGTACCTTAATAAACTCTATCAAAACCTTAAGTTAAGTGTTATCAATGGATGGAGAAGAAGCCAAGTTACAAATATGTGTAATTCAACCAATAAACTTATCATCACCCAGTGTAATTAGTGATTAGATATAACAAAGTCATCAGCTTTGAAGTTTGAAATTTTAACTAGGAGAATGGAGTTAACTTAAAAAATTTGAGTTTATCAATATAGGCCTATTTGAATTTGAAAAAAAATTTTAAAGGCTATATTGAACTCAAATTTGTACAATACCGTTCTAATGTTAATATTGAGTTTAGTGACTGATAAAATGTATATCAGTTCTAAAATTATTGAATATCTTAAATTAAATATAACTCTTGCTTTTTTGTCTTTTCAGCAATTTCTACTATTGTATGATTGCAGAGTCTTCCTCTGTTTCCTACAGTCAATTTGTTAATGGAAGAATAGCCTATCATTTGAATTATTTTCAGCCGTAACTATCATTTAGTGATATATCCTGTATATGACAAGAACAAAAGTCTCTTAATAAGATTCTGAGCACCATTCTCAGCTTTGAAAATCAGTAAAATTAAATACAGCAACGTGTTTGCCATCAATTAGACTATTAGAGTAAGAGTAACTTACTTTAGAGATTTTCCTGGTAAATTTATTTTTTTATCTCATAGAAAATAATGTCTAAGAACATATACGTATACTCATAATAAGAAATAATGTAAAAGTCATTACTTGGTAGGGGTTGGTTCTACGTGTTTATTTTTCATTATTCTATCAAAGACAATAAGAATTAAGAATAGGCCTATTGTGCTAGTTACTCTATGCTATTACTCCTCTCTAGTTTAAAAAATTATAGAATGCTCTACTTTTTGAGTAGTAGTGAAGTTGATATTGTGGTAGTTATCCATGTTAAATGAAAAGACAAAATATTGTCAAACCACTGATTTATTTAAAAATCGAGAAATTCTGGATTTTTTATAAATTAAAGAATTAAGAATCCTTATTTCATCCTTTAAATTCAATAGCAAGAGATATGATTGGCCACAGCTGATCGACTGCGTTCCAGTCGCACAAGTATCAAAACACCGCGACACATCCCTTGCACTGTCGATACGCGGATTTATGAGAGTTGGCAAAACTATGGTGGAATTGACCGAGCTGACCAATCAAAAGTGACACTGACAATGTCCACACCATGGGCGTACGCAGGCAGGGGCAGCGGGGGGCGGATGCCCCCCCCCTAGAAGTCGACAAAATTTTTATTTTCAATACATTAAAAAATAAAATTAATTAGATGAAAAAAATAATTTATATAATAAAATAAAAATAAATTATTATTATTATCCTAGAATGAAATAAATTCACAACTCAATTGTAGGTTGAAGATTGCAAAGTCACAGACTCACAGGGGTAAAACTTCCATATCTGAGTCTCCAATTTAATACTGGAGAAGATAATTAATAATTCCTCATCTTGACTAATTGGAAGTAAGATTCTCAGATGAGAATACGCTTCTTTATCTCTGTCACTTTTCTATCCTTTGTAGGGTGAGTCAATGAAATGGAAAAATTTGAAGAAGTTACTAATGTGGAAAAATACGCGATCCACTGTACAATGAGAGAAATAAAGTATTTTTTCTAGAAATCAATTGTTCAATTCTAAACATCAATTTCTCATGTTTTTAGAGATTTTCATCATCATCTCATTTTCAGACGTGTATGTTTAAACAACTTTGAAAAAACTGAAGAAATATCTAAAAAACTAGATGAGAGTACGAAAAGTTATAGCTGTGGTATTATGTATTTGAATGAAAAAAAAATGAAGAGTTGAAGGTAATTGTAGCAGCTAATTTTTTGGAGCTGAATAGCCATACAATAGTGTTTCAGAACTCCCTACCAATATTTTAGATCTAGGTGAGAAACGTACTACAGTTTCTAAATACAGGGTTCGCCAATGAAGTGGGACGATTTGAGTAAGCAACAGGTTGTTCAAGAAATTGTATTTTTGTAATTTTTCCATCATAAATAGAAAGTAGAAATGTAGCCATTTAGTTTACAATAAGTCAAAAATATTTTTTTGAATATAACACCTTCCAAATGTCCTCCATTGGAATCTATGCACTTTTGCAGCTGGGCCTGAAAGAAACGGGTAAATTTGCTGTCACTTTTAACTTTGTGCGTTACATCGAAATGATTCATAACTTTCTTACACCAGAAATCGCCCGTTTTCCATTGAATGAACGAACAAATAGGACAACAATCCAAACTGCGATAATTGCCATGAATGCTGCAAATGTTTTGTTTCCAAGCCGCGTCATTACTTGAAACGGGGATATCCCTGGCCCTCTCGCTCTCCAGATTTATCAACTTATGACCATTTTCTATGGGGCTACTTAAAAACGAGTGTTTATCAAAGCGATCCACCCAGAACTATCCCAGCTCTAAAACAACGGATTCGAGATAAGATTGGAGGAATACCACTCATATACTGCGAAATGTCGAGAAAAACTTCCAGGCCCGGCTGCAAAAGTGCATAGATTCCAATGGAGGACATTTGGAAGATGATAAATTCAAAAAATGATTTTTCACTTATTGTACACTGAATGGCTAAATTTCTACTTTTCCTATTCTTAAATCAGGATTAAAAAAGAACAGAAGATTTCCTACAGATTTATTATTCCATGAATCAAGAGTATTGTCACTGAGAAAATTTTTTATTAAAGATCTACTTGTTCACATCTATAACAATCCCAACATAATATTCACACAAACTGACCATTCTCATAACACCAGATATGCATCAGCTGTGGGCATCAACACAATTCAACAGGCATTAACTTTTTCCACAACGAATTGCTTCTATATTGCACATGTATTATTCAGAAACTTCCGTATGTATTCTAACCAAAGTCAGTTGTTGAATTCTGATTCTGCATCTACCTTCAAGAGATGTGTGAAGACATGGTTGTTTGACATCACTGAGGAAGACGCAGGCTCGCTGATAGGTAGGATTGGCGGTGCACGCGCTTAGTTCTGCCTAAGTGGACATGCCCATGGGGAAGGTAAAATCCCTTACCTTCTCTGTATAGGCTTGACAAGTTATTCTATCTATATTGATTGGGTAGCAAATTCTAATCCCTGTTGTACTCAACTACTGCATTTTGCATTTCAAGACTGCGTTTTTCCTTACCATTTCTCGGTTGTGTATGAATCCCCCTCTTCTTGCATGTGGAGCAGAGCATAGCTTTTTGTATAATATTTAACACAAAAAGGTAATGACTGAGCATCCTATAATATAATTTTTTCTTTTTAAATAATTACCCGAGCTTACACACAGGCCTATGTTGCCTATGTAAGCTCTTACATACATCTGCACAGGAAATATATGTGTAATAATTTAAATGAATATTGTAGTACTGTATTATAATTAGAGTAATTCAGTAATGTAGAAATCAGTAAATATTATGTGAGAAATCTGTATAGTAATAATATTGATTATGATGGAATGTATTTATAATAAGTTATTACAATTTATGTTACGTGTATTTTTATCAGATGGATGAAATAAACTTGATTTGACTTGACTTGACCTTACACATGAGGATATTTTTTTTATTGTTGATGAGTTTTCGAATTGGTGAAATTTTTCAATTTTTCAAGTGTTTTCTTTATTAGTGTAGGTATTGATTTATTCAATTCAACCTTTATAAATAAACCTTCTCAATTAAGAATTTTCAAATAATTTTTTGGGATCAATTAATTTATCTTCTAATTTATCTGACTTCTGCTCTAATTGGTTTAGCAACCAGTTAACGCCCAAAGATTCTGTGTGGTTCAGTACTTGCATCTAGCAGATTTTGTTGAAATTTCTTAAATTCATAACTTTATGTGAAAAGTAAATAGATAAAGATAATTTTGAAAATGATAAAAACTTTTTAAAATGCACTAAAAAGAAGGAATTGACTTCTTTGATCACACTATTGGTTAATAGGAATTCTTTCTCTCATACCTGTGAATATATAATAGAAATATTATTATTACCTCTAAATAAAGTACCGTATTCAAGTACAACTCAAACGATAAAAAAGGTGTGGCTAAAACTAAGTAAACCTTCATTATCTATAAAGTTGAAATATTTTCTGAAGAAATACTTCAAAACTATAGTTTCAAGCCACACTTTTTATAGTTTAAGTTGTACTTGAATACTTTATTCAGAGCTTTATAAATAGGTACTTTATCTATGAATAATTTATTTATTTATGAATACTTTATTCATATAGTTTATGAATTGAGTTCTTGTTATAGCACGATGTATAAATTTTAAAAAATATGTAAGTTACTCCTATTAGGTTGTTATGGTCTTAACATGTATTTGTTAACTCAAGTTCAGTGTAACTTCACAGAATAGTTTATGAATTGAATTCTTGTTATAGCACTATGTATGGGCTAATAGGTACCTACCTTGGATACTACAACACCGTATTCCAGTATCCATGATAGGTAGCCTACCGTATAAGTAATTCACAGTTTTATAGGCCTAGTTACCGGTAGTCAACATAAATGTAGGCCTAATTAATTATAGGCGCATATTTTTATAAATATTGTATGCCTATCTTGAGTTCTAGCCTATCTTGAGTTGATATTTAGTAAATATTAAATTTTGTCAATCCTTGGCCTGAATGTTTTGTCTTCTCCCAATTAAATTTGCTATTCTTTTCCAATTGGGTAGAAGTGAAAAATTTAATACTGACTTGAAAATGATGCTCATTTATTATGTGAGTTGCAAGTAAGTTATCAGAAACAATTTGCAACAAATTCTGGAACAGATTGCTACCATACACACTGCTCAGGCGCAAAGTGCTGTATGTAGACCAACAGATAGGAGAAGAAACTGAGTACACTTGTTTCCATCATCTACAGTACAAAATCTTCTATTTAATAGGCCTACCGTATAATATATAGGTACCTAATAATACAAACTATGTAGTGGACCATATATTGATAGTCTTATTGATCTCTCAATTACAGATTACTCATTACTGTAATGACATACAGTAACTGGAGGGAAGAGATGTGAAAAGAGGTCATGTTCGTGTACAAAACTGGGAATGATAGATAGGCCTACTTCTTGAAAAAATATATCCGATGTCAAGAATTAGCAGAATTTAAGTCTATTATTTTCTAAGCCTGTAATTTAAGCCTATTACCAGACTTTCTAGCCTACTTAGCGTACATGGCTTATCAACGATTAATTGGAAATATAAGATATATGCCAAACTTGCGTTGAAACATTAAAAATTTTGTCTCAAATTATAGATCATAATAATTCATCATATTCATAATTCTTGAACCAATATTGACCGAGCTGGAGTCATTATGGATCACAATGTTTCCTATAGTTTGAAATCAAGTTCATAATTCTCGAACCAATATTCACCGAGTTTTTATAGATCACAATGTTCCCCACAATAATTTGAAATCAAATTCATGATTCTCGAACCAATATTGACCGAGCTGCATAGACTTGCGTCGAAGTATATCAGGTATCAGACTAGCGTCAAAGTTTGCATGCCCCTCCTAGACAGATGAGTTTTATTGATGGCGGACTGTAGCACGAAACAGCCAGTTGCCTGACCTGGCCTGCCGAGCTGCAATAGCCAAAACGTAATTTCGCTATTTCTCAAAAAACACGCAGTTGTCGAAACAGCGAGTCACCTCCCCAGCGACAGTTCGGTGTTTTTGGATAAACAGCGAATTGTCGAAATAGTGAGTTGCCCCGTCCCGAATAATTTTTCAATTTAAATATATCAAACTTGAATTTCTATGATAGATCATTTTCAAACCTGTCATCATTTGTTTGATGAATTTTCTTCGAGTATTTGTCAAAACTTTTCTCTTTTGATGAGGAAAGAGAAAATTGAAATCAGTCAGCTGATTGATGATTATTTTGTAGAATGACGTATCCCGGCCGTAGAGTGTGTTGTTTAGTTTTGATAGGACGTTGTACGATGTGTTGTTGGCTAATTGTGTAAATGAGTTGAAAGTTTAAATATTTTGGTTAGTTATTTCATTTTTCTCTTTATATTTTCTGATTTTGGAGAAATATTTCCAATTAGTATCTCTATTGGCTAGAATTGCCCACTAAACAATCATCTCAAGTTTTTGTTTGTACGGTATTGTACTGTCATTTTTCTCACATACGGCATTTATTTTTATCTGCTTTATAATTATTATAAAATATTTATTATATTGTATTATTTCTACCCTATTTCCTAACCACTCACTATTATAATTGCTTATTTCTCACTCACCTCTTAAAGAAGATCTAATTGAGGTTAGTTTTTGAACTACGGCACAATACCGTACAAGCATTCTCATTGTGTGTTGTAGAACTATCGTAGGCCTTTTTGAAAAAAAAACTCAGTACAACCTCTCTAAAATTCTATCAATTCTTCAATACTTCTATTGTTTTTCTTCATCAAACACGCAAACAGTAACTTACACATAGGGGGCCCATGGATATCTAAATGTCTAATCTGTATTCACATATTCACATTTGAGTTGTACGATGTCTGTATATCAGAATGCTTCATTAGGCGATATGCTATGGTCCTATATCTAGGGAAGACTATCTATTCATCAAATCAAAACACTAACCATTATGCTTTTAAGGTTAGATATTATCATATAACTTAATATGCTAGTATCGATAAATAAAGTTGCGCCAGACCAAAGTATATTCCGTTTAAATATTATGAGTTGTTTGTAGGTATATATTATTGAGAATAAGATTCTGACTAGGGTCTTTTTTTTATTGCGGATGATGCCCACATAAGCATTTTAGCTAGTACATAGGTAATGGATAATGAGTGCAAAGGTCATTGATGAGGTGAAAAACAGCCATGGCTACTGGGTCTCGAACGCTGACCGCAGGCAGTGCTAGCGGACTGAAGGTTGTGACGCCCCAGCCCACTGCGCCAACCGGGCCGTCTGTTTTTAAATTATTTGAAATTTTATTTCTGTAAAAAAATTACAACTTTAAAATTGAAAAACAAATAACATAAATAAAAATTAGGTAGGCTTAGGCTATATAATTAATTTAGCCTACCGTATTTCATTTGAGCATATTTCAAGTTCCATAGAATTTTTCAATCATTTTTGGTAAATTCTGATAGTCTTCTGTAGTCTACATTCTTAGTCTACGTAGTTTTGGGTAAACTCATCTTTCATTTCCCACGTAATTTATTGTTTTCAACCAAAAAAATGAATGAGTGAATACCGAACTTGAAAATTATGTGGTGTACTGTATGTCTCTGCAATATTTGTTGAATGTATAAGCTTATTGCTTACATAGCGAATTGCTGACGAAGCTTAGGGGTAGTTTGTTGGAGTAAGTGATACCGCGCTGGTCTGATAACCGAGTGTTTCCGGTTTTGATTCTTGATCTTTTTACCATAACACAATCACATACGGTATATACATAATACTACGTCCGAAAACGTAATCGTCATATCTCATAATTGTTTACCCATTACCCAAGCACAGGCCTAGAAGGGCATCACCCTTGGAAAAAAATTACAAGTGCGTTTATACGTAACACATTATACTTGATCAACTACTTTCGATCCTACTGTGGAATGACTTCAGACCTAATATGAAATGAAATCCTTCAAAATTGTTGAATACAGTAATGTTGATTTCCAGGTACCCTACTATGCCCAAGCATATAACTGAAATTCTAATACTTTCGTACATACTGTTGACACTCGGAACGTTGGCTGAGAAAAAAGAAGGAAAAGCCGATAATTCGAATACCAACGATGACGAGCAGTATTCAAAAGTGGTCGAGAAGGACGATGAAGATCCTCTTACAGTGTTGAATTACTTTATATCGAAGAAAGATGAACTGAAAATCAATATCGATGATAATACTGTGGGAGACGATGTCAAAGGTGAAGAAAAAGAGAAAAAAGATGGCGACAAGACATTAAATCTTGATATGCTTTCTCTAACACCGGACAATTGGATGGTCAAACTGATATCACAGATCCAGGAAAGCGATTTCGATGTTGAGAATGATGCGACAGCCAGTGGCGAGGCCAAAGATTCCACAGGATCAGACTTGCTGTGGTCGGATCCTGAACCCGTCAATTTGGATGAGCTCACTCCTGAACAACGGCAAGGTATGCTATTAGATTCACTTTTCCTTGATCAATGTATTATGTATAAATAAATTCAGTAGGCATATCCCTACATTGGCTATTGAGCCATTGACATAGGTTACATAAATAAATTCAGTACTAAGTTAATTATACAACTACTTATATTTGAAAAAATCCAATCATTCCTTAAGTAAAATAATAGGATCCTCACTGTATTATTTTAAAATTTTACCTGTTACATCTGATCTGCCTGCAAATGACTGGATGACTGATTTCAAGTTTGGATTGACTGATGGCTGAAAATCCAAAAAATAAATGATACACTCTGAAGTGAACACTTCCGCATCTGAGAATTTCTAAGTAATTTTTTTCAAAATTATTAGTGAAATTTCATCTTTCAACGTTTCAACTAACATTATACTCTTATTTTTAATTGTTTTATTTCATAAAACAAACTTCCAAATTCTAAATATTGATGTTATATAGTGTTTTCAGAAGTCGAAATTTGTTTATAATTTGAGTTTCAAGAGAAAAAAACATCTTTCTAGTATTACTCAATCAAAATTGGGAAGAATAGACGTTTTGGACGTTTTATAAATAAATGATAATGATGAATATTGGCAGACTAATGGAGTTGATTGCTAGAAAAATTCATTAAACTCTGTTACATATGACTTGAATGTTACTTTATGCTTCTTGTTATTTGTCATAACTTCTTCTAATTTCTTGCTCACTTTCCTGAATGAAAATCAAGACACTGTACTCCATTAAGTTTGGAAAAAATTATGTGTTACTAATATTATTCTTTGAACATTGCTTGGATTACGTTTTACATACTTTTAAAGGGCAGACGGGTCACAGGTTTTCCTTAAAATATTGAAAAACGTAATCGAAGCAGGGTATTAATGAAGTGAAAAGTTAGCGGTTTCATCTGCTCCTATTGCGCTTCAACAGCTGATATTGTCAATTAGACTTGCTATTTAGCTATGCCTAGATGATGTTTTTGAAATTAAAAGAGACTATAGTTGCTTTACATCACCTAAAAGAGACAGACGAAACCGCCTAACTTTTTGGCGTCTGCTAAACGAATAATAATTTTACACCTTCAAGATTGAATGTACTCCAAACACTTGGTGAACAGTGTATAGACTTGGTATAATTGTTTCAGGTTACGAGCTATATGAAGAAGCCAAGTCTCTGTTGAATGCGTCCAAGCCGAATAAAAAAGAAGCATATAGGAAGCTGTTGGCTGCTGCTGAACTGAAGAATGTGCCGGCGAGAATAATGGTGGCGTGGGCCGAGCTGCTTGGCCATCCCCTCCAGCAAAATGTGCAAGCTGCCAAACAGACATTCGCCGAATTGGCCGATGAAGGCAATCCTGATGCACATGTTGTAAGTTACATCCATTCATATGGATGAATAACTCATACTTTGTTCTTGGATGGTTGACAAATAAATAAGCAAACACAAATTGGCCAAATGAAACCTTTCCTAAGGTTCTCCACACCAATAATAGCCGTACGAATATAACCTCCTGAGACCTGGCACTCAGGCAATTATTAAATGCACTTTTCAACCATCTTGCTCCCATTCCTACTCCCCCTGGATGGCAAAAAACATTTTTCCAGATTTTTCCCCCTCATGGGGGTCATGGGGGGGCAAGTATAGTATACTATACACCAGGTCTCAGCTATGTTTGAGTCTCTCTTAATTCAACAGAACTTTGTATTTTGTCTGTATCATGACAAATTTTATTACAAATAACAGTTTTAAGTAAGTACAACTAAAATTATAACGCTTTTAATATTGCATGATGATATTTTATAGGCCTATTTATTTATTGATAGAATCGAACCACTAATCAAAATTTCAAAAAAGGTATGAAATAGAATAATCAACATTGATTGGTATTCTACTTTATTTTAAAATTAATATTCAAACAACACTAAACTTAATTATTACTTAGGCCTATTTAATTAATATTCAATTATTATTATATTTAATTTACAGTTCTTCACACTTTACTACATATTATTACTTGTGGATTGCACTGAAACAATTCCTATCTGCATTCAGACACACAAAGATTTTACATTTTGAACATTTTGTCCTACATAACTTCTTGCACCCTGGCTTACGGCATTTTTGATATACGTTCCCAGATATCATGATGGGCATATGGTCTGCATTCAATTTTCTCTGATATTCTGGGGGAAATGGAATTACTTTCCTCCTTTTTCCTGATGGACCCTCCTCAATGTCACTCTCACTCTCACTCTCACTCTCGTTGGTGTGTTGAGTGACTTGGCTAGCTGCAATCATTTTTTGACCTAGTGTCATCTTGAATGATCTGAGCTGCTGAATTTTTTAGCATCTCACCTTCTCTTAACCTATCTTGACGAAAAATCAGCCATGAATTGCTGACAGATAAGTCAAATAAATGAGAAATTGTCCTAACTGTCCATTTCTTTGTCCTGCTTCTGATTGGGCAATAAGAATTCATCCTATCAGCTAAATCAACTCCCCCCCATCTTCTCATTATAAAGTTTAACTACAGCAGGCCGATTCACAGAGATGTACTTTTTTTTTTCTTTTTTAGACCACCTACGACACTGGTTCACTGGCTCATCAGCTAACATACTAGACAACATTAGTACCGATTTATTATCCATCCACTTTGTGACCGCTACTTCTTGGTCATTTCTCACCAAAACATCAATTGTTCCTCTTCCTTTTTTACTCATCTCCTTATCTGAAAGAGGGCACACTGTCTTGGGGATTCTGTTCAACATCACAGTTCCCACTGACTTCAACCCACGTTTCAAAAGCTCATCAGTAAGTTTTAAGGAGGTGAAGTATCTATCATGGAAAATTACATGTCCTGGCTCAAGATTTCTCACTAGATATAACACAGAAGCTGAACTAACACCATATTTAGCATAATCTGGAGGAAAAGTTGTGTCTCCCTGATAGGGAAGTAAATCCAGCACAACCCCATTTGAATTTGCCAAGACAAAAACTTTTAGGCCAACAGGGTTTGGCTTGCCCTTCACATACTGTTTTATTCCTAGATTACCAGTAAAAGGTATGATCATTTCATCAACACACAGATGCTCCTCCCTTTCTAGCTCAGAGCAACCCTTGAGAACCCTATCAAAGAGAGGCCTAACTTTCCAAAGCCGATCAGCCTTCCTACTATCATCAGGTATCTCATTATCAAACACAAGTTTCAAATTTGACCGTAGAGTAAAAAACCTATCTCTAGTCATTGCAGATGAAATTACAGGCACTTTCCACTCTCTTTGCCAATACATTCTCAAGATTGGATATTGTAAACATGACATCACAAATGAAATTCCAAAGAAACACTTGATCTCTTGGGGAGTAGAATTTAATAGTTTTTGTTTCTCAAAAAAATATTGCTGGTTTGTTTTTTCTGAAATTAATGTGAAAAGTTCGTCATCGATGAATTGATTGAAATAGCTTATTTCGTCCCAATTGTGGTGGTCTGAAGCTACAAATGGAGACACATCTGGCTTCTGAGATGGGTTGAAATGACGCCTCCGCCATCCCTCTCGTCTGGTCTCAGCATTTTCTTCCTGAAAGTCAAGAAATGGACTCTCTTGAACCTTACTGAACTTGAATAAATTTCAATTGTTTCAATAAATAACTTTTGCTAAATACTTAATTTTTAATAAATAGCTTTCAAATTACTAAACTTACATTAGATTCTTGGTGTCCTGGAGTCTCTTCATCCTCACTGCTCTCTTCTGATCCACTGTGGTGATCAGATTCAGTTGACCCAATCTGAGTAGTGTTGTCTGGGGTTGGTAAGAAGCTTGGGTCTGCATCCTCATCATCCTCCAAATCCAGGTCAGACAGATCCAAATCTGACATATCCAGCAGATCAGCCAGTTGACCTGCATCTTGTTCCACTGCAACACAAGAAAAATAAAAATAACTCATTAGATTTTCTGGACATTGATAATCATAACATTTCAAGAAAATACTGAAGCAATCTGCTATTGTTAGGCCTACATATTTTTGAGCTAATTATCAATTCAATAATTAGGCTACTTATCAGCTTATTTGCAATGATTTTTCAATGAATGATAGATGAATAATTTGCAATCTCGATCCTAAATACAGTTAAAAATCAAATATATTCACTAAATTTTTAAATAATAAAGTTCATCAGATGAAAACTTAGTTTTTTATCTATCCATCACATGATTTGTAATGAACAAATATTCAAAACAGTGGTGTTTGTCAGAGAAGAAACATAATTGCAAACAACATCACATTTATTTGTTAGAGAAAGCTCTAGACCCGATGTATAGTATGCTATACTTCAAAGTTTACAGCAAAGTAAGGAATGCAAACAGTTGTTTTTGTGTGAGTTTTTAATTTAAGGATGACTATTGATGTATTTGAAACATGCAATTGAGATAAAATAAGTGATTTATTATGTATTTCTAACTTACCATTGAAAATTGAAGTTGATTGCTTGCTTCTGCTCGGCTTTGAAGAATCCATCGTCGAACAAAAACGTTTACAGAAGTGAGGTTATAGAATAAGATCACTACAACGACGTAGATAGCAACTAGAGATGCTAGAGAACTGCTCTGTGCAGTTGAAACTCAAGAAACTACTGCCATCTCTTGGAGAAAAAATGAAACATCAAGGTATAGTATGCTATACCGTAGGTCTCAGGAGGATATACATATTTTAATTCCATCTCGTCAAAGTTAAGTGATAGGTTCGATTTCAGTTATTTAAACAAATAAATAATTCTATGACTCTTAATAAAAAGTTGAAATAATTACAATTCGTTACTCATATTGAGAGATCAACAAACAATTATCACTTTTCTACAACTGTGGCATTACTCAACACTTATTTTCACCATGACTATATCAAAGTAGTATCTAAACAAGTCACTTGTGTGACTTCTCCCAAGAATCAAAATATGTTTTATCGATGGATAAAAATATGTTTAATGGGAAGGATTACAAGAGGGAAGGTGGGTTCTGTCTAAATAGATTCAACCATCAAATTCGAGTTTTCGTAACAGCCAATTGATAGTAGGGACAGCATAGTAAGATAATTTTTTTTAGAAATTAAATTTCTTCAGTACAAACAGTGAATCTTTATCAATCTATCTCCCTTGCTTCAGCAATCTATTTATCTACTTGATTGGTTCTACTGATGGAATAACTTATTTGTATTATTAAACGTCAATCTTGAGCTTATTAGATAATCAAACCATTCATGAATTAAGATTGCTCATATCTGTTTATTTTGTTCATTGTAGGCTCTTGGCTTCATCCATGCATCTGGCATCAGTGTGAATGCTAGCCAAGCGAAGGCTCTTGTGCACTATACATTTGGAGCACTCGGCGGAAATACTTGGGCTCAGATGATTCTCGGCTATAGATACTGGTCAGGCATAACTGTTGCTAACAGTTGTGAAAAAGCTTTGGATTTCTACAGGCTGGTTGCTAAAAAAGGTACAGAATAAACTTACCAATTATAAATAAATATGTTATTGGCATAAAACGCCAGAGATACAAAATGACTAAAAAGACAAGTCTAATTCTTATTCTGAATTTAGGCTAGTGTTCACTTAGAATATTTTAAGAGTAGTATTCCTGCTTTTCACTTTAGTGAGTAAGCCATCTATCTCAAACACCAAGCAGTCATAAACATACGTTGCATGGAAGTACAATAAATTGGATAATTTTTGTCATTACTTCAACTTCTGACTAGTTTATGGTTAAGTTGATTATTTTACATTTGAATCCCATTGAATTTTCCTACAAATGACCGCATCACAAAGAATAGTTCCGGGACCTAGCAAGTTTCATAATGTTTCATAAAACTGGAAGAAATTATTTTACATTACAGTTTACCAATCGCAATAGATACATTATTAGCCTATTAGCAAAACGAAAAAAGTAGTTATGAATACATCTGCAACAAAATGAGTTCTCTTTTGAATTTTTCCTGTGACAGAGGTCTGCAAAACATTTTGTAGAGCTCTCTTTTAATTTTCTTCTCCAAATTATTCCAGTGTTGTTATTAGATTTGCTCAGTACCTTTGAAACAACTATTTACAAATCAATTTTGGAAAGAAATTGTATGTTTCCTACATGTTGTTCCCAATCACAATCAATGTATGAACGTTCTTGTAAACTCCATACACACTTATGTATCAAACGAATTGAAATTGGAATCTTAAGAACGAATAATAAATTTTCATAATGAAGCCTGTTCCGATCGTAAATTTATCCGAATTTCATTCATCAGTGATTGATTTTCATAATTTTGAAAACACCAACACCCTATCCATTCAATCATTTTCAGTAGCTGGATTTCATTATTAGATTGTTGATTTCATTAGTGTATGAAATGAATCTTTAGATGAATTTGATCAGATAATATTTCAGAAGTGATTCTATCAGGCAACAACATTTGAGAGCTTATCATGCATATCATGTGCTTACGAAATGTTTGACAGAGCTGATATTGTTTGCAGGGCAACAGCAGCTATTGTCTCAAAATAAACTTGTTCGTTTTCAATTATCAAATGACTTGTGTCAACAATTCTCTTATTGTGTCATTCGTAGAGTATCTGTTTATCGTACTTATTAAAACTATGCTGTTTTCATTTGATTAGTCTTTTTGTGTGAAGTAAAAAATGTGTAAAAAACTATTATTTATATATTTATTTTGCTTGATGCTTGAACTAAAGAGAATAAGGCTAGAGACTAAAGAGAGAGAGAGAGAGAGAGTGAGAGAGAATGTCTAGTTGATACTTGAACATAAAATTCGAAACATAATGAAAGGCATATTTTGGTATGGTTCTTTTAAAATTGTAATTATGTAAGTTATGTTTCATTTGATATTAGTAAAATTGGCGCATTTCATGATATGAGGCTATTTTTCTTTGTCTTCATTATCGCCTGAAATATTTTCAGGTTGTTTAAAAAAAAACTATTCGAGTATCACAAGCTTCGAAGCTTGGACATTGGGATCAAGATGGCAGGTTCTAGTAGCAGGACAAGTCCTTGTCGAGTGTGCAATTTAAATGTTGAAGAAAGTTATTTTGCGATGTGTTGTGAGGGGTTATGTGATAGGTGGTACCATATTGGATGTGTGGATATGTCCATAACTAATTATCGTAGTATTGAAAATCTTAAGGACGAGGTTACGTTGTTTTATTCGGAATGTAGGGTTAGGGTTCCCTCTCTGATTGAACATGCAAGAGAGAAAAACGTTGATACTAGCACTAATGTTGCTAAAGAAAAAAGTGATTCTAACTCTTTTAGTTTTTTATTTGACGAGATCAGTAGATTGAACAAAAATATTGAAGCTTTAAGTTGTAGGTTGGAAGCTGTTGAAACAAATAATAGTGTAGGTTACAAGCACATAACTGGGCAGGTTCAGGGAACATGGAATAAGTCACCGGTTTACGGTAACTTGTGACATGGAATAATCTACCAAATGTACAATGTACCATGTTCCCATTGAACGCGGTACATCTTTGGTTCATAGCTGATGGCGGGCACTTTGAAATTGATTCTCATTAATGTGTTATGCTGGTGTATTGATTCCTCACATAAAAGCATTAATTATAAACTTTCAAGTTATAGAAGAAAGTATTTTTTAGACAGGAGTTTATGCAGAATAACCAATGTATTATGGATGCAGCCGTCCGATCTAGCACATGCGCAGATCAGCAAGCAGACGCAATAGTCTTTCGACCAATGAGAGCCCGGTACAAGTAACCGCTTTTGGTAACCGTACCTCCAACTGTGGTTACTAACCGCTTGGTACCGGTACATTTACTGTCAAAATGCTCCCATTGGACGTGGAACAATCTACCGCTCGAGATTTTGAGACAATCTACCGGTAACCATGCGTTCCCTGACCGTGCCCATTGATTCTGCATGTTCCAGCACATTCAGAACTGTCAATCTGAAGCAAGGTGACGAAGTAACTGTGACTAAAACAAACTCTTTTACTAATCAGTTACTGAATTTAGGAAAGCCTCTTGATTTAAATTCTAGTGACGTGAACGGTAGCATTAATCATGCTACTCTGTGTTTGAATCAGTGAATATAAAGTATAGTGAATTAGTGAAGGCTGACTGTGTGTTGAAAACTGGAAACGCGAATTTGTTGTAGTTGACCTCTGATATCCAGGTGCCGCTAGTGTTGCCAGCAGGCAGGACCTCCAATTCTCAGTCATAGCGAAGAGAAAAAAATATCACCAGCGATCCAATTACAGTAGACCAACTAGGCGCGCGCCTAGGGGCCCGCACCACAAAAATATATTTATTGGTTTTTTTTATAAAAAAATTAGAACTGGCGTATTAGAAAACCAATATCAATTGGACACAAACTGTGTTATATGATCTATGTCTGTTTAATGTGAAATATTTGTTGAATAATAATGCAAGTTGAACATATTTAAAAACCTATTGAACAAAATTATTGTCTTTGGTGATAGAGCTGCGTTAGTCTGGTTGACGAATTGAATTAAATTGTATTTGTTTTCAGATTCAGATTCAAGCATACAATGTACGATCTTATTTGACTTATTCCACTACTGAATCTACTGTAATATCTATTCTTCTTCATGGTTTAATTTTTTTCTCTACTTCTTATTTTCCCATTCATCACTCTTCTTCTTCTTCTTCTTTTTCCCCCCTTTACTCTTTGTCTTTGTCTTTCTTTTAGCGTTCTTCTTCCTCTTTCTGTCATTATCTTTTCCTGTCTGTTTTCTTCTTCTTCTTCTTCTTTCTCTTTTTCTTCCTATTCCAATTTTTCCTCATTTGTATCTTCTTCCTCTTCTTCTTCTTCTTCTTCTTCTTCTTCTTCTTCTTCTTCTTCTTTTTCTTTTTCTTCTTCTTCTTCTTCTTCTTCTTCTTCTTCTTCTTCTTCTTCTTCTTCTACTTCTACTTCTACTTCTACTCCTACTCCTACTCCTTCTCCTTCTACTTCTACTCCTTCTCCTTCTCCTTCTCCTTCTTCTTCATATACAACTCTCCTTCTTTTACTTCTTTTTCTCTTTCCTCTTTCTAGCTTCATATTAGTTCCATTCTTTTTCTCCCACTTCTTTTTCCCATACTTCTACTAATTCTTGTTCTCCTTCCCCACCAATTCTCTTTTTCTCCAATTTTTAACCCTCCTTCTACTTCCTCTTAGTCTTTGGCATAGTTTGTTTACAATAATTACGATCAACGTGAAATGTTACTTGTCTTCCTCCTTTCACTATAATTGGTCTATTAATAGTATCAAAACAATTATTGTTTCCGCACGTGTTGTGTTGGGCTGGGCAATGATGGACAATAAAAGAGAGCAAAACAGAAAACGTGTTAGAGAAGATAACAATGAACCGTTGTGGCATTTCATGAGTGAGTCTATGGTGCTATGACTAGCTAAAGCATCCTGTGGTAGCAGCAAATGAAAACGCATCCTAGCGGACGCATTAGGAACAGCGTGCACAGAGCGGAGGGGTAAGTGGGTTAGGTGGAGGAAGTTTCCAATTGCTGCATAAGCGTTGGCCTTCTCCCCCTACATATTCTTTGGTTTGAATTCAAAAGAATCTCAATCTGAAAGTTTGAAAGCGAATAGTTCGAATAGGCAGAAAAAGTCAATATCAGTCTATCAAAAAAAAGTCAATATAATAAGTCTATCGATCTTGTCGACAACAGTTGTAATAATCGACTTTACAAGCAAGTTAACTCTCCGGTCGATGTTGAGGTTAACTGTGATCTTAGTGTTGAGAATATCAATGCTGGTTTGAAAATTACTGAAAACGACAATACCTGGGCTAAGGTTGTTAAAAAAAGGGCAAGGAAACCTTGTAACCCATCTCCTGTAAGTGTGAATCATGATGCAGCAAATGGCAATACTAATGCAGGGAAACAAAAATCTACAGGTAGGCCTAAGAAAAATAGTATAGTAATCGGTACTTCTGAACGTGAGACTGGTCTTCTGAAAAAAGCGTGGTTCTATGTGGGTAGAGTGAAAAGTGATGTAGCCTAAGTGTGGACACTGTTAGAGAGTTTATTGTTGAATCGGTGTAAGTGTCGTTTACTGGCCCACCTTGCTAGAGTCAAAATTCTTGTTGAAATTGATTAAGTATGTTATTCTGATGACAAATTTAAAAAAATTAGCCGTTGCTGTCCAGTAGTTTTTAAATAAATCAAGTTCAAAGTTTGGCCTGGGGGGCACTTATAAATCTGATAACTCTGTTATTTGAGAAGTTCTAAAATTAATATTAACTGTACAAAATAGCAAAAAATTAGTACTAGATACCAAATTAGAGTTTATGACTATTCAAGTGATCATTGGGTACCAAAAAAAGGAGTCACGATAATAGCAAATCTATAAAATTAATAGTGGAAGGGAAGGCGACATTCTTTATGAATGACATTGTAAACTAATGACATTGTAAACTAATGACATTGTGTGACACTTTCAGTCAAAAAATGGTACAGAATGTCGTTGAGCACAGCCTACAGATTGTATCATTTAGTACACATTGTACTAAACTAAGCCAACTAACCCAACCTAAGCTTGAACTAACCTAACCCAAGTTCTAACTAACCTAACCTCTAACTAACCTAACCTGAACTGTAGCTAACATAACCTCAGCTCCAACTAACCTAACCTTCAACTAACCTAACCTTCAACTAACCTAACTCAAGCTCTAACTAACCTAAGTGCTAACTAACCCAACCTAAGCTCCAACTAACCCAACCTAAGCTCTAACTAACCCAACCTAAGCTCTAACTAACCCAACTTAAGCTCCAACTAACCCAACCCAAGCTCTAACTAACCTAACCTAAGCTCTAACTAACCTAACCTAAGCTCCAACTAACCTAACCCAAGTTCTAACTAACCTAACCTAAGCTCTAACTAACCTAACCTGAACTCTAGCTAACATAACCTCAGCTCCAACTAACCTAACCTTCAACTATCCTAACTCAAGCTTCAACTTACCTAATCTAATCCCTAACTAATCCAACCTAATCTTGAACAAATCCAACCTAAGCTTCAACTAACCCAACCTTCAATTAATCCAATCTAACCTTCAACAAACCAAAACTTCCATCAACCTAACCTAAATTGACCAGATGAAAAAAGTAACTGTCACAGAATGTTGATTCAAGTTGTACAGTTTGTTGGTTTTCAACTTTTGTAGCATTTTGGAAAAATGCAAATAAACATTGTGGAATGTCAACTTGTATAATGATAGAACAGAATATCAAAATGTTAATTCGATAAACAATTTAATAATCAAATTATTAATTAAATTATATTTTTAACAATTTATGAAAATCTTTTTCTATTTAAAAAGCTAGAAGGCATTGATTCGAACAGTTCACATCAATATTATTATTCAGTCAACTCAGCAGCCATAGTTTGAGTTTAGTGACTTGAAGAAGTTGAGCTTGTGTTTTACAGAGATGAAATTATTCAACATAATTGAAAATAATAATAGAATGGTTATTTTAGTACTTGATCTCAGTAATATTGTGCAGTTGAGATGCATTCCGAAACGTTTAGAATAAGTGAGTTAGTGTACTTGTGAGATAGTTTCATACCTCCCGCAAACCAAACTTTGAACTTGATTTATTTAAAAACTACTTGACAGCAATGGCTAATTTTTTTAATTTATCATCAGAATAACGTACTGAATCGATTCCAACAAGAATTTTGACTCTAGCAAGGTGGGCCAGTAAACAACACTTTAGCCATTGAATCTTTTCCTGGATCAGACCCAGTAGTTGAAAAACTAGCAAGCAAGGGAGTAAATGCAAGCTTCAAGTTTGGAGTTAACTTTGATAGAAGAGAAGATATCCTGACTAGTTCCATATGGCCAAAAAATCTTGTTTTGAAGAGTTTTTTGTTCAGGAGAGACCTCAACGGGCCAACCAGTTAACACATACATTGAATGTGATGAACAGATCCGACTTTGACTCGGATTGAGTTATAAAAATAAATTAAAGTGTGTTTATGTGAATGTTCAGTGTCTGAGAACTAAATTCAATTTGGTATCTCTGTTTGTTGATGATGCATGTCCTGATAATTTTTGTGTTAGTGAGCATCATCTGATACAAGCTAAAATCGATTCTAATTTGCATCTAGCTGATATTTATGCTAGGTCCAATCACAGAAATGGTGGAGCTGCTATTTACTTGAATGATGGCATGGATTTTAAACAAATTGATGTCCTACAGTTCTGTGTTGAGCTTGAAATTGAATTGGCCTGTGTGGAAATAGATGCTCTTTCCATCATTGTGGTTTTGGTTTACCGTGCACCATGTGGAAGCATTGAGAATTTTCTGAACGCACTTGATGCATGCTTGTTGTTCCTGTCTAGGAGGGAAAGCATCTCATATTAGGTGGTGATATGAACATTAATCTTCAAGTTAAGGATAAAAATTACACTACCTTCAAGTACCTCCTGCAAAGTCATGGGCTGTACATCACTAGCTATGCTCCTACCCGTGGTGGCTCCTTCTTGGATACAATTGCAACGTCCTTGAACACCTGGGAATATATTGTATCAGTGATTGATCCTGTGATAGCTGACCATGATGCAGTGGTGATGGACCCACTTCTTGACTTGGTGAGTGAGTCTGTATGGAAGCCTGATATTGGTCCAACCACATACCGGATAATCAGAGAGGGGCAACTGCCTGTCTTCAGTGCAGCCTTTGATGGGGTTGACTGGAGCAGTGTTCTGAGTTGTTACCAGACATCATTTGGTGCTTTCTTCAGCATATTTATGAATTTATTTGACAGTCATTTTCCTGTGAAAACCAGAACTTCAGTTAGACCTAGGCAGAGGAAAGGGAGATCTGACACATCTCCTCATGACAGGTCTTGGTATTCACCCAGGCTGGCGCAGATGAGACTCTTGGTCGTTGCATTACATGCTAGGGCCAGGAATGGCAGTAATGAGAATGAGAAACTTCATCTTCATGGCCAATACCTGATGGCAAAGAAGATATATTGTGCTGAAATTGATGCTGTAAAGAAGGCCGCCAACATGCCCAGGATTCAGGGGTGCCTATCCCCCCCAACGTCTATGACGCCAATACCCCCTAAATGAACTAAAGATCCCCCCTTATTTTTGGGTCTTCCTGTTGAACAAGTGAGCACTGGCGGCTCGTGCCCACAAAACAGGTGAAGTGCTCTATAGTAAAAGATACGGGCACTTCACCTGCTTTGTGGGCACGAGCCGCCAGTGCAAGTGAGAGTGAAATGTGAGACTATGCAATAACAAGTACCTAAGCAAAATGTTGGGGCTGTGTACGCCTCACCAGCTGGTCCAGGGACAAACCCAGAAATAAATTTTGGGGGGGATATAAAATCAGGGTCGAACCCAGGAAAACCTTTTCTTCGAGAGGGGGGTTGTTGCTTGCATGGAATATCTAAAATGTATTTGCCTTCTCTCAACAAACATATAAACATATTAATTTTTTGCCGTGTAGAAATATTCATTCACTAATAAATTATTGTAGATTAATTGATTTGAACAAGAGCTATTGAATTGGACCATATTGGTCTCTTGTAGTTGTTGTATAGTTTATTGTACACTATTATTGTTGTGTTGAACGTTCTAGTTCTCTAAGCTCTACTGAAAGATTTTTCCTGTCATTTTGAATCTAAACTGAAGAATATAGGCCTATGTGCTCTGGATACTAACTATTGCGATGTGATTGGATAATATACAGGGTGTTTCAGGAGGAATGTGCAATACTTCTCAGGCTGATTCCTTACACCAAGTAGACAAAAAAGTTCCATGGGACAAACCCCCAAAAACGCTTTGTTACTGAGATAACAATGGCGGAAAATTGAGATTTTTCAAAATATATTAATTTTTCTAATTCTTTAGAGGCTTTAGTGAGGTTCTATAATAATCAATTCCTATGTAAAATTAGCTGAGGAATTCAATGAAACCAGTTCCAAGTCGTGAAATTGACAAAAGTGATGAATTTGTGTTCAGTACCGATTTTGCGATTTTTGATTGCTATTTCTGAGATTTGGGTAAGATTTACACAATCGCCGTCATTTAATTTTTTCTTTAGAATCCGGCTCTCTTCAACTTCCATTATTAAAGAATACAATTTTATGATTTCTTATCCAGTTATAACCCTTATTGTTAAAAAATGACGTTTTTCAGCATATTTTTCCAATTATCTCAATAACCGTTGAAGTTACAGACTTGGAACTGGTTTCATTGAATTCCTCAGCTAATTTTACATAGGAATTGATTATTATAGAACCTCACTAAAGCCTCTGAAGAATTAGAAAAAGCGTTTTTGGGGGTTTGTCCCATGGAACTTTTTTGTCTACTTGGTGTAAGGAATCAGCCTGGGAAGTATTGCACATTCTTTCTGAAACACTCTGTATATAGCCTATACACTTATACAGTTGATTGATTATTATATCTTAATTCCAAATAATGTTTATTGATAATTGTATTGGAAACAAGAGATTTGTACCTGATTGTCTGAATTTTAAACGAAATGAAGTTGTTGAAGTTATATCAGAAAACCACTGGCGGCTCGTGCCCACGAAAGAGGTGAAGTGGCCGTATCGTTTAAGGCCCGTATTGTCAATGCGAGGCATGTGCCGTGAATGCCTCAAGGTATAGTCTGTTCAAGCAAAGAAAAGTCTTACTCCAGTCTCCAGCTCGGTCAATATTGGTTCAAACATTATTGATTTGGTCTTAAATTGAAGATCGAAATGTTTCCTATAATTGAGACCAAATAAATAATGTTTGAGCCAATATTGTATATTGACCAAGCTGGAGACTGGAGTAATACACTCCTTTGCTTGAACAGACTATACCTTGGGCATTTGCGGCACATGCCTCGTACTGACGATACGGCCTTTACTGTACAGCAATTCACCTATTTCGTGGGCACGAGCCGCCAGTGCAAATAACATAGAAAATCCTATCACAAAATGAAATCTACAAAACGCAGAGATTTATTTTGATACAGTTTATTCGACATATGACTAGGGTCACAGTAAATTCTCTGTGAATGAATAGTAAAGCTAAATCATCCAAATGATTCCAACCAGTAGCATTTCTCATGTAAGATGTTACTCTCTGAAGGGTTGAAAAGAAGTGCTTAAATCAAGAGGGGAATTTTTTCAAAAAAAGTACCCTAAAATTACATTTTTAGAAGTTTTCAGCCTAATTAGTAAAAAATTTGGCAACTCCAACAAAGTGCATTCTATCTAGTGTAAGATGATCCCCAATTTCGGGGGGAAATATATCCCCTCAATCCCCCCCTGGGTTCGCCCCTGCTAACTACAACTTTAAGAGTCCTGAATATGAAATATTGTTGCTTCAAGCACGTACCTTATTGTCCCAGTTGGAACTATTATTCTTCACAATAATTATTAAAGAGAATCGGTCCTAGGTTAAAATTAATCCCCCAAAATTTGTATGACGCCATTGGCGTCTCGTCCCCCTTGTAGGCACCCCTGCCAGGATTAAATCGGCAGGAAACCCTTGTAAGGCTGCATGGGACCTGGTAAATCGGATCTCCAACAGCAGTGCAAGGCCCAAGTGTGATGCTACACCAGATGAATTCAACAACTTTTTCATTGGTGAAGTCAATTGAATTATTGAGTCCTAGAGGAATGTGAGTCATGATCATCCCAACCCTAATGACAGCATGCTGCAGTTTGTAAAATGGAGGAGGATCAGGCCTTCTGATGTCCTTTGCATCATACGCAGCTTCAAGAGCTCACATAGTCCGGACATCTATGGAGTCACAATTGTTGTGCTGAAGTGTGCTACAGAAAGGATTGCAGTGCCATTGTGTCATGTGCTTGAGGTCTGCCTAAGCTGTGGCTACTTTCCTGGCACACTGAAGTTATCCTGTACAATTCCTGTCTTCAAGAAGGGGGACCCTGAGTCTATGATCAATTACAGGCCTATATCTATCATACCTGTGCTGGGCAAAGTTTTGAGGCCCTAATTAAAGAACAGCTTATGTGCCACTTTGAGAGTAATAACCTTTTCTTGGTGGCACAACATGGTTTCAGAAGTGGCAGATCAACAGTCACAGCTGTTGCACAGATGATAGACTGCATTATTGAGGCTTTTGAGGAGAAGGATCTTGTTCATCTGATTCTGGCAGACCTGAGCAAAGTGTTTGACTGCGTTCCTCATGGGATCCTGTTGGAGAAGCTTCAAAGTTATGGAATTGGTGGTGATGTGCTGCAGACTCTCAGCTCCTACTTGTCTGGAAGGAAGCAGATTGTTTCTATTGGTGGTGCTACCTCACAACCATTGCTGGTTAGTCATGGTGTGCCTCAGGGTTTGGTGTTGGGGCCCCTGCTCTTCTTGGTTATGATTAATGATCTTGGACTCCTTGGGCCGGTATTGATGTTTGCTGATGACACTACAATTTATTCAAGAGGGAAATCATTCAAGCTTGCTGGCTTGCAGGCCTATAGAGTCTTCAGCAGTGCCAAGCAGTGGTTTGTAGATAATTGTCTATGCCTGAATGAGGGAAGACCCAGCAGTTGGTCTGTGGACTTTGCAGCCTTGCCGATTCAGCCCATCAGTCTGATGTCAAACTGCTTGGTTTTGTCAATGACTCCAAATTAACATGGGCTGGACACATTGATGGAGTTTGCACAAGGCTGGCCCGGGTGATCTACCTACTGTGCAGACTGAGGACGCTTCTTTGCAGAAGGGACTTGATCATGGTCTACTTTGCTCTCTTCCTTACCCACGTTCTGTGTGGACTCTTGCTGTGGGGGCATGCAGCAGGAGTTAAGAATGTACTGCTGCTCCAGAAGAGAGCACTGCAAGTGATCACCTCAGCAGGTTATTGTGAGCACTGTAGACCAATATTCATCCAACTGGGCGTCCTAACAGTGTATAACCAGTATATACTGTCCAGTCTGCTGCACATCAAGAGGACTGAGAGGTGTCATCTCCTGCGGTCTGAACTCCATGATCGTGGCATAAGAAGGAGACATAAGATGGATGTCCCATGCTGCCGGACAAGCCGAAAAAAGGATTCTTTTCCCATCTATGCACTCCACTTGTTCAACATGCTGCCTGCCAATGTGAGAGACCTCCAGGAAGGTGTTTTCAGGACAAGAGTTTCTGCCTGGCTGAAGGAGAATCCTTTCTATTCAATGCAGGAGTACTTGGATGCCCACAAGAGAATTAGACCTAATCTGCCATCTTGAGCCTGTTATTCTGGGAGCAATGATGGATTGCCTTTTCAACAACGAGTCCATGGGGAAGTATCTTGTGACTCTGACACAGTCTGTCTGGTTTCTCACCGGTCAACGACAAAGAACTCAAGTATACAAGTAAGTATACAAGTAAAACAAACAAAATGTATTTTGCAAAATATCAAATTCTCGTTAGTTCTCCTGTATGTATTCTGTCATTTTATTTTTTTTATTGTTATGCATCATATCTCAATAATGGATTAATATACTCCTATGAAATTTAGTAGGCTCTAGTTCAAGTATTAGTGTAAAGTATTTTGAATTGAAATTTTGAATATCTCCAATATCTGAAATTTTCTTAATGGCGTCCCACTGAAATTTACAATTAATTGAATTTCAATATCGCTAGTCAGGCTATTACTTATTTCATCAGTTATCTATTTCTGAGTTATCAGATTTCACAAACTCCGGCATTGTTTTCTTCAGAATTTCAAGCTCTTCATTTTTGTAATGATACATTTTGAAAAAAGCAATAATTTTCATAGTAAACTTCAATATAAAATTTCAGTTGGCCGTAATTTAAAAATAATTCCGCATATAAAATTCCATAGCAAAATCTATTATCGAGATATGGAAAATAATAAAAAGGTGAATTACAAGAAAAGTAAGGAGAATGCGATATTTTGCTCACGTCATTTTCTGTTTGTTTTAGCTTGAAAACACAAATAGTGAATATTTGAAGAAACATAACTTGAATTTGGACATTTAAAGCTAAATTGGAGTAGAAGATGTTTTGGGCGAATGTCCACTAGCGGATCCAGGGGGGGGGCACAGGGGCACGTGCCCCCCCCCAGACAGATGAAACATACACTAGATAGAATGGGCTAAATTAAATTATACTGTACATATAAACGTAAATTAAAATTTTCAAGGGGGTTCAATCAAAAGTTTTAAAACTCCTATGAATATACTTTTTAGAGTGGAAAAACAAAAAATTTTCGGGGCAAGCCCCGGACACTATTTTCAGCGTATATAAAGTAGCCTAATAGCTGACGCTAAAACGTTAGTCGGTTTTGTCTGCATGTACGCTCTAACAACTGATGCTGTCGATTAGAGTTGTCATTTAGCTATGTCTGGATGGTGTATTTGAAATTAAAAGAGACAATAGATGCTTTAGTAGTAGGCTACATCAACGAGGAAAGTGTCTAAAATTTTGGCAACAGCTGTAGTAGCAATTAGAGTATACCTCAACATCCAAAATAAGAGTTTGTCTTCAACTCTGGACTCGTTTATTCAAAATTATTTTGTAAAAAGTAACACAGTTTTCACGTTTGTGGGGGCACCAAAATATCTCAGGAACTATGCGGCTCAGCGCAAAATGTGTCAACATTACAACAATTTTAAAATAGTGGTCCTATCTCCTATGCAAAATTTTGCTAAATTGAACGGTTCTCAAGTTACAAAAGGGAAGGGATGAACGTAGCTTAGTAACTTATAAATTTTTGGTCAATCTTCGAGATATTCTAAGAAACTAGAATTACACATCTTAGCCCCCTCCTCAAGAACATAAGTTCAATAAAATGTAGCATTTCACGAAATTTTCATTTGAACAATTTATAGTTTAGGGGGTTTGTATACGACATTTTGGTATTGGGGAGAAACTTCAAGTCTTGAAAATAAGGCTAGGCCTGGGCCATTTGCACCATACTAAAGGTAGTATTTCCAAGCTGCAGCTTGAGATGCGCGGCTCGAGCTGCCTGGCTCTTGAAGGTACGATTCCTAAGCAACAGCTCGAGCCGCGCGGATCGAGCTGCCCGGCTCTAAATTCGCTTCTGGGGTGCCCAGCCTAGCTGCGCTGCTCTAGCCATCACAACTATATTATAGATGTTTACTCTGCTTTCAGGGCTACTAATGTATACTAAATCAATAAATAATGGAGACGCTTACTTGAAAATGGCTCAAAAAGGGTGAATTTCTCTATTTATTGATTTATTTTACATTATAGTAGTTCTAATAACAAAGAGAACATTTATAATATAGTTATGTGAATAGAGTTGTGATGGCTAGAGCAGCGCTGCTAGAGCTGGGCAGCTCAAGCAGCGCGGCTCGAGCTGCTGCTTGGGAATGCTACCACAAGGTTGACGTTAAATAATATCACCTGTCTGTTTCATTATTATTTGTATGAGAGAAGCTTAAATTATGATATGTTGGTGGTAATTTCTGAATGCTATAATTTATTGTATTTGTAGAATAACTTTTAAAGTGAATAGAGTGTATTATGGGGCACTGACAATTGACCAGTGACCATCATACCCAATACCCATATCAACTAGTCAGAATCAAGGAAAATGGTTGGGAATCATTGATCAGAATCAAGGGAAATGGTTGGGAATGATTGCTCCCCTGTAAGATTGAAAATACCTATTGGATGGCTTTCTTGCTGTTCTAAATGCATTTGAGACTACCTTTTTCAACAAAAATCTCCGGGGGAAAACCCCGACCCTTTTTTGCCATAGCGTAAGAAGTAAAAATATCAAGTGCCTACCAAAAACACATGAGTTAGGTAGGTAAGCCACTTACTTTCAGCATTTTTTCATATTTAAGCAGCCTATTAATGAATAATTCTTGTTTCTTGATCTTTTGTAAAAATTGAATTGAAGGTTTAAAAACTGTTCATATAATTTAGGGAGAAATTTAATCTACTTGATGAATCATGTAATAATACGCATTTTTTAAATCAGATACAATGGATTTTGTGGAATTTTCATCATGGTTTTTAATTAATAAAATACTCTTTTTCAAATTCCTAAATTTAAAAAATCCCTCCTATCAATTAGTGATACTTCTTGATATAATCTCATTATAGGGGGGTGATTAGGTATGAAGAGGGGCTTGTGAAAAATTGGGGAGGGGAGTGCATACTTGTGATAGTTTCGTCGTTGAGCCTTTGATAATTTTATAACCTGGGTTGTGCCCCCCCCCCCCAGAAGTAAATCCTGGATCCGCCCCTGCGAATGTCTGTATTTTCGTTCCTTTTATTGTATAATTATATTAGTAATCAAATAAATAATAAATAAACACTGTGGTGATATTCGAATCAGTTATTTTTGGAACACTCTAAAAAAATAATTATAAATTATCAGCAAACAATGGAATAAAGCTAATATTTCTACTTTTTGTAGATTAATTATCTAATATTATTCTGTTCCAGTTGCCAGTGAAGTATCTTTATCCGGGGGCCCAATGGTTCAACGTATACGACTCTTGGAAGAGCTAGAAAATGCAGGATACAGTTCTGGCATACTGGACAACGATCTTATTGAGTATTATCAGTTGATGGCTGAAAAAGGGGACGTACAGGCTCAAGTAAGTATCAAGTATATTTTTTCCAGGGTTAATACTCATTAATAAAGTATATTCATTGTTAATTATAAGATCACTATCACCTCAAACTCACAGGTATTGAAACACCATTATCCCCTTTATATATATATATATATATATATATATATATATATATATATATATATATATATTTTCCTAAGTCAATGTCAATTCGTTACTCCAACTTGAATTACCCTCTCTACTCTACATCTTCGAATAAAATAAAAGGGTTATAAATTTGTCGTATCTGCATGAATTTCTATTACAGAGACCAGGAATCCTACAATTGAAAATTAAATTCGTGAATAACTAATTTTTTTTTATAAGGAAAACTTTCTTCAGAGAGTAAAATAACTCATGGAATCCTTGCAATATGACAGATCATATCTATTTCTTAGTAAACTTCCTTAGCCTCATAGCCTGATTACCGAGTGTAATTCCATTCCCTTAGTAAACATTAAAAATTCTTAATCCTCAACTAGCCAACAGTCAAACCCTCATTCATTCTTTGCCGATTTATAATTTTTCAACATGAACGTGAACAGAGTATTTTTACATTATTAACTCTGAGAGATCCTTCTAATCAATCTTCTTCTCTACCATTTAATACTTGTATATTGGTTAGTAAGCAGACTACGAGACTACTGCTACTCAGCCCCCTGTCCATAAGTCTCCTCTTCCCTCAGTCAGTCTCTGACTCAGCCTCCTTTTCCCTCCAGTCAGCCTCTATTCTGTCTCTCCATACCGATTCCCATCTTCCCCATCCTTTCCCTCCACCGAAATTCAAAATCTTTATAAATCCCTCCCTTGAATCAATCCATTTATTTATCAATAGATTCCATGAATCCCCTGATTGATAATCCATTATTTAATTTGCCTTGGTTTTTTATATTGCAATTATCAATTTTTGTTAGGTTGGACTAGGCCAGTTACATTACCAAGGCGGACGTGGCGTTGCTCAAGATCCACAACGAGCTTTGCACTATTTCCTTCAAGCTGCTGACGCTGGCAATCCTATCGCGATGGCGTTTCTTGGCAAGGTAAATTTTAATAATAATCCGACCTTAATTTATACTAAGGATATTTAATAACCTAACAAGGTAATTAAATTATTCTCCGATCTTAATTTAAAATGAAGATATTCCTCCAAAATTATAATTTGAAATTGTCATTCTTGTAAGAATGTGGATGATATTGGAAGATTATATAATTCGATGACATTGAATGGAAGAAAAGAAGTTAGTTCTTTTTAGAGATATTGAAATATGTCTCGCTACACCTCAAAAACTATATATTTTCCCTTCATTTAGATAATCTACAATATTGTAGTAGTTCTGAATAGATAAACTGGACTTTATTTCTAATGCTCGCATCGTTTCTTGGATAACATCTAGTGGTTTAGTTTCTCCAACTACACTATTATAATCTACATAAATAAAATTGACAGTCGTCTACTATAAATTCAACTCTTATTTTAAATGGTCTTCATGCCACAGTAGAGATGTAATATAATAATAGATATTATAATATATACCCTATATTTTATAATAACATTTTTATCATCAAAGCCTGACTTGATACTTATTTTTATTTTTCACTCATGAAGTGAAATTATTTTGAACAATCACATCGACATTTGAGAAATTTCTCCTACCGTGTTTGAATTAAATAAGCTTTATGTTTTTAATTTTATCAATTCTTTTTTACTATGATTATAATCAATTAAAGAAACTTGAACTCATATCACTTGACCTATAACAGACTTATTTCTCTACAACTCCTTACAACATTAGTATTCTCTCTACTTATATAGCATATTTGGTATGAGAAGGCTTGAAATTGTATAAACTTTACGCATGCTTTAAAAATCCCAACTTTTATTTCTTGTTTGATTGCATGGCCTATTATCTGCACTACTTAGGTTGCATTATTTCCTCTCAATACTCAGTGTTTAGGGACATAAAAGTATCAATTGCATAGTTAATCTCACCTGCGCACAGGATTTTCCTTGCAGGTGGTTGCTTTTTAAATACTTCAAGTATGTTTTTGTTTCTGAATAACCGGAATTAAGTTTGAAGAAGTTTGCTGCAATAATGTTTCATATTTTTCTTGCAGATCTATTTTGAAGGCAATGACGTAGTGAAGGCGGACAACGAGACAGCGTACAAGTACTTCAAGAAGGCGGCTGACATGGGCAACCCGGTGGGCCAGAGTGGGCTCGGTCTGATGCATCTGCAGGGCCGTGGCGTCGAGAAGGACTACAGCAAGGCGCTCAAGCTTTTCTCACAAGCCGCCGACCAGGGCTGGGTCGATGCTCAACTCCAACTTGGAATCATGTATTTCAGTAAGTTGCATTTACTAAGGTACGCATTTTCAAACCAAGTATAAATCGAACCAAGAAAAAATCAAGCTATGTTCGCATTTGTTATAATCAGTTAAAATGGTTTGAAGTAAGTGATACCGCGCCTGTCTTAAGCCAGAGGGTTCAAGTTTGATTATTGATCGGGGAACAGATTTCGACGACAGCACTATCACATAGATACGTTCCTGTCATTCGGAAGGAATGATGATCCGTCGGTCCCTACTAACTGAAAATTTGTGGGCATCACAGCCTTAGAATGTGTTTCGTTTGAGTCAGCTGATGGGTTTAATTGGAATTATACTTGAACTACTGTTATTGAGCAGTATAAGGGCTCAATGTATAATATTCACTTATTGAACATTTTCATTCTAGGTATTATTGCGATATCTGTTTCAGACTATTATTTCAAGTAAAACTCAGTTATCTCATCTTATAGAAGTTTCTCTTGATCAACTTCAATTGAAATTTGAGTTTTTATGTGCTGATTTTTTCCAATACCTTGTCAAGTAGCCTATTTTAAATATTGGCAAACACCTCTACTGAGTGGCAGAGTGATTTTAACAACTCATTTGTTGCTATTACAGGTGGACTAGGTGTTCGAAGGGACTACAAGCTGGCCAATAAGTTCTTCAGTTTGGCATCACAATCTGGTCATGTGCTGGCGTTCTACAATTTGGCTCAGATGCATGCGACTGGCACTGGAATGATGCGTTCTTGCACAACTGCCGTCGATGTGAGTCATTTAGACTATCTCATTCAAAGCAAAACATATTATAAAGTAATGTCACCACGTAAGTTAGTGCATGCTCATTAACATACTTCTTTATCAATTTTCAAACTAGAGTACTGTGGAATGACAGACAAAGTAAACTGATACATCAAGATTTAATTAATATATCAGATTTCCAAAATAAACTAGGGAAGCGCATGCGTAGGCAGCCGCAAATTGAGCGGAGCAAGCTTTCTTTTTGTCAAAAAGTTTTTGAAGCGTGGACTCGAAAATTTGATCCCGGTATTTTAAGCCTAGCTAAACCTAACTGATGATGAAAGTGGCTAATTCTATTACCATGTAATGTTATGAAATGAGAATATAAAATATGAGCAACAGCCTTTAAGTGAATGTTTTCTCAAGTGAGTGTTTATTTTGATAAAATAAGACAAGATGAGAAAATGACTCCAGCTTGGTCAATATTGGTTAAAAAAATATTGATTGGGCTCAAATTGAAGGTCAGAATGTTTCCTACGATCAAATCAATAATTGTCAAACAATATTGACCGAGCTGGAGTCATTTTCTCTATGAGTGGTTCAACTTTGTAAATACAGCATTTGACGAACCTTTTTTTTGTCTCAAATGTGCTCTGATTGTTTAAAATAATTATTCAGTAGCAAATTATAAAGGAAAATCAGTATAAACTTGAAAAATCGCGAAAAAATGAGCCTATTGGATGAAATTTGGGCAGTTATTTGTGTATCAGTGCGCCAAGAGTGATTTTGCTGCATCGAGAGAAACACTTACGCACGAGCCGCAGGCGATTGCGGAATAGTTTCTCAAGTGCAGCAAAGAAACGTTGTGCCCGTATTACACATTAAATTTTTCCAAACTACCACATTGAATGTGAAAGGTTGAAATTTAAATTAAAATTGTCATATCTCAGTTATTTATCATCAAATCCTGACAAATCAGGCACCATTTTATTCAGAACTAGCCGGCTCCGCCCCCTGGACCCCCGACAGTATAAGCAGTGTAAGTGAGACAAACAGGCTCGCTTCGCTCGCCTGCAAAACCTCTGTCAGTGTCAGCTGAGACAAACAGGCTCGCTTCGCTCGCCTGCAAATTCCGTGCAGAAGGGATTCAAAATTTATTGAACACAGCATTTCTAGACCTAATTTGGACCTGTTTACTTAATTTCAACATTTTCTGCCAATTTGTTCTTGAAAAATCTAAGAAAAATTCCGAAAAATAGTAAAACGCTAATATTAAGCGTAACCTTTGGAAAGTATATTGGGCATAGTTTAAAACTTTATTCAATATCTTCCAAATTAGTTCATCTATAATCTCGCTGTACCATTGAATTTACAGTTTGGATTTGTCGTATCAAGTTGAAAAATATGCAACCCGCAATACATCTACAATTTTTAAAAACTTATTACTTGCTTAACCTTGAACGGATTTCAAAAATATTTTAACACAACATTTCTAGACCTTATCTGAACCTGCCCACCAAATATCATCATTTTTTACCGATTGGTTTTTGAAAAAATTGAGAGAATGCCAAAAAACTCAAAAATTTGGCGTACCCTTGGGAAGTTTCAAAAACCCGTTCTTAGTAGGCGTCTAGAGGTCCAACTGAACATGTCTGCCAAATTTTAACGCTTCCGGTTTGCTAGATTTTTAGTTCTGTTGATGAGTGAATGAATCAGTGCCATTTCGCTTTTATACAGGGTGTTTCAGGAGAAATGTGCAATACTTCTCAGGCTGATTCCTTACACCAAGTAGACAAAAAAGTTCCATGGGACCAACCCCCAAAATCGCTTTGTTACCGAGATAGCAATGGCGGAAAATTGAGATTTTTCAAAAAATATCTATTTTTCTAATTTTTTAGAGGCTTTACTGAGGTTCTGAAATAATAAATTCCTATGTAAAATTAGCTAAGGAATTCAATGAAACCATTCTGAAGTCTGTAACTTCAACGGTTATTGAGATAATTGAAAAAATATGCTTGAAAACGCCATTTTTCAACAATAAGGGTTATAACTGGATAAGGAATCATAAATTTGTATTTTTCATTAATGGAAGTTGAAGAGAGTCGGATTCTAAAGAAAACGTTGGATGGCAGCCATTGTGTAAATCTTACCCAAATCTCAGAAATAGCGAACAAAAATCGCAAAATCGCTACTATACACAAATTTATCACTTGTGTTATTTTTTGTTAATTTTTGATTTTTAATTTTCAA
Organism: Sogatella furcifera; assembly: GCA_017141385.1. NCBI lineage: Eukaryota > Metazoa > Arthropoda > Insecta > Hemiptera > Delphacidae > Sogatella > Sogatella furcifera. The sequence continues at coordinate 29,313,967 of CM029550.1, forward strand.
TTTTTAATTTTTAATTTTTAATTTTTAATTTTTAATTTTTAATTTTTAATTTTTAATTTTTAATTTTTAATTTTTAATTTTAATTTTTTAATTTTTAATTTTAATTTTTAATTTTTAATTTTTAATTTTTAATTTTTAATTTTTAATTTTTAATTTTTAATTTTTAATTTTTAATTTTTAATTTTTAATTTTTAATTTTTAATTTTTAATTTTTAATTTTTAATTTTTAATTTTTAATTTTTAATTTTAATTTTAATTTTTAATTTTAATTTTTAATTTTTAATTTTTAATTTTTAATTTTTAATTTTAATTTTTAATTTTTAATTTTTAATTTTTAATTTTTAATTTTTAATTTTTTAATTTTTAATTTTTAATTTTTAATTTTAATTTTTAATTTTTAATTTTTAATTTTTAATTTTATTTAATTTTTAATTTTTAATTTTTAATTTTTAATTTTTAATTTTTAATTTTTAATTTTTAATTTTTAATTTTTAATTTTTAATTTTTAATTTTTAATTTTTAATTTTTAATTTTTAATTTTTAATTTTTAATTTTTAATTTTTAATTTTTAATTTTTAATTTTTAATTTTTAATTTTTAATTTTTAATTTTTAATTTTTAATTTTTAATTTTTAATTTTTAATTTTAATTTTTAATTTTTAATTTTTAATTTTAATTTTTAATTTTTAATTTTTAATTTTTAATTTTTAATTTTTAATTTTTAATTTTTAATTTTTAATTTTTAATTTTTAATTTTTAATTTTTAATTTTTAATTTTCTTTTTTTTTTAACCAAACAAATCTTAAAAGGTTGTTTATTACTTTTATTTCTATGTAAATTAATATTGGAAGTTGTTCTAAGTTAAAAAGAATCGGCAAAAAAATGTTCTGCTCAGGTTTCGAACCCCCCTTATTGGTAAGCAGTGAAATACTAGTCCACGTTGCTAACCACTGAGCTATGAGGGTTCGATGAGTAGCTGATTCTGCCAGTAATACCAACATGATTTCAAGAGGGGATTACTTGATTAAAATTGATTTAATTTTTAATTTTTAATTTTCTTTTTTTTTTAACCAAACAAATCTTAAAAGGTTGTTTATTACTTTTATTTCTATGTAAATTAATATTGGAAGTTGTTCTAAGTTAAAAAGAATCGGCAAAAAAAATGTTCTGCTCAGGTTTCGAACCCCCCTTATTGGTAAGCAGTGAAATACTAGTCCACGTTGCTAACCACTGAGCTATGAGGGTTCGATGAGTAGCTGATTCTGCCAGTAATACCAACATGATTTCAAGAGGGGATTACTTGATTAGTCCAGTGCTCGATTAGTCCAGTTCCTATCCTACATTAAGAAACTGAAAAACTGGACTAATCGAGGCACCTGGACTAATCGAGGCGCAGGGGTTCGATTAATACAGTGACTCGATTAGTCCAGTTCTTCAATGAGATGAGCGAGTGCCTCGATTAGTCCAGAACTGGACTAATCGAAGCCCTGCGTCTCGATTAATACAGTGCCTCGATTAGTACAGTTGGCGTACTGAAATCGTACCAGGTGATGAATCCACTATATGCGTTGACAAGGAATTGACTATAACTAGACGGCGTCAAAGTGGTCGTCTAACAAATTTCAAATAAAACCAAGGCGGCGCGGCGCGATCTTTGAATTAGGTTGCAAATGACAATAGCTTGGTTTTCATTATACAACCATGTTGTATTTATTTATAATGTAATATTCTGTATAATTTACCGGTATCTTTTAACTTATTGAATCTTATTATCTTTGTTTAATCTATTAAATTAGGCTACTGCTATTAGAAATTCGGGATTCAATATTGTTTAATTCATGGAAGTGACAGTTTGATTAATTAATATCAATATTTTTATGATTTACAGTAATATTTGAAATCTGTATTGGTAATTATTCAGAAGCTGAATTATTGTATCCACGAAACTAAAAATCTAATGAACCAAAAAACCTTTAAATTTGGCTCTCTATATGTGACTTTATTTACCGTAACTTTTTGTTATGAAATTTTAATACAGTTTTAATATTATCAAAAGTCTTGAGGGTGGCCGTGGATGAGTGGGTTAAGTGCTAGAGTTAAAGCCTCCACATAAGGCTAATTTCAAAACAAAGAAATATTTACGAATCCACTAAAATTTTTTTGGATTGGAAGTATTCAAACTATACATCGTGAAAGCGTATATCATTGTCAAGAATATATGCTTATATAAAATAAAATTGTTAATTAGTGAAGATCTGTACGATTTCAAACCTATCTGTAATGATATATGTTTGAAGGAACTCTTCATAAACCCAATTCTGCGTTCAGAAATGCGAAAATATCAATAAATAATCAGTTATCAGTTCAATAATCAAAAATTAATGAGCAGTCCAAATTCAGTTTATTATCTAGGTAGATCACTCTGAACTTTTTGAGTTTTCATTGCATTAAGATATAAAATCCGAAAAATATGAATAACTTTTTAATTTGTTGTCAGATTGACTTGAATTTTTATGGGGAGGATACTTATATAGAGAGGAATGTTCCTGTTTTTTGTAGAATTTTTCCAAGGCTCCTTACACCCCCCCACAGATCCAAGAAACCGATCGGGCGATTTCAGTCATTTTAAATTTCCCGGCTTAGAAAGACTTGGCACGAAGGCATGTGATTGGTTGATAATTGCACGCGGAAGAAAAAAATACATTCATAAAAGTTGAGAGAATGACTCCAGCTTTGTCAATATTGATTCAAAAATTATAAATTTGATCTCAAATTGTAGATTAGAATGTTTTCTACATTTTGAAATTCGATTTTTTATTTTTGAAGCAATATTGGCCGAGCTGGAGGCATTTTCTCATCTTGCGGGAATGTCTTCTTTGCTTCTTCTCTGTGTGAATTGTTGTCTTAGATCAAACGTTCAAAGCCTTTTGAAGTTCCAAGAAACCTACACTTGTATGCACACGTTTGTCCAAGCAAAGAAGACCGTGTGGCAAGATGGGAAAGTGACCCCAGCTTGGTCAATATAGGTTCAAAAAATATTGATTTGGTCTCAAATTGTAGATTAGAATGTTTTCTACGATTGAGGCCAAATCAAAAAATTTTGAACCAATATTCGAGCAGAAGTCATTTTCTCATCTTACCAGAGAGTCTTCTTTGCTTGGACAGACTTTACTAGGCTACATCATCATTCTATAGTATTATTGCTGATAGAGATGTAAAGTCTCTCCAAGCAAAGAAGGCATTTCGGCAAGATGGGAAAATAACTTCAGCTTGGACAATATCGGTTAAAAATCAAAGATTTGGTCTCGAATTGTAGGAAACACCCTGATCTTCAATTTTATACCAAAATTTTACTTTTTGAACGAATATTGACCAAGCTGGAGTCATTTCTCCATCTAGTCAGAATTTCTTTCTTCCTTGGACAGACTACAGTAAATAGCAAGAAATTACTACAATGATTATCAGACTCTACAAATGAGTGCCATTTCGCTTTCATTAAATTAGATTAATTACTCATATCAGTCTCTTTATCCTGTTGGTCAAGTGTAAGGCAGGACTTGGTCCTAACTTCGCCGTTTCAATGCTGCAACGAAGTAGTCATATTTTATTATCTATAATTAATGTACATGGATAAAGTTATTCTATCCACCTTCTCTCATTTTACTCTCTCTTTAACCTCTCCTCTCTCGTTTTATTCTCTTTATCCTTCTCTCTCATTCTTTTCAATCATTTCACTGCCTCATTCACTTTTCAATCCACTTTTTCCTTTCTCTTTTCTCATTTTACTATTCTCTCTATCTCTTATCTCATTTACCCTCTTTATCCTGTGCTTTCTCTTCCTTCTCTCATTTTACTCTCCCTTCTCTCTACTTCTCTCTATCTTTTCTCAAGTTTCTCATCTAGTAATACACCAAGATATATTATAGTCAGATTGCATAACTATTTGACAATCACAATTTATCTGATTGCACGCATACCGGGTAACTATGAAATTCAAGTGAAATTGACAAGATGTGGTTAAATTGAAGAGCAAATATTTTGTTTTTGAAACATGAGGGATTTACTAATTACAATGTGCCATTAAAGGTCATACAGTTCAATATTATTATCGCTTCCATTATGTTAAATTTTTTATGAAACACTTATTGTATAAAATTTAAAACTTGATTTCTTAATTTTCTTTTCATTTCCTCTTTTATCAGTTATATAGTCTTTTTTTCTGGGACTGATGCTCGCATAGGCTCCTAGGCCTGTGCTGGGCTAATGGGAGATGGCGACTGGTTTTTAGGCAGTCAAGACCGACGGCTTTACGTCTCCTTTAATAGACGGGGTGACGTATCTATGTGATTGCGTTCGAAAATATTGTTCCCTGGTCAAGGATCGAACTTGGGTCCTCTTGCTTATCAGAACTCGGACCAAAGTTTTTTCCCTTTGCACCTTTTTTCTTCACATATTCAATTTTGTTAGTATTTATATATTATGACATTTATATAAATATAAATGACATTTATTTATATCTATGGTATTTATAGTATTATTATTATTATCATCCATGCTAGCTATTATGTCATGAATAAATTCAAACTACAAAATCAAGTTGTCACATTTAATTTTGGCTATTAATGATTATTTTATAGAATTAAGTTTATTCTGAGCTATATTCTGCAAGTCTTATGAAGTGCATAAAATGATGTTTTATGAATAATCATTTTTTTTGAAAAATGACAACAAAATTTAATTGGAATTTGATTGGATATGGGTATGTATTATTACGGTATGTAACTGTATTCATCATTCCTCAAACTAAGCATAATCAGAATACAATTCATTCAGTCAACTAACTATATAGTGATAACGAGAAGCAAAGATATTATTATTTCCTTCTTCATGGCCATTCTCGCAAATATGAAGAGAAGTTACTGGGTGTTTTTGAAGTAAGTTATATACATATACAAGTTCTTTATTGAACAATGAATGTAACTCATTAGGCTACTCAACAATGAATGTAAGTCGCTATAAATGAAAGACAAATCGCTATACCATTAGAAAGACACTGATTTTTCAATTCATAACTTAATAGCTGATTCAATTAACACTACTACCAATTTATATACAACATTCTTAATTTTTCAACAATTTATGTATAATATTACATCTTATCAAGATAATGTAGCCTATATTGAAAGTATTCAACATTTTTCAAGATCATTTAAAGGCGCCCATAACCAGATGAGATAAGGAAGCACCCTGAATGCTCTCTTAAGCTTAAAGGAATTCATTATAGTCAGCCAGCATTTTTAAGAAATGAACTATACAAGAATGAATACGGTACTTGTGGTAGGTATTTAGTAGTAACTTAGCCTACATACAATGATTCTTAACACGGGAGTAGTGAATAATACATAATAATAATAATAATAATAAATATGTTTTATTGACCAATAAATACATTGAAGTACATTGAAGGTCTCGTCAAAGATCAGGATTACATATGTGTTATAAATACAATTTTTCGTCTAACCTCTCATTCTCACAAACTTGATAAATTATTTTCAACAACAATAATATAGCAAAGTATTCAGAAACATTGGATGAACACAGCATGAATAGACAAATAGCAATTCGTAATATAGCTACGTTAAACAGAAAAAAAACTACCACTACGACTAGAAGGCTACTACTACATAGAGTCATAACATAGTACAATCAAAATACTATTATCACAGAGTAAGTCACATTCAATATAATGTCAGTTAAGTATACTATATACAGTGTAAGTATTCAATATAAGTCAGTTACAAATGTCAGTCACAGTAAAATATTTATATATTTTTTTTAATTCAAGAACTCTTCAATAGAATAGAAAGCTTTTTCTTTTAACATTTTTGAGATGGCAACTTTAAATTTTTCTTGGGGCAGGTTTTTTAATTCAGTTGGAAGTTTATTGTAGAACAAATACTGTAAGTAGGGGTAACTTTTCATGCTCTTACTTAATCTAAGATTTGGTTTCATAATCTTCTCCTTGTTCCTAGTATTGTAAGTATGATATTGTTGATGCTTGAGGAAATTGTCAGAATTCTTTTTTACACTAATTAAATTGTAATATATATAGAGCGATGGCAGAGTCAGTATACCCAGTTTGATGAAGTGAGGCTTGCATGTTTCTCTCGGGGAAAGGTTCAAAATAGCTCTAATTGCCTTTTTCTGCCATACGAAAACTCTTTTATGTGTTGAGCAATTGCCCCACATTCTTATCCCATAACTAAGATGAGAATGGAAAAGTCCATGATAGGTCATTAACAACACTTGCAAATTTACTGAACTGTTCAATTTCTTGAGGAGGTATGTCACCCTTGAAAGTTTTTTACATAGACTATTCACATGTTCCTCCCAACAAAGTTTACCATCCAATATTACACCTAGTAATTTGACAGGCTTAGGATCCTCGTAACTACGAGTATGCCCCAATGTAAATGTTATTTTTTCTGTTTTCTGCTCATTTAATTCTAGATCATTAGATAAATACCATGATTTTGCATGACACAAGGAAATTTCAAGTTTATCCTGAACTTTTACGATGTCAGCATCTGATTGAATTATTGAGGTGTCGTCAGCATACAGTATAGAAAGACCTGGTATATTGAAGCTGAAATCATTTACAAAAACCAAAAAGAGAAAAGGCCCAAGGACCGATCCTTGAGGTACACCTATATTTATATCCAATACATCAGAGCATTTACCTGCACACTTGACCATTTGCTTTCTACCACCCAAATATCCTTTCAACAGCTTCAACTCATTGTCATCTATACCATAATGCTCTAGTTTTTTGCATAGAATCACATGTGAAACTTTCTCAAATGCTTTGCTGAGGTCTAATAGGGCTGCTCCTACTACACATTTGTTTTCAAAGCATTGATATACAAAATCTACTATTTTCTCAACAGCATCTATTGTTGAGTGACCCGCTCTAAAGCCATATTGATGAGGATATAATAAGCCATTGAACATGAAATATTCATAAAGTTGCATGAGCAGACAAAATTCAATTATTTTACTGACAATAGGCACAAGGGCAATTGACCTGTAATTTTGAGGATTTTTTGGATCTCCTTTCTTCAAAACAGGTGTAACACTGGAAACTTTCAAACAATCCGGAAAGTGGCCCATGACAATAATAAAATTTATAATGTATGTTAGAGGAACTAAGGTTGTATCAATTATTTCTTTGATCAGGTAATTTGACATTCCAAACACATCTTCGCTGCGAGAATTACTCATTCTATTAACAATAGATTTAACGGTCAACTTATCAATTGTCTTAAATTTAAAGTTGTATGAAGGCTTTGGGGCATTGATCAGAAAACTTTCAAATGGCATATCAATTTGGCCCTGTCTATCATCCAGCCCCCTGGTTGAAACATTAACAAAGAACTCATTCAATACATTTGGAGGGATTGGTATTGGTTCTTTACAGACAGGCATGAGATTAGATTCTTTCTTGACTATTGACAAAGCAGCCTTACACCTATTATTAGCATTTGCAATAAATTCACTATTTACCTTCACTTTTGCTTGTTTCAGCTTATTTCTGTAGTGTTTTCTTATTTTTTATAAACTTCCTTATCATATTCACTAAGTGTATTCTTGAATTTACTGTAAGAAATCAATAATAGAATGTGTAATTTTTCCAGTTCAGGCGAGAGCCATTTTGAAGAGTACTGTTTTTTACTTTTATTTTTCATGAAAACTCTGGGGCAGGAGAGATTCAAGGATTCAGGACTAATAGCAAATATAATTTTAGATTTCAAGTACCTAGCTGAACATTCATATTATAGGCTAACTTTTGCTCTCTTCAAAATGAACTGTGGAGCCAAAAATTTGCTGCCAAAATGACGCTTCCTCCTCAAGTCTTCAATACTCTTTCCTTGCCTGTTACGGAGATTTACTTACTCCTTTGGTCTTCCACATGGATCAGTGTCTGAGGAGTCGTCCATACCGTGTAGTGGTGAATTTTCTATAATTTTACTTATTTATTGCAAGAGAAATAATTTTAAAATTTTGAACTTTGATGGCATCTCCCACATAGAATTTTCTTGGGAGTGCCTCTTATTCTTAGTAAATTTGGAAATCATATCTAAACTATATTTTTTAGAGTACGTCATTGTATACATTTCGTGGAGGTTTATTGTTTTCTTTGTACTAGTTTGCTTACTGAGAAATAAAAATTTATTATTATTCATTTATTTTCCTACCGGTAACCCCCTCCCCGTCCTCCAATTCATGAAATTGAGAATGCAATTTATATGAAATTGATCATACATTCCTATTATACAAGAGTTTTTACAAGAGCACATTCATTTAGCCTATATTCCAAGTAAGCCTACTTGTGAAATCCAAAGGTTTTGACTTAGATTTTCAAAGACTGAATTAATCTACCCCTTTTTGGTACGTATCAGCTCTAAAAGAATATATCAAAATTCAGCGTGTGACTTCAAATTTTCCAAGTAATTTTATTGACTATAATCTTTAACTGAATATTTTTCCATAAATAAACAATATCAATTGAAAAATCAGAAACAAAAAATTACCAAAATTTAAGGGTTTTTTCAATTTTCAAGGGTGAAGCCATACCCTAGGACGGCAGAAAACTTCAATTTTGGATTCAGCGCACTGGAATACAGTCATATTATGAAACAATCGGAAAAAAAACTTTCGCATCACTTGTCTGACAAAACTACCATTATTTTACTGGGCTATCATAGCGTCAGAGTTTTACTGGAAACCTGACGTCAGAGTTTGCAAGCTACTTGAACTGATCGATAACTTTTGCCGTTGGCGATTATGGCAGCGTCTCTAGTGTAACGCTGAGAGAGTGATATAGTTGATTCCACATATTATAACCGGTTCAGCGGGTCGCATGAATTGGCTAAACTGGACTAATCGAGCGCCTTGCACATCCTACCTAATAAACCAACATTACTGTACTAATCGAACCTCTAGACAAATTGAAATACACTGCCTCGATTAGTACAGGAAAAACTGGACTAATCGAACCACTCTCATAAAACAACTTATATATTTGAAAAACTGGACTAATCGAGCACTGGACTAATCGAACCCTTCCCTTTCAAGAGCATAATAGACATTTCTGACCAGGAACGTTTCTCAAAACTGATGTTAGGTTGCAATCCTGCAGTGCTGAGAGCATGAATAATGTGTATAGTAATAGTGTGTAAGCAATCCTTTTTTCATTTTTTTGTCCCTAATATGCAAATTTTCAAAATGCTCTATAACCTGGTCGTCCATTTCTACTATCATCATGGCAAGTTTGAATCAAATCGGTCAAGCGGTTCCGGAGGAGTAGCATTACAAAGAGTGACTTTCCTAATCCATTAGAGCTTCGCTTCGCTCCGCTCAATTATTTCAATCTGAAATTTCAAGTGATTCTTATTTTGTGAAGTGTACATTGTCATTTTCTTCCCACGCATGCCATTGTCCTCTTCATATAAACTTGTTTCATGCAAACCTTTAGAAAAGCATGTTTGTATTTGATAGTTTGAAATAAATTTCGTATCAATAACAGATACTTACGATTAAGGACTTCATCATCTTTGGTTATATTAATAATTAATACACTACCGTATTCATCTTAATACACCACCGTGAGGGTTACGTGAAAGAGAAGACCGGATGCGCCCTAATTTCGCCCTATCAGGTAAAGTAAAGGTAAAATAAAGGCAGCGATTCCATTGATGTTTAGTATTCTTGCACCTTTCATGATCTTCATTGTTTTATTGCTTTAATGTTTCAAAATATACCTTGAGTGCGTAAGAAATGAAATGACATTGATTTTTTCACTTTCAGTTGTACAAAAATGTTGCGGAAAGAGGTAGTTGGGGTGAGAAGTTGATGGAAGCGCACACATTGTACCGAGAGGGTAGATTCAACGAGGCCTTTCTCACCTACTCTTTGCTAGCTGAGTTGGGCTACGAAGTTGCTCAGAGCAATGCAGCATTCATGCTTGATAGGGGTAAGATGATCCAGTTTTACCTTAGAACAGATGAAATTATTCGTACAAATAAGATAATTAATTGTATAAGATACAAGTGTTTTAGAATGTGCTCTCACAAAATGTCCATAATACAACAACTGTAGATGATAATACAAATCTGTCAATTGATATTTACTGGTAAGTTTTAGTTTTCTGTATATTTTCGTGGTAGTATTGGAGTTCATTCTGTATTCATATTGGAATCAACATTCACTTGTTGAGATATAATTAAAATTATACTTTTTGTTTCTTATTTGATTGTTAAACTGTCAATTGACATTAACTGCAAGTTTCTTTAAGCTTCTAGTATACTAATGGTTGTTGTGAAATGAACTCTATTCATGTTGGAATCAACATACAACATACTCTTGTTGAATGACCATTTGATTAAGAGTACTTGTTTATGATTCGATAGTGTATTTGTCATTCGTTTCAAAGCTGTCTGTATAGAAATCCTTGAAAGTTCATCACAATATTTCAGTTCCTGTAAGTATATTAATCTTGAGTGCTTCAACATGTATAGTTTTACTTATTTATACATTCATACAAACTACAAAAATTAGGAGGAAAAACCAGGCAAAGCCTGTACTATTCCTCTCCCAAAAACATTTCAATCAAGTCAATGAAACCCGATATAAACAGGTTTGTTTAAGCCTTCAGGTTATTATTACTGTAGAATCCCTCTAAACTGACTCCTATACGACCGGACGAAAAGGTCGATCAAAGTGATATAGGATAATAATAGAATTCATATGGATGTTGGATTCAATCAAATAACTTCCCAAACGTTCCTGGGTGACTAGATTCGGCCAACGATCGATTTGTTATGACATGAAAGTAATTTTAAAATTATAACTGATATCTAATTATATCATTTAATAACTATATAATTTCTAATATATTATATAATAATCTAATGATATCTAATTATATAATTTATAATTATATCAAAGTTGGGCATACGGGGACGGCTGTTTCTTGTTGCTAATTATACAGCATTGGTTTCAGCAGGCTCAACTTGGAATGAAACTTTCAATTAAACATCTGCCGACCTCGTTAAGTTGAAGAACTGGTTTGACAATAATTTCAATAAATATTGAAAAAACCAAATGCCTCCCAGTTTTCCAACGTAGCAGCCCTGGAAACTTGGAGCTGAGGCTGCATGCATGTGGCAATCCATTGTCGGTCCATCAATAGAACAAGTGAAACAATATCGATATTTATGTGTGGTATTTGACCATAGACTGTGCTGTGTGGCTCATGTGCAGTATCTCAGGCAGCGACTGAGACCTAATTACGCTTTTGGGCAGCTGGGGCGAGTGTTGGGCGCTGGTCACTGTAGGTAATTTTCACCATGCTTATGTGCAGTCTCAGCTTGAATACGGCATCTTGGCGTGGGATGGAGCCTCTTCCAATGTCCTGCGGCCCCTTGCAGTTTTACAAAGAACACTGATTAAGACACTATTATTAAAAAATAGCAGATACCCAACTCATCTAAATTTCCAGGAATTCCCAGTGTTAAATATTAAACAGCTCTTCATTCAAACCCTTTTAATTTTTATTAATAAGAACAATTCAACTTTTACAGAAATTCAGCATAACTATCCAACAAGAAATAGATTAGGTCAATAATGCAATTCCCAAATCCTAGTCTTGAAAACTCAATGCAGTCATTAAATTCTTTCCATCTAACCCATTGGCTATACCGTAATGCTCTGCAGAAATTCTAACAAGAGGGGTTTGTAGCGTCGCCGTCTACAATCGCGGAGTGAGTAGGTGGCTTCTCAGTATTAGCCCGGTGGCTGCAGGTGCTCTTTTGCAGTCTCCATACGTTTAAAATTATAGCATCTCTCAGTCGTCCTTACCTCTCAGTGCAATTTTTTTCTAATACTTGTTTTATTGTGTTTTTTTTATTAGATTGACCCCTAAGGGTCGCAAATTATCGTCATTATAACTATAATAATTATTATTTTCAGTTCATTTTATTACACATGATATTTATAATACACAACTTTTTGTAATATTAATGTTCAACCAGAATCATACTGTGAAGACAGAATGATCAACTGATAGCTTTCTATAAATTAATTTACTTTTCTCTTCTTCTCTCTGAACCGACTCCTCCATGCACACGGACTTCACGATCGTCCAAGCATGATTCATGATCGTCCATTCATTTACATTTAAAATCTGTTTTCAAATTAATATTACATTTCTTACTAATCGGCTGTACTAGTGTTTATAAAATGTTGTGTAATGTATCAAGTATTGAATAAATTGATTTGAATTTGAAACTACAACAATTGGATTTGCGGGGGGAAATATTATAATTTTCGAAAATGATCAGTAAATTCGTGGTCGGATAAGAGAGGTTCTACTGTAGTCTATATATTTTGGATGCGCCAGTAGAGGTACATTATTATTTTATATTATCATAGTCAGGATTTATCAAGCACGCGCGGCAACTAACTATTGATATCCCCACCCCTTTCATAGTTGTTTCGAGCCAGTACGCTATGAACAATAGACAAGTCAACATCGCATCGCATAAATTACAGTCCACAATTATTATTCAATTTAAATTAGTGAGTGTAGTGTTTTTTACGTGGAATTAGTAATCAACACGTCAACTACAGGTTTGGGTAACCCATCCTTTATCCTTTTCTTATATTTCTTTCCCCCCAACCTTTCTCATACCAGACCATCCATATTCAGCATAAGGTAGGCGAATTCATATATTTTTACTATTACTTATTTATAAACACTCACTACTCATATAAGAAGCTAACGGCCAGTACATAATGGTCCACCGGGCGCGAATAGTTCAAATTTTAGGCTATTCGATTAAACCAGCATCATAATATTCATTCTTAAATAATTTAATCAATACAATTTTACTGTAACTAATTTTCAAACAAGCAACGACCAAACGAAGAGATAACGTAGCCTGCCGCTAGTTTCATGTTCAAACAATGAACGTCTTTGATATCGGAATAAACTGACGTAGCAATCTATATATACACTATACATAGTTCTCGATTCTCTTTGTATCACTATGCATTTACGCTTTGATTCGCAAACTCAGGCGCATCCATGATATTGGCATCTTTCTAATTTCCTCTTTTGTAGGAACATAAACTCGAATTTATCTTTTCATCCAAGTAATAATAAATTCGCAATTATGGCGAGTTTACAAACTCTTGAAGCAAAGAAAAATCATTTATTCTCTAGAATGCAAATTCTTTACGATTTAACTTTAAAAATTTCTGATGCTGAAATTCAAAAACAATTTATTGAAAAAGCAAGATTTTGTAAAGAAATCCATGATGAATTTTCTATTACATTCGATAACTACATTGAAGCGAACCTCAAAGAAGATTATGATTATCTTATTAGCTATGCAAATCTCTCTGCATTTGAAGATATGTATGTTAAAGTAAAATCAATGTTTTTCTATTTAGAAGAAAGACGTATGCAACAACTTCAAAAGAAAACTGAACCTATAACTCCAGTTATTGCTACTGAATCAAGAACTAAGATACCGCCAATATCAATTCCAAATTTCAATGGAAATCAAGCTGATTGGCCAGTATTTTATCAATTGTTTAAATCATTAATACATGAAAACAAAACACTTTCAAAATTAGAGAAAATGCATTATCTTTTTTCCAGTTTACAAGGCTCAGCTAAAACTATTTGTACCGGAGTAACTCCAGTACAAGAAAATTATGATTCATTATTCCAGAAATTAATTGATCGATATGAAGATCAGCGCTCACTAGCTGCTACGTATTTAGATCAAATATTATCAATGAAACCAATCATCCAAGAAACTGCAAAAGATCTGAATACATTTTTAGATAGTTTTGTTGAATCCATAATAGCACTTAAACAGTGCAAACTCCCTAACCTTGTCGATTATATATTTCTACATATTGCAATGAAGAAACTTGATAATAATACAGTAAAACTATTTGAAATGTCTTGCAGATCAAATTTGTCAAACAGTCAAATTTGTCAAGGAGCAAGCTAAAATTCTTGGGCGAACTCAGAGTAATACCGCTCTTATAAGAAAGCAGTCATTTTCAGAAAAATTGAAAAACTCGCATACTTTCATCGTTCAGAATCGAATCAATAATGATGATGATGACTCGTCAAAATCAAATAAATGTTTGTTATGCTCGCAGTTAATTCATCCACTCTATTTGTGCAATGCTTTCATTCAATTATCAATAGAAGAACGATGGAAAATAGTCAAGGAACAAAATGCATGTTTCAATTGTTTATCCCTCAATAGTCATATAGCTAATAATTGCAAGTCGGAAATGACATGTAAAAGGTACATTATTATTTTACATTATCATAGTCAGGATTTATCAAGCGTGCGGCAACTAACTATTGATATCCCCACCCCTTTCATAGTTGTTTCGAGCCAGTACGCTATGAACAATAGACAAGTCAACATCGCATCGCATAAATTACAGTCCACAATTATTATTCAATTTAAATTAGTGAGTGTAGTGTTTTTACGTGAAATTAGTAATCAACTCGTCAACTACAGGTTTGGGCGACTCATCCTTTATCCTTTTCTTATACTTCTTTCCCCCCAACCTTTCTCATACCAGACCATCCATATTCAGCATAAGGTAGGCGAATTCATATATTTTTACTATTACTTATTTATAAACACTCACTACTCATATAAGAAGCTAACGGCCAGTACATATTTATTAGTTCTATGTCATACAACACTTCCCCTCCTTTGGGAGATTGGCTGTCGTTAGTGAAGACAGTCAGTCGTTTCCCGTTTCTGGAGGAATAGTAATTGTTGCATTACACTCTAACTGATTAACTGCATGTTATTCAGAGCTGTTCTGCATTTTCACTTGGTTGTGAAGACTGGCTTATGGTTGAGAGGATCGACGTGCTAACCACTCTATCACGTTACCTCTATCCTGGTTGATGATTATTCGCCTGCTGTATTTTCTGTCCGGGCTGGAAGGGCATTCTAGCGGGGTGGGGGATGGCTTCGGCTCGGTCGGTGTTCGTTCGGGGGCTGTGGGTTCTTTTGAGAATTTATGGCTTTTGGGCCGGTATTGGCCGGGCTGGGGTCGTTTTCCCGTCTTGCCGGAGTGTCTTCTTTGCTTGGATGGACTGTATAGTTTAGTGAATATGAAACTGGCAACCAGCTGGTAGGCCTAGGCTCTTCATAGGGCTGTTGCGCCATGAGAAACAAAAAACATACAAAACTTGAAATGTTTTAATCTGTTTTAAACTTGAAATTTTATCTCTCTATATATATAAAAGCGAAATGGCACTGTTTTATTCACTCATCAGCAGAACTAATAATCTACCAAACCGAATGCGTTTAAATTTGGCAGACATGTTCAGTTGGACCCAGTGGCGAGCGGTCATATGAAGCAAGTGAAGCACTGCTTCAGTAACGAAAACCCCCCAAAAATTAATTCAAGTCTTGCGAATTATTATAAATAATTATGATAAAATAATTAATAATAATTATTAATATTATAATATCAATTATTGGAATATTACTTAATTATAAATGCTCAATATCAATGATTATCGACTGCTTTGATTTGAATGTCAGCGCCTCACCGCTCACCGACTAGCTGCTGATTGGTTGAAAGGTGGAAGGAAGCGGAGCTCGACCTGCTTCATATGCTCTTGCTACGATTTGGAGAACAACTTGTTCTCCAAAGTTTAGGGGGAGTGGGAGTGGTAAGCATTGCAATAAAGCTGCGAAATAAGCTAGCAGGGCCTGGCTACGAAGATAGCCAATCTTGGCCGAATGTAATTTCAGTTTCCGAGCATTGCCAACCTGAAAAATTGACAGCGCAAAGCCAACTTATTATTTTTTAATAATAATATTCACTAACAGACAATGTCTAAATGAATAATTTATTCTAACAATAGAGATGAATTCATATACCAAAAAATTTTAAATCACGATGAGCACAAACATCTGAAACAGTTCTCATTTCTGTCCATGTTCAGTTCAGTTGGCATTGGCAATTTTCAAACTTTACGTCTGTCGTCTGTACGTTTGTAATGTTGTGATGAAGTTTGTTTATCTATTATCTGTTGCAACAGTTGTAAATCGAATAATGTATTATTATAAGAATGAGTTGATATTTTGTTAAGTGTATAAGTAAATACGTAACTCAATGGAAAAGACATGACTACATACTTTATCAAATTTGGTGAGTGTTTTTTTATTATATATTATTCTTGGAAATATCTCTTGATAATAATGTATTGTAATACAGAGTTTTTATGTCATGTCAAGTTTAGAATCGAATCTTTTGTTAGTCTACTGTGAGATTATGCTTCAATAAAAAAAGAATGTGTGAAACGGAAAATTACACATATTATTATCACACTTCACACAGTCATGTTCAGGGGAAATTACCCACAAAAAACACAAACCACTACCAACCAACCAACCAACCAACAACCCCCCCCCCCCCACCCCTATAATACTTAGTGCTTCACTAACTTTCTACAGCACCGATCGCCACTGGTTGGACCTCTAGACGCCTACTAAGAACGGGTTTTTGAGAATTCCCAAAGGGTACGCCAAATATTTCAGTTTTTCTATAGTTTTTCGGCATTTTATCAATTTTTTCGAAAACCAATCGGTAGAAAATGTTGATATTTGGTGGGCAGGTTCAGATAAGGTCTAGAAATGTTGTGTTGAAATATTTTTGAAATCTGTTCAAGATTAAGCAAGTAATCAGTTTTCAAAATTCTATATGTATTGCGGGTTGCATATCTTTCACCTTGATACGACCAATCCTTACTGTAAATTCAATGGTTTAGGGAGATTGTGGATGAACCAATTTGAGAGATATTGAATCAAGTTTCAAACTATGTCCGATATTCTTCCCAAGGTTACGCTCAATATTAGCATTTTACTATTTTTCGGAGTTCTTCTTAGATTTTTTGAGAAGCAATTGGCAGAAAATGTTGAAATTTGGTAAACGGGTCTAGAAATGCTGTGTTCAATAAATTTCGAATTCCTTCTGAGGCTACGCCAGTAAAAAGGTTTTCCAATGTTCGGAATCTGCACTTTTGTATATTTCACGGGAACTACTGAACTAAATACGTTCAAATCATATACCCAGGTTAAGCTGAGATAATAGAGCAACTGATTTAGAACGATTTCTCAAAAGAACCCTGTGATATCAGTGATATCACAGCAAATTCTTCCGATCGGAAATTGCAGGCGATGAAGCGAGCCAGTTTGTCTCAGCTGAAACTGACAGAGGTTTTGCTGGCGAGCAAAGCTAGCCTGTTTGACTTACGGACACTGAGTCCGTAATAACTATTAATAATAACTGAATCATAATAACTATTTGATCACTATTATAGTAGTTGGTTCATTACACTGTTCATGACACAGATCTATTATATCATATAATTTACTCATAATCCTCAATCATTATAATGATGGGGGTCGTAAAACCAGACTCAAAATGATTGTTCAAACAAGGTAAATACCAGATTCAGTATTGGGGTGATATAACAATTCAGTCTCTATTGTGTCTTAGTGAGCATTTTTGTGCTGAGAAATTAGAAGATCTCTCGTTCGGACTTTAAAGATATATGTGAGATCTCAGTCCTCCATATAATTCATCTGTACTGCATCAAATATTTTTCTGTGTTATTAATTTTCATCTGTTGTTTAGTTTGTTTTGAAGAAAAATTGTGATTTGATTTGTTTTTAGGCGAAGTGACACTGTGGTCTGCTGAACGAGAGGTGTTTGTGCGCGCGCTGGTGCAGTGGGGACGGGCGGCGGCGCAGGGCTACTCGGCCGCGCAGGTCAAGCTGGGCGACTATCACTACTACGGCCTCGGCACACAGGTCGACTACGAGGCAGCCGCCATGCACTACCGTCACGCCTCCGAGCAGCAGCACAACGCACAGGCCATGTTCAACCTCGGCTACATGCACGAACAGGGCCTCGGCATGCAACAGGTACGTACCCTACCCAAATCATCATCAACAGGTGCCAAACTTTCCATGCTGATTCCTCACAGTGAATGAAGTTCCTCAAGATGTACCTTCATAAATGCTTTGTTATCAATATAACTGGTCGCACACAGATGAAATTCCTTCAAAATGGCAGCTGTCCAATGCTGCCAGCAGTCGATATGAAAATAGTTCCACTCTCACCATCTGTCTCTCATGGTTGAGTGTTAATAGAAGTCTTTGTATATCCCTCTGTATTAATGGCCATTTATATGTCTAAACTCCGTCATTTTATGTAGATGAAGCACAAATTTATATTGGCTAATAAGCTCATATATCTGAGTCACTTTTACAAGTTTCTATTAGTCTTTACTTAACTCAAGCGATTGTGTAATTGGTCTCATTTTTTATTATCATCGCGTAGGATTTAACCCGATATACTGTATTATGTAATCTACATGAACGGTAGGTTGGAAAATTGTTTGTACTCTAGAATTTTCAGATCTGCCCTCGCGCAGTAACACTTGCTCCAAGTTTTTAAGGAATGTCAACCAACTGTGTGCTACCATACTAGTCTGGCATTTTCAAAGATTGGCATTTTTCATTAAATTTCTAATTTTTGAGGCTTCATGCTGGTAACAAAATAAATATTCCCTATGTAAAATTAGCTGAAAAATTCAATGAAACCAAGTTTGTAGCTTCAACGGTTAATGAGAAAATAGGAGAAATATGCTAAAACGAGCATTTTCCAGCAATTGAGAGATATAATTGGATCAAATTATAAAACTAGAATTTTTCATTATTTGAAGTTGAAGATTATCAAATTTGAAAAAATTGAATTGTAATTTTGTAAATCTCACTACAATCTCATAAATTGCGATCAAAGAGGGACAAAATGCTATCTGCTGTCTCCTTCTGATGGTGATTTCTGAGATTTAGGTAAGTTTCACATGATCTCTTCTCTTGAATTGCTGTGATTTACGATTGCTTGATATTATGATTTACTGCTGATTATATTGCAGGACATCCATCTTGCTAAGCGATGCTACGACATGGCTGCTGAAACCAGTGCTGATGCCAAAGTTCCAGTTGCTCTTGCCCTGCTCAAACTCTCTCTTTTCTTCAGTCTGAAATATTTTCAAGAGGTAAGCTTATTTGTCACTCTTATTTTTATATTCACCGCATTTATCACGTAATACTGCTTATATTACAGAGGAAATGTTCTAAAATTTAAAAATGAATCATATTTTAGAATTGATGGACTATGAATTTTCAACAAATTTCTTAATTTCATATACCTACAGTATTTTGCATTGTATGGTTGTCGTAGAAAGTTATAATTGATTTTTATCTTCATGAATCGATATTACCATTCTTCTTCATTTGACTGTGTTCAATTTTGTGGTGTAAAACCCAAGTAATACAAGTGATTGACCAATTATACAAATACATGCAGTATCCAGGATAGATAGAAATTGTTTGGGTTTGTTCAAGAATACTCAACGTTTTTAGAAAAACTATTAATGTTAATGATATATTGAAGACTCTATTGAAATTTTTTGTGATACTGACAATCTTGTGCTCCTTAATAAATAATATATTTATGATGATTTAAATTTTATATGTTGAGGAGCTGTGAAAAGAAACCTTATTCCGCGCTGCATTCCAAACCAGAAATTGGTGAGAGCAAGGGCGATTGCTGAGCCTTTTTCATCTCTCCCGAATCATTCTATGATTATGTGTCCTTATCAACGTTAATAAAGATTTGATTAAAGACATCTTGTTGGGCCTACAGTGCAAAACCAAAATAATACTTTTTGTTACGGGGTAGAGTATATTTATACTACTTAACTAACTTCGCCACGTTAAAATGAAGATGTAATCATATTCTGTAGGGTGCGAAAGTGAATCTGGCGGGTTTGAAAACATTTAAATATAATTTTGTAATAGAACTACATAATTTTTATTAGTTACCATGGATTTTCACAATGAAAGAGAGTCCCATTGTGGTTTGAAAAGATAAATTGTTGACGACAGTTCCCATTGCGGAGGGAAAAGGAAAAAAATTATATAGTTCTATTACAATGTCATATCATGAGGTAGGTACACTCATTTCTGATTTCTATACCAAGTGAAACCTACATATTCACCATAAAAAAACTAAAGGGATGTCCTCGATTATGTTCTATACATTGCAGCAATATTGTGCAGAGTGAAATCAAGTTATCAAGTTGAATGACTAATATTTACCTGGACAAGCCGTAGGGGACAGTTTCTAACAAACATAATTAGAAATGGAATTTATTGATCAAATTTATACGTTATATATTTATGTTTCGTAAGAGTCGCCGTTGTTTATAATATTTACTTGACTCGTCCATCATAGTTCATTACCGATATTCCCGATTCACTAGCGCACAATATATTGTTTCAACTGGATAGAGAGCATGAGTAGGGAGTTGAATAAATCCCCACTATGAATCTTTTAAGAAGTCAATTTACAATTAGAAAAAATACATTTTAGATTTTTGATTTTTACAGAGTCGTTGGCAGGAATGGTTGGTTTTGCTTAATTTGGACCAATCTCTTGGACCTAATTGGGACTTCTACCTTGTCACTGTACTAGTCGGACTTTTAGCAATCATCGTATATCTACGAAGGCCACTACCACATTGAGCTTGTGCTCGCGTCTTCTGGATTCAAAAGGCATGAAGTATTCAAGATAATAGCTTCTTATGCATTCACTGTGAATGTGTGTGATATTTGTCCTAAATGTGAGTCAAACACGAAAAATGTCTTGCTGTGACGTTCAAGTTAATTACTTGGAACAATTTTCAGTGCTTATCTTATGAAAATGGGAATTGTATTGGTTTTATAATTCTCAATCATCTTCAATAATGATACTTTTATTCATTTCGAAACATTACAATTTATTTCTAATTTTTTGGGGGAATACTTAAGCTTTTGCTTAGAATTCCATATTTATTCATAATCTAAATATTGTATCAATTATTATAACATCAATAAGTTTAAGTAACATATTCAATGAGTTTGGAAATATCAGACTGTAAAAGTAACGTTAATATCATTTTTATAACAGGAACTCCACTAATATTGACTGGATTATCAATGAAGCACTTCAAAGAACTTGAATTTTGTAGAGAATGTACTTGATTATCACTTCAAAGCAGAACTTTTAGTTGATAGAACGGGGTTTCTGTAAATATTTAACTGAGGCTTTTTGTGATTTATTAACTGCTACTACCTTTTCTCAATTTTCATCAGTTCCGAATAATTGATAAATTATAGGTTGTAAATAGTATGTAATGTTGCATCTCATAGCTAAGTATTCGAAATAGATTAATCTAGAAAGATTCAAGATAAAGAAGATATGAACTAACAGCCAATATTAGGCTCCGTTGATAACATCCGATTCGATGTATTCGTGTAACTACTAGTTAATTCTTAAGAAATGGCTTTTTTTAATCAACAAATCATTGATAGCGTAACTTGTCATTATATTGTCACTTTTTCATTCATGGATATTCGACAAAAATTTCGATGCTACAAGTAATATAGCCTACCACAATTACTGTAATTGGTAATTTCCACATATAATAAATCATCCTCAATTGATATTTTGTATGTTAGATACACAAATGTAAATATGCAAATTATATGTTATTTATTATTGTAAGTAAATCAATGTTGAATTAGATGATATTTTCTGCATTCGCATTTATCATTATAGCATTTTCATTTATGATTCTCACCTCATACCTCCTCAATCACAAATTTGAAATTTTGTATAATATACTTCTGAAGTCTTGATGTGATAAGAATCCTCTATTTTATCAAATGATACGCACAGCGATTCCAAAGAGAATTTGCCGATTATTCGCCAAATTAATTCTATTAGTATAATAATTGCATTGTTTGTTGAGTGGTATTCGCTATGAGCATCTACCGTGCTGTGCTCTGGTGGATTATCGTGTGTACTTTTCTACGCGTTTTAGCATACAAAGCATAGCGCTAAATGGGAAAAACGCATTTATAATTAGAATGGTATTATTTGCTGCTTCATGCATTTCTCAGTAATTAGAACATGATATTTAGGATAGGAATGTTAGTTATTGATAGTATTATAGCTCATTATATTAGAAAAATCCTAGTTTTCAAGTATTTGAGAGTCGACAAAAACTTGAGATAACAGCTGATAAGTTATCTTACATGAAAATGAAAAATTGGCGCAAGC
Source organism: Sogatella furcifera (assembly GCA_017141385.1). Classification (NCBI taxonomy): domain Eukaryota; kingdom Metazoa; phylum Arthropoda; class Insecta; order Hemiptera; family Delphacidae; genus Sogatella; species Sogatella furcifera. Next base: position 29,336,268 of record CM029550.1, read on the forward strand.
TCACATTTATTTGAAAAATTGAATGATATGAATATTCCTTATTAAAACATAATTAATAGAGTTTTTGCGTTGATAGTAACAGCTTATTAGATTAACTAGCATAAAAACTATTCATGTACATTACCTCATGTACAGGTTAGAATGGAGCACTCCATGGTCCTACTTGATCGATAAATTCTTTTGCACGTAAACAAAACAATTAGGTTAGCTTCACCTATCAACACTGGCGTGCGCACGGGGGTCACCAGGGGTACCGTGGTACCCCCATTGGCCCTTCAACTTTTTTTATTTTTTAAAATAAACTAGAAAAAAATTTCTCACCATTGCCAATATTACTCTTATTATAAAATATATTAAACTTATTTGAAACAACCAACTTATTAAAAATATCGCTTATCGTAACCAGTCGCTTGTAAGAGCGTGGTTTTTCTAAACTGAGCATTTTAAAAACTAAGTTAAGATCAATGATGGGTCAATACCGACTGGAAAACCTTTTACTGCCATTCATCAAGCAACATATATGATTAAATCCGCAACATCAGAAGATAGCCTATAATAGATAAGTTCAAGATGATGGTGTCCCACAAACAAAGAATGATGTTGTAAAAATCAATTTTGTAAGTAAGTTACTCATTAACTCATTAAACATTTAGATTTGGACACCACTTTGTAGATTCATTAAATAAATTATTTCTCTAAAGTTGACTGGATTTTGTACGTGTATTGTAATAGATTATAAGATTACACCTAATTGTTATTGAAACAAAAAGTTTGTTTCCCCCCTATTTACCTAGGGGTACCAGCAGTAGCGTAGCCAGAGGGTGTTCCTGGGGGTCCAGAGAGTACGGACGAACCGAAATTTTTGGCATACCTTCATGTTTATGTAGTTTACACAGAGTGTTCCATAAGAGTTCACTAAACTTCTCAGACTGATGACCTACATCAGAATAATTGAAAAAAAATTTATACTGTACCTTATAAAATGAATGAAATTCCTCCAAATTTGAAACTTTATGAATTAATAGAAGCTCTATCACTCTATAAGGTTATTGAAATTATCTATTCTAATAGAAAATCAGCAAGGAATAATTATTAAGACCTTTGTAATTTTATTTATTATTGATATAATGAGTGAAGTATCGTAAAAACCTGATTAAACGGATATTGCTGGTGACTTCATTGTCAACTGACCAAGTTGTGTCCAAAAAGTACAGATTTTTAAGGGCTAAACTGCATTTGTATGAAACTGCTTTTTCAATTTCTGTGAGTTATCTAAAAAACTAGAGCTCTACAACGCTATCTCGGAATAAAACAAGGCTTCCCCCAACTGATCAAGTAGTATTTACTACAGTGACTATATAAGTCTTATATAGTCACTGTAGTATTCACGAAGCTAGATTGCTGGGGGTTGAACTACATAAAGGGAATCATCTGAATAATACATACAAAAAATATATGCCCCTCATCAGCAGAACAAGTTATGCTCAAAACTTTATGATTACTGCGATTTGAACTGTATAAAGATAATCTGTATTATTAATTACTCTTTGAGAAAGATTGCTTTACAATGATGTTTTGGACACAAACTGAACAGATAGAATCAAAATAATACTGATGAGTATATGATTCAACCCTCAGAGTGAAGTCCGTGTTATTCAATACAAATAATAGATGGCTCTAAAACTGAATTTTGTACTGTCAAATTTTCCGGTAGACCCCCGGACCCCCCTTGCTGATGGGGGGTGATCTACCAACAAACCCCCCCCCCCCCGAAATCGAATCCTGGCTACGCCACTGGGTAAAACCCCCTCAGACTTTACTGCCTGGTACCCCCATTAATCAAGGTCTGCGCACGCCTATGCCTATCAATATTTATTCAATGCAGTGAACCATTCTTTTTATTGATGAAACTTATGTATGGCAACTGGAAAAGTGTAGAACTTGAAATTTCCATTGCATGTTTTATTTTTACAATCCAGAACACAACAAATTTTCCAGGACATTATTTTAGGTTTAGCCCTATCTCCTCCAATGTTAGTTTGCTCAATTTTTCACCGAAATGATCCGCCAATAGCGCCTCGATCGCCAAAAATATCCTTTCCACCCACTTGCACACAGCGAATACAACTTTTTATAATTGTTAAATAAAATGAAAAAATCAAATACCTTTTTTTTAACTTGTCCCGAAACATGTCTGTGAATAATAATACTTTTAATGTTTCAAAAAGGGTATTTGATTTTTCATTTTATTCATAAATTATTTTAAATAGGCCTAAGTTCAAAGTTCAACTTTTTATAAATAACATAATATTTCAATAACCGTAATGGCAGCATTGAAATTTCTCTTAGGTTTCAATAAGGTCAGTCAATTTTAAGATTTATCTGGTTATAAAACAATCCTGTCCGAAAGAGGTGAAACTATGAAGGAGTCTTTCACTTGAAGAATGATTCGGCCAGCATGAGCATATAAGCGTATTCTATATTACGAGAAACTCCCAGTAGGCAAGAATATTAAACCACGTTTACACCAGAATGTTAATAACATTTGTTAATAACTATTAAGTCTTTATAACCCTCCTTTGGGAGATTGGCTGTTAGTAAAGACAGTCAGTCGTTTCCTGCCTCTGGAGGAATAGTAATTGTTGCATTACATTCTAAATGATTAACTGCATGTTATTCAGAGGTGTTCTGCGCCGCCAATTTGTTGCGGAGACTGGCTTATGGTTGAGAGGATCAACGTGCTAACCACACGTTACCTCTATCCTGGTTGATGATTATTCGCCTGCTGTATTTTCTGTCCGGGCGGGGAGGGCATTCTGGCGGGGTGGGGGGTGGCTTCGGCTCGGTCGGGTTCGGAGGCTAAGGGTTCTTTTGAGAATTTATGGCTTTTGGGCCGGTATTGGCCGGGCTGGGACCGTTTTCCCGTCGTGCCGGGGTGTCTTCTTGGCTTGGACGGGCTGTATAGTAGAGTGAAATTGAAACTGGCAACCAGCTGGTAGGCCTAGGCTCTTCATGGGCTGTTGAGCCAGACATACATACATAAGTCTATATAATAATAATAATTTATTCAAAAAAGTTATCAACATTCCGGTGTTTATATACGCTCGCCAACGGAATAACATTATTCCCTCTCAAGCTCAAGGTGCTGATCCACTCCTCTCTTTCAACATGTAAAAAAGTCCTTCAACATGTCTCGGGAATGCCTTGCAGCTGGGCCGATGCAATTATGATTAGCAATGCTATTGAATGAAATGCTATTTTGAATGTATTTTATAATAGCATTGCTTCTCATAATTATTGCATCAGCCCAGCTGCAGAGCATTCCCGAGACACGTTAACGGACTTCTTCCATGTTGAATTTGAGTAAAATATAGATTTAAATCACTGAAAATGTAGGTCTTGAAATTCTCTACAATCTAATTTAAGAAATTTACCTATTAATTAAATAATTCTGTATTTTGTAAATAAAAAAGCGTAAGATTTTTCAACTAGGATAGGTAAATCAGTGCTAAATTTTTGACAGAATGATAACTTTCCCAGCCAGCTGCTTCACTCTGGCTCACCTCTACTATTCTATACACCTTCGATGAGAACAACATACTCATCAAGTCAAAAAGCCTATTTCCCTGAAAATCCCTTGTTTTCTTTCCTGTAGTGGAAAAATCTTGTAAGCCTAGGTCTCATGAATTAAAATAACATCATTTGTAAGCTTCATGCTACGATAAAGTGATGAATCAGTTTTTCGTTTCTGTGAGTCTTTAATAATAACATTCACCATACAGAGAACCGCCAAAAGAAATCAACTCATATATGTTTCTATACACAATAGTTCCTGTTCGGTTGTTTCGGTATTACAATAAAAGTTATTATAAAACGTAAACACATTTTATTTCATGACTCAATATGGATTGATATCATGACTCAGTATGTGCTCAGTTTCGGGCCCAGTATGGATTGAGAATTTTGAAATAACATTATAAAATACCTTGATTTCAATAAGTTTTATTCCATATTCACTTGAAAAAATAATTTACAGTAGGTATCAAATCTATTCTGATTGAAAAACACTCAATGCTGCTTCTTCCTGAATGAACACCCTGAAACAAATAAGTTTATTGAATGGAGTTTCAAGAGCCAGTAGACCTTTCACAGTGAACAACCAACAGAATGTGCCACTCGTCTCCATTGTTGACACCAAAAAGATAGGCGATTTCGTCTGTCTCTTGTACGTGATGGAACCTATCAACAGCTGATGTAAAGCATCTCTTCTCTTTTTATTTCAAAACTTCATCTATATAGGAACATCTACATGACAAATCTTATTGACAACATCAGCTGTTGAAGCGCTCAAGGAGGAGACGAAACCTCCTGACTTTTTGGCGTCAGTTACTATAGGCTACTTGATGTACAGTAATTTGTAACATAATGACATTATTATACTGTACGGTAAATATAACTTATTGAAGAATGATAGAATGCAATAAATTACTGTTCCGATAAAGATGAGCATATAATGAAAACTTGAAACAATATTATTCATCATATCCTGAATTGCCATTACTCGAGTGAAACGCATGAAAATGGTTCAGTGGAGGTACATTCATATTTTTAAAATGCAGCTGACCAATTTGCAATGTTTATGTGTGCGGGGGGTGAGGGGGAACTAGTTAGGCTGTTCCAGTTTCCATCGGACCATTTGCATGTAGTCACTAAACCTAAGAAGGTACAATTTCTTAGTTTTTCGCAAATTACCAGAAAACGGTTGATCCTAGAGAAAAGTGTTCCAGATAGAAATTAAAGAGGACTAAAATCTGCATCGATTAAAAAAAAAAGAAAACCGAAATCGGCCGAATAGAAAATTTTTTACATTTGATCAAAACCATTTTTTTTTTAAATCCCAAAAATTGTCTTAATTGCTTTTAAATGTGATGTAACTCATTAAATGACAATAAATCCCCTACCCCCTCACCCTTAGGTTGAGGCCGCACTGCCGGTGGGTAGAGCCTGGAGGGTGGAGGGTAGTTGGTAAATCTATAGAACATACACCCCATCAACAGTAATACATCGTATGAATGATACGTGTTCAGCCGCCATCTTGAAATTCTTAAATATGGACAACATAACCTCAAAAAACAGAATGACATCATACCATTCATACGATGTATTACTGTGGATGGTGTGTATGTTCTATAGATCTACCAACTACCCTCCACCCTCCAGGCTCTACCCACCGGCAGTGCGGCCTCAGCCTTAAAGTTGTCAAACATGAGAAGTAGAGTCCAAATAACATATCGATATTAATATTTGACCTATTTTTGGAAGTTTAAGGATCACTTTTCCAAGAATTAAAGATTCTCTACGATGTCATTCGACTTCAATAACTCTTTAATCCCGTATTTTCACAGAAAAATGGTGTAAAAAGTATAAAGATGTATAGCTAATTCTGATGGTTTTTGAATTTACAAAATCAAACATAGTTACTCTTAGAATAGAGAATTTTATAATTGTATTAGATGAAAATGATACAGAAGATTATGTTCTACAATTTGAGCCCGACTTCCTACCACAAATAATTTTCAAGATAGACACATTTTAACCCAAAAAATTAGTGTTTTTCCGGTATATAGGAATAAGCTCAAAGAACTTGGGTAAACGAAATTCTTCAATTTTGTCCGAATTGAACATATAGTACGGTATATGAAATAGAACCGCCTTTTGAAGCTGAAAACAATGAGCTATAATTTATTAAGATCCGTCCTTTTACGAAAGTTAGGGATGTCCTTAGATTATTATCCTTGAAGGTCCTTTCTACTGCAAATAGTCCAGATTTTGAGCAGTAAAATAAGTATTCTGCTGAGGAATGATCAATATAGACTTCCAGACACCACTTACAATATTGTTATTACTTCTTATGTATATTTTAGTATCAAAATATTGACAAAAACCACCTGTAGCTGAATTTGGAGGAATTCCATTCTTGGAAAAGTGATCCTTAAACTTCCAAAAATAGGTCAAATATTAATATCGATATGTTATTTGGACTCTACTTCTCATGCTTGACAACTTTAAGGGTGAGGGGGTAGTGGATTTATTGTTATTTAATGAGTTACATCACATTTAAAAGCAGTTAGGACAATTTTTTGGGTTTTTTTTAAATGGTAATTTTAATCAAATGTAAAAAAATTTCTATTCGGTCGATTTCGGTTTTCTTTTTTTTAATCGACGCAGATTTTAGTCCTCTTTAATTGCTATCTGGAACACTTTTCTCTAGGATCAACCGTTTTCTGTTAATTTGCGAAAAACTAAAAAATTGTACCTTCTACCCCACCTCCCACCCCATGCTCACCCCCCCCCCCCAGGTCCGGGGACTTTTAGTATGTTAACCTCTCAACTAGTCTAGACAAATCCCCGAGGTCGAAAATTGGGGCATATTTCATGCACTCTATAATGCTTTATTGACTGGACTAAAGGGGCCGTAGAGCTAATAAGTACCTAATAGAGTATTGATAACCATTTAACAGTATAAATTAGCTCACCTTCAGTCAGCATTGCTTTGCCGCCTGTTGGCCGGCATAGTTTGATTGAGCACCCTGAGCAAGGAACACTGTCCTGGGCATGACTGAACACTGTTGAAATTTTGTAGCAGCCTAAAAAAAATTAGACTATATTTATAGAAATGCTAAGAAGAGCAAACGTAACACTGAAATAGAATTGAGATTCAAACATTGAGGATAACTTTACTTCTCTCACCTCCAAGTGTATAAAGAGCATTGTTGAGCTTCAAGTACAAGGTGGGGCAGGGAAGTATCCCTAGTTTTTAAATGGTATTGTCAGTAGTGGGGCATGCTGGAAGAATTGAAATAGGCTCAAATGACGCAGACAATTTAAAGGTTTTATTTGGTAGAAGACATGGCTTGATCGACTGAGCGTTATCAAACCCCTAGTCGCAAGGTCTTCCTGACCGCAAATCCATTTCATTGTGAGTAAATAATTTCCGTAAATGTATTAGTGCATTGCGTAAGAGAGTTTGGGCTCAAAAGACCGTCCGGACTCCTGAAAACAGAAGATGGATCTTGCACTCTCCACAAATTCAGCATGTAAGCATGCATCTGCCTTGGTGTTGACTAGTCGCACTCTGCATCACATGTAAAAATGGGTAACTTCACTTCCCATTTAGAAATGGTAGTTGTTCAAGAACTCACCCAACGAGACTGGCAGCAACAAAATATGGGCATGTGAAATAACTCACAATGCTCGGGTTTTGTTTGGTGACCAGGCGCACTTTCACATTTATGGAGCGGTAAATAAGCATAATATGCGGTTTTTACTCACAACAAAATGAATTTACTGTCAGGACAGCTCTTTTAGAAGTTATCTGACCAATAGCGAGATCGCATCGCACGCTGCACTTCAATAACAGACTAATTTTGGCAAAAATACGCCTCGACGGCAAAAGCGCGTTGCTCAGTAGACCAAGCCATACCTACGACTTGCTACCAAATGAAACCTTTAATTTTCTGCGTCATTTGAGCCTATTTTCACTCTTCCAGTATGCCCGCACTACTCACAATGACATCTCAAAACTGGGGATATTTCCCTGGCCCACTCTGTATAGCAAAAATTATACGGTGTTTCCGAAGTTTTTGTTTGTCAATGGCTCAACAGCCCTATAAAGGGCCTAGGCCTACCAACTGGTTGCCAGTTTCATATTCACTCGATTACACAATCCGTTCAAGCAAAGAAAATACCCCGGCAAGACGGTAAAACGGCTCCAGCCCGGCCAATACCGGGTTGTATTTAAAATACATTGAATTTTTCTACAATTTGAGACCAAAACTTATAATTTTTAAACCAATATTGACCGAGCTGGGGTCATTTTCTCATCTTGCCAATTTATTCTTTGCTTGCGGACAGACTATACAGGTTGTCTTGACAGCGACCAAATTTCATGATTTTTAGTTCAATGCAGATACGTTCCAATAATTTCTCCCACGTTATTTGAGGAATATTAATCATTATTGACCCAAAGTTCATGGCTGAAATAATAATTTATCATACTATTGATTCACTTGAATGATCTTCCTTAAACGTCAATAGGCGAAAAAACAAACAACTAACGTTCTATTATTTTTACAGAAGAAAAAGCATTGACGAGTTCTCAAGACTGGGTCCAAAAATAACAATCACCAAGTTAGAATAAGAAGATTTTTATACTCTAGCGGCTTCGAAATTTAGTATGAGAATGTAATTAATTCAGTTTCCTTTTCTATAGAATTTTTTTCTAAAGGCCTAAATAAGATAGAATGTATCAACCAGTGGCGCCGACTTCATCAAAATATTGGGGGGGCAAACTGATGATTAATGAGAGGCGGGGTTGTGAGAATACACAAGCAGTGAGACTGCATCTTTGCATGTGATTTCGTGCTGAATTCTATAATGTAGAGATAATCTGATCCATTCAACTACTTTGAATTCCCTATAATTATTATTACCCTATCATTAATTTAATTCAAATTGGCCATTTTAATCGTGATTCTCGGAAGTAAATGAATCAAGTTTCTCCTCCAATTTTGAACACGAAAAAATATTTAGAAATAAAAATTAATATAGGTAATAGTTAAGGTACTGAATTTATTCTGATATGTAGGTTGAAGGAAAATTTTCATCCAACTTACACATAATATACATCTAGTTCGTTTTTAATTAGAGTTTTTACAATTTCCACTCACAACGTTAATAAACGGTTATAAAAAAAATCGCACGAAATACATGAAACACGAATAGATGTGCCATGTGCTAACCACCACTCTCACTAGTGGAAATGAAAACTGAGTAATTCTGGCTATGAATGTTAGTTCCATTATTGTGTAGTTTGTTATGTTTATCTAGATTTTGTATTTATATAGACTGTATTATATTTTCAAAGAAAGAAGAGTGGGAGAGTTTTACATTAAAAAATTAATTAAGAATTAAGTTCTTGTAAAATGTTGCAATTAACGACTCATATGCGGCTATAACAATCTAAGCCCAGACGCCTAGCTGGGTAATGCAAATATTAAACAGGAGACTGATCGTCTATTTCTATGGTTTGTGGACAATGTGGAAGTAGTATTTCAAAATAATAATAGTAGACCTATATCATTCCACACTATCATAGTCCAGTTGTGAATATAATAAAAATAGACCATAGCTAGACCATTGTTTAAAATTGGTTTCATTTGAGCTATTTGGAATTGATGATGGCAAAAAATATTCTTTCAATAGGCCTACTTATTGATAATTGATACTCAAAAAATTGATGAAAATTTCTCTAGTAATCTATGAATATTGGGGGGGCAAAATACACGCATTGCCCCCCCCCTGAGTGATTATTGAGGGGGCAGAAAGTGCCTTGCCCCCCCAAAGTCGGCGCCACTGGTATCAACATGAGTTATAAGTACTACTGCAGATAAAGAATTCGATACTTTTTCTTTCATCATCTCAGACCAGACTATAAAAAATTCAAATATCTTGGTGTGATTGTCAATTCCACTCCATTAAATTACACGCGCCGAGAATAGAATTTCAGAAAAACCAGTAACAGCACAGTCGCCAATAATAATTATAAGAGTGCATGGATCATTTCTGGGCCCTGGCTTATTAACATTTTACAATCCACATTACTCATAATTCGTGGATTTTATGGGCGTTTCTGTCTCATAAACGTTTCCAATAAAAAGCAAATTCTACAGTTTCAGCTGATTAAAAAAATTACATGAAACGAATTTACCTCAAGTAAATAGAATATCGGAATAGTCCAATGCTGTTCCTTTAAAACCAAAACTTTGCTCCTAATTTAATGATTTTGATAAATAAATTGATTTATTATTATGAATATATTTAATAATAAATATCAATCATTATTTTTATAGTGAGATTTGAACAGGAATCATTTTTGTAGCTTAAATATCATCATAACCTACAAAGAAAATCGTAAACAAACCAAGTCGGAAGACCCTAGCCTTGTAATCTAAAATGGCCGCGATGATTTGAGTTTGAACAGCGATATCGTGAATTTTTCGTCTGAACCAATTTACATAGACATATAACCTACATCTTAAACCTTCATCATTCATCATCACTCATTCATCCTTTGCTTAAAATACGTGGAAACCAAGTCACAATTGTAAAGAAAGAATGGGATTACATGGGATTTTCTATTCCACTCGAACCATCGCGGACATTTTGGATTCAAATGTTAGGGTCTCCTAGTGAGTTTTGGCTGATCGTTGATTCAACAGCTGATTCTTCCCAAATTTGGAACATTGTAAATTGAGAGTTTTATTGGTGAATCTACAATCCCAATCACTTATTTTTTATCAGAAAAACAAGCTGTAAATCTTTATAAGCCAGGGCCCAGGTGCTTGCAAGGATAGGTTGGAATGAAATACTTTATGTATTTCATTAGCTTTTTCACCAATTAAAGTAGTGAAAGAGCTCATTATTTGGAAGTCACTCCAGCAATACTCCACAATAAACGCGAGTTGTAATGCTTTCATTAATAAATCAGGATCTCTGAGATCAATTTGAAAGAATGTTATTGCTGGATTCTGATTACCTTCATAGATTATATTATAATTTCGAAAATTAATACACTGATTAGCATTAGAACATTTTTATTCCATGTTTTTTCAAAAAAAGAAATTATACAATACCAAATTAACACATAAAGTGAATGAAAAAATTCTTAATGCTGTTTTTTCCTGAATGAACATCCTGAAACAAAAAGAAATAACTGTTACGTACAAGTTGTCGTTTTTCAAGAATAGTGAATACCACTAAATAAGGCGAGACATTTTGCGCTGTTATCAGAACTTGCCTCGGACTAGGTTTACAGATGATACGTTTATATAGTAGAAAAAACTGAAAAAATTCAAGAGTAGCGACTGGAAAATCTGTTGGGGTCCAAGCGATTCAAGTATGACCTTCCCTCCCTTTAATTACAAAGAAAGGCGCAAGTCCCTTTGTTTTATAAGAGAATAATTAAATTACAGCGCAAAATGTCTCAGTTGCATATTCAAGTACCCGTTTCTGTTGATAATATCAATATTACAGCTGAATATCAACAGATAATTTTCTTTGTAACCGGCAAACTGTGCCGGGTGAATAGAAACGAGTTAAGGCTCCACCAAGGGATTTACGAAAATCAAATGGCTTTCATAAAAATTAAAAACAAGAAATCTACCGCCGTTAGAATAACAGGGTGTCCACAAATTCAGGCTCAAAAAATTCCCGTATAATTCCCGCTTTTCCCGGTATAATTCTACATTTTTCCCGATTTTTATTGTGAGCTTCAGATGTACTATAAAAAACTCAATTTTAAAAATATTTCCTCATAAAAGGGTCGAGAATACATATTTTTACTTTCCTTGCCCTACCTACCATAGGTAAGGAAAGTATTGCTTTCCAAAAAATAAAGATACCCCAGGCCAATTTCAAGTTTTCTATCCGTTTCAAGATCCCATGAGTCCAAAAAGTGGTTTTGGGTATTGGTATGTGTGTGTGTGTGTGTGTGTGTGTGTGTGAGTTTGTGTAGCCACATTTGCCAGGACGTTTCACACACTCTGTAACGAAGTCAGGACCTGGGCAGAAGTCAGGACCTCCAGCCGAGTCCTTGCTTCTACGTCCTGACAACGACCGTAAAGAGTTTGTACCGAGTGTATCTCGTGTGTATAATAGTTCCGCCTTGTCGTACAGAGATAGCGTTACCGTCGCCGCGCGACATACACACGGTGTGTATAATTTGAGATCCTTTAGGCCCATTCTAGACGAGCGACGCTGCGTTTTCGACCCGTAAGGGAGGCGCGCTCGACGGAAAACCATTGTTTTAAATGGGCGCGAGATTATTTATGTATTTATTTGAAAAATAATTCGTACAGTAATAGCGGTACATTTACCCTATTTACATAAAATACGTCATGGATCGTGTAGACAAGCCCATTTAACACAATGGTTTCTGTCGAGCTAGCGTTCCCGACGTTTTCAATACTATAAACGCCGCGTTTTGACACTCGTCTAGAATCGGCCTTGAGATAGAATGTTGGCTGGCGGTTGTGCTAATAGTCTTCAAGGTTTACAGTTAAATTGAAACTAATCTATGAGAATATAATCTAGAATTCTCGTCACTTCAATAGAATAATATTTTCTTCTGTAGAATATTATAATGAACTTGAGATTTCCAAATAATGAGTTTTCTTCTTTGAATTTAAAATACAACCACATCTCCTGTTATTACTGTTTTTTATTCTGAATAATAATCACGCAGTATCCTTTTCAATTACTTTTTTATTAATGCATTACATGTTTCGACTATTTATCATTTGGAAATAACTATAAATAGTCGAAACATGTAATGAATTGATAAAAAATTATTGAAAATGGTACTGTGATTATTATTTGAAAAAAAACAGTGATGTTAGTAGCCCCGAGATGAAGGAAACATCCCTGTTATAACTTTGATTATATAAGAATCATCCTCCAATTATACATGATAATAACATAAATACTGCTTGGATATAACACAGCTCAATCCCTATTGATAAAATTCCAATCAACCTTGGTCAACTTTAGATTTAGGCTACTGTCAATCTGATAATCTCATCTTCTTTTGTCCAAGCAATCTATACCGGTGATTTACTTTCCGTTCTCAATATTGAAAGGATAAGGAAATCATTGAGTTATAAATTTAGACTACTTGGATTATTTCTTACCGTGGAATATAATTATCCTACAGGGGCCAAAATCAGAAAGGCTTTGAGCATCAAGTTCCTAACATTCGAAAACTCCTCGCATTGAAAAACAAACATTGCCTGCTGTTTTTGTGCTTTAAGATAAGTATCTTTAGACCTGTGATCTTTATTTCATCTTCAATTGGAACTTTATCAAGTTTTTAAAAATAAATTAACTTTTTTAAACACATTTTCTGAGGCTTATCTTCCAGTGTTCAGAAACCCATCGTCAGTAAAAGAAACTGACGGATGAGTCAGCTGATCACATCAACACTTCCTTGTTCTCTATCATCCTTCGCCCACAAAACTTTGTAAAATATTTACAAAGTGTGAATAAAGGCATTTATCCATCTATCCTCTTTCGTGAATGGATGATAAGAGAATGAGTTCGTTGAAGATCGTGAGAAAAAAAGTTGCAGGTTTATTTAGATTGGGAATGGAGGGAGTAGGCCTTTGAGAGTAATTTGAGAGAGAAAAATTTGGATTTGACAGTATGGGAGATTCCAGGAGAAGTGACAGTAGAGAGGGAAGTTACGTGAAAAAAGAGAAGAAGTGTCTTGATACTCTCTTGATGTGAGAAATTCATATTTCCAGTTAAAAACATTCATTTCAACTTGAATTATCAGGAATAACAAGAGTTCCTACATGGTCAATAAATTTCGACTCGAAATTCCAAACAGCCTGTCTGCTTCCCATACTTGATCTTTGTTCTAAAAGAGCATAACGTGTTCTATAAGTGCGAACAGAGAATAAAAAGCTCATTAGAATTTGTCCAAGCAATCACACTCACATTCGTTGATTAATTCTATTATCATTTCAATGGATGCAACAACACTCCATGTCTTGAACACCATCAGAAGGAGGTGTTGTACATTGTACAAGTACATTGTAATGTACTGTATTATGATTGTATTCCATTTTAAATTAATTATTCTCAGGTGAAACTTCACAATGAATCAATCAATAGATAAGTCAACATCTAAGGGAAAAGATTTGTTAATTTCCAGCGATATCACGTAATAAGCTAGCTAAGAGCTATTTTTGGAATTTTTGTATTCCAATTAACTCTATCCTATGTCGATATCAAATATATTTCAAATCACGTTATCAAACACAAAAATTATATGAAAGTGAAGAATAATATTGTACTCGTATCTACTTTATTCGAATTATTTAAAACGGCTTTGTGCATCTCCATCTATTGTATTCCTCCTTAAAAATTATCCTCAGCTTACTTCAGCGAGGAAAATCTAGGGACATGGTTTTTCGATATGCCATTCCCATGAACCTCTTAGCACGCATGGTTATTCATATTGTCTCATTATTCCCTGAACAGGCCAAAGATAAACTTATAAGGAGAAATTCGGTCAAGACAAAGGTTGGTAGCAAAAAGCTCTACGCACACTATGAAAATTTCCATCAAATTCCATCCAATAGAATAATGTATCTATGGTCAAAATGAACATGTATAACGTGTTATTTATTGAACCTGTTAACCTTTAAACCTTTATTAAACTTCACCAGTTGTTAGTTTATTCGAGGTTATTCTATTGAATATCATTTTATAAAATGTCTGGTCGTGTACATACATTATTACAGCTTTTTATGAAGCATGAAAAAATCTCAATGTAATATAATAGTACAAGGGTGAGAATGATACACATTGACAACATGGTAAGCTTCATTCAGCTACAAGGACCACTTGAAAATTAGAGTTATTTATTTGCCCGTGACACGTTGAATTTTATTTCCCTCAGAAATGCATAATGTCTCTGAGTTTATTATGTAAGAATGTTTACGATTTAGCACAGGCAAATTAGACCAAAAGAAGTGTGTGCCACCAAAAAAAGAAGTAAAAGTGAAGCAGGAATATTTCCCACAACTTGAGCTCGAATTCGTCTTTTCCCCATCAAACTTTCAGCCAGTAATCCTCTATCAGTCTTTAGCCAGTGATAGCTAATTTTGAGAATGGTTACTTAATACTTAAGGGCTAATTTACTTAAATACTTAATAATTAAGGGCTATCTAAAAGACAAGGAAGGGAAAGGAAATATAAGAGCATGAAGTAATATCAATCACAAACATGTATATATTTTTCTTAATTGATTTTGTCTTTGGAAAATAATAAATAATAATTTGTTTCAAGCATGTTTCTTTGTAACCACATACTGAATTACTTCAATAATTGTGAAAATGTTCAGATCAAGAGTTAAGTTAACGAATTGGAATCTGTAGAAATTACTACAGATGAGTCTGATTCATATAAATACGGCCACCCCGCTTTTCGTTGGAGACAATAAGCCGTCGGTCCCGAATGTCTAAAAAGTAATGGTCACACCTCATTATCATCCCAATCATTACCCACGCACGGCCTAGGAGTCCATGATATGAGCAATGAGCATCATAAAAAAAAAATTACCAGTGCAATACTTATAGATTAACCAAAATTAATCAGCAACTTTTGTAGAAGAGAAATGTTTCAACTGAGAGAATCATGAATATGTAAGTAATGTATTGTAATGTCTCTCAGGCTATGATATTTTGTCAGACCCTTATTTTTTCTTCAAGCTACAAAGATCGTAGACCGTAATAAATACCGATATAGAATATACCTGTATCAATAATCTCTTCAAAAAGATGTTCCTGGGTTGAGATACTCTATCCTTTTGTAAAAATTCACGGTCCTGTTATGACTTAATTCTTGAAATACGAATGACCAAACGCAAAAGGTAATTCACATTACAAATCTACAAAGCAGTGGTCATCATGAATAAATAACTAGAAAAGTTATTAACAATATTATGCAAGCATTACAAATTGTTATAATTATTATATTCGAAATTCGAGAATGATTGAAAAAATTAATTATTGAATAATGATTATAATAATAAATAATTAATAATTAAATCTGAGAAACAGGATAAAGAGCGTGAGAGAGAGAGATTAAAATGGGAGGAGAGAAAAAATTGAAAGAGAGAGTGAAATGAAAGAAGAGATAGGGAGAGAGAGAGTAAAAAGAGGATAGATCGCGAGAAGAGGATGGAGAGAGTAAAATGAGAGAAGAGATAGGAATAAGAGGATTGAAAAGTGAATGAGGGAATAAAATGATTCAGATTCAGATTCATTTACTTTATTTATGTGAATTACAAAATACATTGACTCAAATCCTATATTATGCAAATTATAAAAGATACTAATTACATCGCTTGCTTTAATAACACTAAGTATAGACTGGAAACTTACGAAAATGATTTAAATATAAGAGAATGATTGAAGAGAATTAGAGAGAAGGATGATGAGAGTAAAATGAGAGAGAGGAGATGCTAAGAAGAAGTTAAAGATAGAGTAAAATGAGATAAGGGGAATAGAATAACTTTTGTCATGTATAGTTGAAAATTATATTCTCAATTATAAATAATTAAATAAGACTATTCCGTTACTAGCCTTGAAACGGCGAAGTTAGGATCAAGTCTTGCCTTACACATGACCAACAGGATAAAGAGAGTGAGTGATATGAGTAAATAATATTATTTAAATAATATAGGGCCCCTATAATATTTAGGGCCCCTAATCAAAGCAAAATGGCACTTATTTATAGAGTCTGAAAATCATTGTAGTAATTTCTCGTTATTTACGTAATATAGTCTGTTCAAGCATGGAAGACATTCTGGCTAGATGGGAAAATGAGTCCAGCTTGGTCAATATTCATTCAAGAAGTACAAATTTGATTTGAAATTGTAGATTAGTATGTTTACTACAATTTGAGACCAAATTATAATTTTTGAACCGATATTGACCGAGCTGAAGTAATTTTCCATCTTGAGAATGTCTTCTTTAAAACTATTATATAGGCTATATTTATGTGATGTATTACTATAGAGCCGAACAATGTAAACAATGCGAGAGTAGGGTACTTCAAAAGGCATCAAAAGAACTTTGATCTTTTGATCAATGACCATACTACTCACACTTAGCAAAGAAGACATTCTGGCTAGATGAAAAAATGAGTTGGTCAATATTCGTCAGTACAAATTTGGTCTGAAATTGTAGATCAGTATGTTAACTACAGTTTGAGACCAAATTTATAATTTTTGAACCAATATTAACCAAGCTGGAGTCATTTCTCCATCTTGCCGGAATGTATTCTCAGCTTGAACAGACTATTTTTATTACGTGAGCCGAGACAATGTCAACAAACAGGTGCGAGTATAGGTTTCTCGGAATTTCAAAAGGCTTTGATCTCTTGATCAGACACAATAGTACTCACACAACAGAAGCGAAGAAGACATTCTAGCAAGATGAGAGAATGACTCCAGCTCGGTCAATATTGCTTCAAAAATTATAAGTTCGATTTCAAATTGAAGAAAACATTATAGTCTACAATTTGAGACCAAATTTATAATTTTTGAATCAATATTGACCGAGCTGGAGTCATTTTCCCAACTTGCCTGATGTCTTTTGTATCCACACACAATAACCAGCCAATAGCTTTTAATCGCGCCAGCTACTATAATAGCCGGCAAATTCAAAATCAGTCTGAAGAAATGAAATCGCCCGAACGGTTTTTCAATTTTTTTGGGGGAATGGGCCATGGAAAAATTCTACAAAAAAACAGGAACACTTATCTTCACATTATTGTCCTTCCCATAAAATTTCAAGGCGATATGACAACAATTAAAAAAGTTATTTATATTTTTTGGATTCTATGTTTACATACGATCAAAGTTTAACAAATTCCGTATACCCTACCTAGATGTTGAGAACTATTTGGACTACTCATTTCATTTTTGTTAGAAACCGATTATTTATTGATATTTATGCATTTTTGAACGCAGGATTGTGTTTGTAAAGAGTTCCTTCAACATTATATTGTAACAGATAAGCTTTAAATCGTACTGCTTTTTCGTAATTAACACTTGTTAATAATATACGCTTTCAAGATGTTTAATTTGAATACTTCTAATATTTAATTCACTACATGAATAATCAATAATATTTTATGGTTGAGAAATTTGCCTTTCTTATAGGCTTTGATTTGATTATTATTGTATGTACAATGTACAGTACATTATTATTTTGAGCATAACTGTGTCTTACTTATTACTTACTGCATTCGTCTAGTCTAAGTTAATATTATTTTATTGTTAATAATAAGTTACTTGCTTGAGAAGTGAATCAATGCAATGTCCTGAGTAGAGATACTTTCTAATAATTATTTTGTTATCTATATAAATAAAAGAGGAATGACACCCATTCAATCACTCATCAAAAAATCTACCAGATTGAAAGCGTTCAAATTTGGCAAACATGTTCAGTTGGATCTTTATACGAGGATTAAGAACGGGCTTTTGAAACTTCCCAAGGTTATGCTCCTCCTCTTTAATATTCAACTCTTATAAAGAATGATGGAATTATTCAATTAATTATAGAGCATTATGATATTATTAATGATGGAATCATGACAATGGAGCAATGAAGATCTAGATCGAGTGGGGGTTATTTAAAATAATTGAATTAAAAAATATAAGAATGATTGATTTTCAATTATTGTTTCTCTTGTTTGTTCAATTCTCTGTTGGTAATATACTCTAGTCTTAGAACAATGATGAATGATGAACTATGGAGAAAAGATCAATTTAATCAATTTAGGCCTATCATATTGAATTGTTTGTGACAGTAACATTGATATAACACATATCTGCAAGTTTGTTTTGTCGAATTAATATTAGTATGGAAATTATTAATCCTTAATACGTGATCCATTTCGAAAATATAGATAGATAGATAGATAGATAGATAGATAGATAGATAGATAGATAGATAGATAGATAGATAGATAGATAGATAGATAGATAGATAGATAGATAGATAGATAAATTTCTTTATTCTACACTTTGTAAAAGTTGTACAAAAGTTTGTGGGCGGAGTTGAGGCTTGCAAGTCCCCTTTTCCTATATTGCATCAGAAAATCAAGTTTCCTGACGGTGGAAAAGTTCTTGTTGGCAAATGATGACATTATGTGACATGTTTTGTATGTAATAGAGCCATCATCTTCCCCCTATTAGCTATAATCATCCTATGGTCTCTACGGTCATGAGCTTCAGGAACGTTATAGAGACATTCCCATATTATCGTAGATGCCTGGATTATACCAGAATCATATCACTAAATACCTCCTCGATTTTCTTGGGTGAAATATTCTAAAAGATGTTTTCATTTCAATTTAGGGATGGACCTTATTATAATTATTGATGTATCGGGGTATCCAAGGATCTACAATCCTTCCTATCAGGTTCTTGAGGTTCTTGGATATGGATGAAAGATAATTATAAAGAGTTCATGATGGCTTTATTACACACCAAACATGTCAGAAAATGTCATCAGTTGACATGAAAAGACCAATTTCAATATGTTTGGAGTTGGGTTGTAAGATATATGGACCACCCATTAAAATAAAATGAAGTAATTCAAAGTATTCAGCTAAAACTGTAATATTCATTTAAAGTTTCGTTCAACTTGCGCTTGTAAGAACCATCTGCGTTCAAATCAAGTTCAACTAAACGTTGTTTAGACTTTTTTAACAATTTACGTGCTAGTAATAGTAAGCTTATTTTTGGTTCTGGCCAAACCGAGAAACAATCAACATAATAGAATGCCTAAATTTATTAAAGAACTTACAAATATTCTGGAGAAAATAAATTTACATAGTAAAAGAGTATGTAAAATTGAAACCACTAACCCCCTGAAAATGGACCCAAAAACTGGAAGTGAGTTCTTAGATTCTTGATGTAATTACTCGATGTAATCTAATAAAATATACTAAAATTATACTAATTTGGTAGAACCCAGTATGAGCTGAGGATCAGTCGCATGCTTCATCTATTTTTTACAGTGGCTGATGATAATATGCTAATAAAATTAAGAGGTTCCCTCCTTTGGAAGATTGGTTTGGCGTTAGTAAAGATAGTCACTCGTTTCCCGTATCTATAGGAATCGTAATTGTTGCAATACACTCTTGAGGTACGATTCCCAAGCGACAGTTTGAGCCGTGGATTCACTTAGAAATCACACTTTCCAAGTCATTTATGAGTGAATTTCACAATTTATTAATTTATTATACATTATCAGCCCCACTAACAAAGTGAACATTTATAATCCGGATTACCCATAAACTTAGGTCATGGCCCAGCGCAAGCTTGCGAGGGCGCAGGGCAAAGGATGGAAAAATGTTGTAGCCTATATTTAATATTGTTATTTTCCTAGACGAGCTCAGCTATCAATTGATACTATTTGAAACGATTGAATTTGGTTTTATGTGTTTGAAATTAAATTCCAAATCAAATTTTGAACTTTATCCAAATCCAACTTTATCCCTTGACTTCAAATTGAATTCACAGATTACTCGTCCATGAGAACCTGGACCAATGCTATTGGTGCATATCCAACTGAGCTTATTTATTACATAACTCAATATTCTTGAATTCGTGGATATTTTTCTGAGGTGATGCCCACGTAAGCTTCCATGCCATTTGCACAGGCTAACCCTTTTCAGATTTCTCTTCACGAATTGGACAATGGGATTGGAATTTGATTGATGTTTTTCGCTCGGAATTATAGCCCAGGAAAATTAGACTTTTGCCTCCAAAAAATGCTGGAAATCGTCTTAATCGACTTTGGGCATCCTAAATAAGTTTGCTATGAGTTTACGACGGATTCCGAGGTGTGCATAATACAGGGTGACTGGAAAACCACCAAATTTCGGTTCTGTTTTTAGTTTCTCGCAATTTACGCCAAAACGAAGCGTCTGACAGAAAATATCATTGTAATACTTTTTTAGCTAATAAAATTTAGAGATTGGTATCAAATCCAACCTTCTATCTCGAACAAGAACCGATAAATGAGGTTTCAAAAAGTGGTATTCAGTATTTTATTGCTCATATCTTCCGTCTGATGAGTTAGAAAGGTTTCAAAATCCCTCTGGGATTTTTGTTCTCTACAATATTTAAGACTAAGAAAGACTTCCTGTCTTGTATATTTTTTGTGTTAGGGCTTTCAACATGTTTCCTTGCAAAAAAATACCATATTTCCACTATTAACCTCCAAAATTAGTCTATATATCCTTGAATTGGAGTTTTATCACTACAATTTTTTCTTATATCATTTTTTGATTTTATAATTACTAAAGCGCTCTGAATTCAGGTTATTACCAGTAGGAAGGACTCTCCAAGGATAATAAACTAAGGACCTCCGTAACTTTTGTAAAAATAGACGGATCGTGACGAACTATGGCTCATCGTTTAAGCTCATGAAGGCGGTTAAAATTCATATATCATTTATCAAATTTTCGCATGAAATTGAAGAATTTTACTACCTTGAGTACTTTGAGTTATTTCTGATATAACGAGAAGAAGGCTACAAATTGTGTTCAAATGCGTCTATCTCGAAAACCATTGTTGGGGAAGGATCGCATTCGAGTTCAAATTGTTGAACACAGTCTCCTCTATAATTTGATGTGAATAAACGTTCCTAATATCCTATTCTCAGGTTAAGAACATTCGTATTTGTAAACCAAAAAATCATCTGAAAGTTTCTCCTCTATACTTTTACGCCATTTTTCAAGCATTCTTGGAGGTTGGAGAGTGAGAAAATTCATTTGTGGTAGTAGAGAATTCAATTTCCTACATTTAAAGCCTAAAGACGTATTCATAACTTGAATTAATATAGATATACAATCAAATTTTAGAGATAGTGATGGTAAGCGATGATGAACAAGTGATTCCTCCTTTTCTGATTTTGAGGATAAAATTAACCTCAGTTGCCTAAAATTATGATTTTTACACATAAAGTGACAGAGGAGATTATGTTCTACAATTTCAGCCCAAATGCGACCATTTCCCAATAATGGTTTTCAAGATAGACGCATTTGAGAACAATTAGTAGCCTTTTTCTCGTTATGTGAGAAATAACTCAAAGTACTCAAGGTAGTAAAATTCTTCAATTTCGCTCAAATTTAATGAATGATATATGAATTTTAACTGCCTTGATGAGCTGAAAACGATGAGCGATAGTTCGTCACGATTCGTCAATTTTTACAAAAGTTACGGAGGTCCTTAGTTTATTATCCTTGGAGAGTCCTTCCTACTGGTAATAACCTGAATTCAGGGCGCTTTAGTAATTATAAAATCAAAAATGATATAAGATTAAATTCAACAAATTATGTATGAATCTGAACCAATTTGATTGATTAGAAACAATGAGCTATTGTTTGTTGAGAGACGTCAACGTCTACGAAAGTTAAGGGGGTCCTTAGTTTATTATATCCTTGGAGAGGATATTACTTCCTTCTGAGAATACCCTGAATTCAGGGCGGTAACACAAGAAATATACATTATATAAGATTATTGTGCAGAAAAGAATTATCCTTGAATTATCCTAAGATTTTGGAATGCAGTTCATATTTCTTAAACATCGAGTGTTCGTTACACTCGGTGTGTTCGTTACACTCGAAGTGTTCGTTACACTCGGAGTGATCGATTTGAGCTGTGTTTATGAGAGTTTCACAATCGTTGCTGTCTAGTTAATGAGGGGTTTTTGAAAAGTAACGAAGAGCTAATTTTTTTCCAATCGGTTTTGTGACATGCTTGGTATGTAATGAAGCCATCATCTTCTCTTAATCAGCTTCAATCCAAGTCAATAAGTTTCAATAACCTGCTAGAGAAATTCCCAGATCGTAGATCTTTATTTTTTAACAGATTTTTCTTCCTTTGTAATCAATATTTTAATTTTTGTAATTATTCTGTTATATACATGAGTACTTGAATTTAAAAATTTAATGATTAAATATACATGAGTACTACTCATGTACTAGCGATACATTTATCAATGAATAGGCCTATATTCTACGTATTTGAGACTTATACCAATATTCACTGGTTACGGAGAGTTTTCAATTCCTCTGGAGACTGGACAATACTGTGGAAGATTAACATGTACGGCACTAAAAAATAATCATTCGTTTGGTCACACACAGTCTTAACTGAGTTCTGAAGTTTCTTTACAGTACAAAGAATAATAACGCCAAAAATATTCAATTCACTCAAAACATAAGTATTTTGAACATCTACATAGAACAGAGGTAGACCCATAAAATGATGGGTCTATTAATTTATTCGTCGAACAAAGATTGGTGCTTTGATTTTTCCGGTCTTCTGCTTCATATAGATCAAAACTTACTAGCTTACATTATTCAACCTGTATTTCTAAATCATTCATGTGTTGATAATAAGAAGAAGTTACTGGTCGATTTTTCTAGATACAAAACATAAAGTTGAATCGTTCGAAATGTAACTCTAATTGAACTGATATTTACGAATCATTGCTTTTATGCACAAATTTATCATTGTTTTCCATTTCTTTGAATAATTATAATTCCCAAACTACTCTTTTGAAGATACATCATCTTTGAATAATTTATTGAATTATCTTAGTATTGGGATGAAGGATCAGAGATTTAAGTTGGTAATGTTATGTCATCTACCTTTATTCATATCAACGGAATAGAAAAAAGTAACACAACTATCATTTGATATTTTATTTACAGTATATTTATATTAAACATTCCTGAGGCATAAAGAAATATATTTTTCCATAAATTAACTCTGTCAATAAATTGGGCTGCAAAGATTTAGAATGATTTTCTGAGAACAGTCATTTGATAATAATATATTCAATTGAAATTGCTCACTAATATTTTTTCTACAAGCAAAGTTTTCATGAGAAAAATTTCAGGATTTGCATGAGAAGCCCCCCACAAATTAAGAAAGCATAGATTTTTTCATGTTTTTTTTGTGATGAGGCGCTCCTATTTAAAGGGCTGTCAAGGACACAATTGTTGAGATTTAAGTACAGTGCATTTGAGGGAGAAAACTTCAATAATATTAATGAGAAAGTGTTTTCATCTAACGAAATAGTATACACATACGTACGTTGTCAAAATTAAAAACATCGTTGAATTCTGATTACTCCTAGTAGTTACGATATCCCTTGTATATTCTGGTTGTTCACATAATTATATAGGTCTAATCAAATCATCACACACATTTAATCTTGTAACATCTGAGATTATTTGTATCTTCCATATAATTGATATCTTAATCCTCCTTCCCTTGATTTATTCAAGAAAGCATTTACGATTGAAATTCCTATCAGTTTAGGTTTAGACTAACCAAACATTCTCATTCCATTATTTTGAAATCGAAGTCACTGTCTTTCCCAACGATGCTCGAGTCAGATGTATTACTTGAGTTATTAACAACTCAAGCACGATATTAACTTTTCTCACTCTCCAAATGAGGCTTGAACTCAATAACAATACAAGCCACCCATGCAGTACGCAATAAAAGCTCAAATGTGGAGGCCCCCTTCAAAGGCCATCTATGCAATGCAGGAAAACTTTGCGGGTCGTATAACTGATTGTCTGAAGGCGCTGTTTGGTTTGTGCAGGAGGTCCTTAATAGTACCGTGAAGAGTTTGTGCGAAAATTAGGTCCTGACTTTCCTGTTAAAATACATACGTTTTTCAAAATGGGTCTAGGGGCTTGGAAAAATGGCCCGAGCTTAAAAATAATAAACTTAAATGATCTTCATTCTAAAACATGATGAAACGTTCCCAGTTTCACGAAAAATAATTAGTGATGATGTCCTGGCTTGTGTGTAGGGTTTGTGCGGTTCTCACTTCTGCTGTCAAGAGTTTGTACAGTGTTCGCGCTAGCAAAGAAAGGACGTCTTGCACGCATGTGTGTGTGTGTGTGTGTGTGTATGTCTGTATACACTAATAGCTCAATCCCTAATTGACCGATTGACTTGAAATTTTGAACTTAAGGTTCTTATACCATGGGGACCCGACTCTAAGCAATTTAAAAAAAAAATCATCGTAAAATGGCGGATAATATGCCAAAAATGGTGTTTTACAAGATTTTCTCAAAAACGGCTCTACCGATTTTTCTTAACTCATACCCAAAATAGCCCTATACAGGGTGTTTCAGGAGGAATGTGCAATACTTCTCAGGCTGATTCCTTACACCAAGTAGACGAAAAAGTTCCATGGGACCAACTCCCAAAAACGCTTTGTTGCCAAGATAACAATGGCGAAAAATTGAGATTTCTCGAAAAAATTTTTTTCTAATTTTTTAGAGACTTTAGTGAGGTTCTATATTAAGCAATTTCTATGTGAAATTAGCTGAGGAATTCAATGAAATCAGTTCCAAGTTTGTAACTTCAACGGTTATTGAGATAATTAGAAAAATATGCTAAAAAACGCAATTTTTCAACAATAAGGGTTATAACTGGATAAAAAATCATAGAATTGTATTTTTTATTAATGGGTTAACTGGCGGCGATTGTCTAAATCTTACCCAAATCTCAGAAATGGCGATCAAAAACCGCTACTAAACAAAAATTCATTGCTTGTGCTATGTTTTGTCAATTTTGCGATTTTTGATCGCCATTTCTGAGATTTGGGTAAGATTTAGACAATCGCCATTTAACTTTTTCTTAAGAATCTGATTCTCTTCAACTTCCATTAATAAAAAATACAATTTTATGGTTCCTATTCCAGTTATAACCCTTATTGTTGAAAAATGGCGGTTTTTAGCATATTTTTCCATTTATCTCGATAACCGTTAAAGTTACAAACTTGGAACTGGTTTCATTGAATTCCTAAGATAATTTTACATAGGAATTGATTATTTTAGAACCTTACTGAAGTTTCTAAAAAATTAGAAAAAATAATATTTTTTGAGAAATCTCAATTTTCCGCCATTGTTATCTCGGTAACAAAGCGTTTTTGGGGCTTGGTCCCATGGAACTTTTTTGTCTAATTGGTGTAAGGAATCAGCCTGAGAAGTATTGCACATTCCTCTTGAAACACCCTGTATAAGCCCTATCGACTGCCATGAGTCTCGTTCCTGGCAAAATCACAGAAGATCCGCATCATTGTTGAGAAAAATGGATTTTGCAATATATCGATCCCTAATTGACCGATTGACTTGAAATTTTGAACTTAAGAGTGGGTGGTAGTAGACGACAAACTGCCGAACGGCAAAATCAAGCCCCATAAGAACAATGTAATTTTCATCAATCTCTTGGAGCAGATAGAGCTTCTATTTATCGACAGAATTTCACGTTCTTTATCGCATTGGAAAGAGAATTTAATTCTCCAGGGGCGTTACTTTTTACTTTATCGATTTTTTGTTTATTCTAATAATTATTGCATAATTAATTAACTAAAAAGTATTGAACTCTAATTATTGAAATAAACTAAAGATCGAAAAAGTAAAAAGTAGCGCCCCTGGAGAATTAAATTCTCTTTCCAATGAGATAAGGAACGTGAAATTCTGTCCATAAATAGAGGCGCTATCTGCTCCAAGAGATTGAAAAAATTCATCAAAAATGGCGGAAAAAATGGCGAATAATATGCTTAAAATGGTGTTTTTCGCGGTTTTCTGAAAAACGCCTCTAAAGATTTTTCTTAAACTCATACATAAAGTAGCCCTATTTACTGCCATGAGTATAGTTCCTAACAAAAATGCAGAAGATTCGCAGCATTGTTGAGAAAAATGGATTTTGCAATTTTTCTATCTCAATTTTTTTTTAATGTTTCAAACTATTTTTTTCAAATTGATAGCCTATATAGTGATTAATAAGCTCCATCAACTGGAATATTTCCCCTTTGTGTAGGATTAGCAGGGGCGCCACCCCAGACTTGAAAAGTTGAGTTGTTTGTTGATAGGCAACCAGCACTACATGAATCTGTATATAGGCAACCCGCACTACATGGCTCATTCCGATATCTTGAAACCAAGTCAATCAGGATTTAAAGGAGACAAAAATCACACTTGAAAAAATTATTGGTGTTACATAATAAATTTTTGGTGAAATACCAGAGTTATGGAATCGAATGATCTATTATCGATTCCAGCTCTTTGATCCGATATATTGGAATAGGTACCAAAAAATCTACTTTCATTCAAAATCCAAGTCAATTCGGCTTACAGGTAGCCGAAGCGCCGACAGGCGCGAGGCACCATGGGCTTGTGAAACTTTGAAATCGCACACACGATGATCCGAAGCGCCGGTAGGTGCGAGGCGTCATCGGCGAGTGCAAATTTCACTGTTAATACCGATTGATGAGGAAGTAATAGCCTAATGAAATTTGCACTTGCTGATGACTAGGTATGGATAATGGATATAGCATACTTGTATTAAGCAAATGTGAATGGTAAGGAAAGTTGTGTGAGTGTACCACACCAGATTTTTCTAATATAATTGTACTGAGCTTGTGTACACAATTAACATTGTTCACTCAATGATAGAAAAGTGCCTGTTATACAAGTTATCAATTTCATACACATTGGTAAATCAATAAATAATCAAAGTAGTAGGCCTACTTTGATAGGTTTATTTTTCCCTACTAGTTTCAAACTTTCAAGTCATTTTCAAGTTAGTTTGATTATTGATTTATTATACATAACAGCCCTAATAACAATGTGAATATCATTTTGAATGTGTTATTTCGAAAGTAAATGTATTACTGTTTACTCATATCGCTTAAAAAACGTTATTTAGGAAAATGCATTTTCCTTCTTACAATTAATTTCACGCCTTGTTTTCAAACTTGCTGATCGCAAATTTGCCTTAGTCGAGTAGTAATTAGGCCTACACTACTTTAGTTATCATGCAAGTTATGGTACCTCCTCCTAAACTAAGGGGAGTCCGTGGAGTCCACCTCCGGAAAATTTTCTATTTTCTGAGTACAAAACATAGTTTCAAGCCCTATTTTTGAAATCTGATTTAAAATACAGATTTACTTTAAGGAAGAGAATTTTTGTGTCATAATAGCATGAAAGAGCTTTTATGAAATTTCTTGAATTAATTGTCAATAATGCCGACCCACACTCTAAAGAGGGACCTTGAGAAATTTGTTCCATGTGCAGGTATAATTCCATACATGTTTATAAATTGCCCAATTTCTCATAAATGGGGTGAATTTTGAGTGATGATTTCGCATCATTGATTGCCATGTAACGTGACAATGACTCACAGTAAAAATCCATCATGCAATAGTTACTGCGATTGGAAATTCAAGCCAATATCATTTTTCCACTGCATCCAAGTAAATTCTGGACTCCCCGATTCTTATCAGGTTTGTCAATATATATAAAATCTTAGAAGTCATTTTGCATTGTTGATTAATTAAATGTAGCCTATTTTAAGCTAAAACTATAGTATAATATAAATTGTAAATTTAATATTTATTGATTGAGTTTTTTGATGAAATACTCCCATTTAGGGAGTCTTGAATCCACCTTTTTAGGGGGACTTGACCCAGTACGCTACTACAGCTAATTTGATTCGCATAACATTTCGTTTGAAGTTTATTATCAACTATTAGATTTAATTAGATGGTTGAATTGCATCAATTTTCGAGGCAATAAGTACAAACTGAACAGTTGAATACTCTAGGAGGCTAATGTAATTATTCACTGGGAAATTATTTTACTATCAATTTATCATTTTGAATGAGAGAATTAATAAAATCAATTGATACTTTGAAGGAATGATTCTTGATTAGGAAAGGAGTGATACAAGCTCACATATGAGTTTCTTGGTGAAGCTACTCATAAGGGTAGGTTTCATCCGCTTTATGGTTACATTCTTGTCACCTATTTGAAAGAAGTTCATAGAGTTCAACTAACATTACAAGCCCTAGCAGCCAAGGCTAATACAAATAGGTTATTCCGATCTGAGGGAATTAGAAAATTGGTGGGAGAACAGGAAATTATGAAGATCAAATCAAAAACATAATTGTGATACTTATCGTTAAAATACTAGCGCATGCGCACGGTACATGGAGTTCTGATCTGAACTACGTCACTTTCTAGCCTCCCCCACCCGTTTTCAGTTTTACTCAATATCAGGCAGTTATGGAGCAACCTTCTCTGTGATAACTACGCCTAGCAACCAACCTCAAGATGCAAGACACATGACACATATATGAATGTAATTGGATTAGGATACTCTTAGCTGCTACACAAGAATTCAGTGGCCAATAGACACCTACAGGATTCTTCTTCTTATTATTATTATGATGATTATTATTATTATTATTATAAGCGAATGAAGTGGCTTTCAATAATTATGGGAGGGGACTCTCATGGGTAGTTCCATCTTGCTTTATAAGTCATGTTAAGGGTGACAAATAATTACTTACGCCGGTTTCAATACATCAAATTAAGAGGTTTATTTTAACGGAAAATTGAGAATGAATACATCAAAATGTTCATATTTATTTCCGATTTCATATTTGAAAACTCATGTCGAGCACGTGACATCCTCTCTTGTACTGGTACGCATCAATTCTGTATACAACAAGTTTCAACTTCCATTTCGCCGATAATCCGACGAATTGGCCAAGAAGGTCGTGTGATTTGACGCCTTGTTACTTTCGTTACTTTCATTTTGGGGTCAATTCAAGTCTTGGTGTATGTAAACCCCGAAACATCAATGAATGATGGAGAGAGTTCGACGGGTGACGACGAAATGGAACTGGAAACATCTAGTGCAGTAATAGTGAGTTTTATGGACAGAGTTGATGCGTGTCAGCGCAGTAGTAGAGGAGACCACATGCTTGACGTCATTCTTCATGAAATCGGAAAGAAATATGAACATTATGATGTATTCATTTTCAATTTTTCGTTAAAATAAACCTCTTAATTTGATGTATTAGAACCGAACCTGCGCTCTTTTCTTAACAAACTATACTTCCAATGATTATTTTGACATGAAGTCTATGGATAATGTAGAAAAAACTCGAGATTGCTCTTAATTGGCATTTTGAACAATTTTCAGATAATTGGCATTTTGAACAACAGATAAAAATACTATTATACAAATGAAAAATTGGGTTGTCTCCCAAGTCCCCCTACTGTTCAAACCTCAGCAATCATAATTTTCTGATCACCACTTGGTAAGTTATGTTTAGGAGTTTTTCAATTCAACATTGATTAGTGAAAAACATCAAACAGTAAACATTAATGTATCGGTAACCATCCCTAACAAAGATACAACTCATCTATTTTTATCTATTACGAACTGCTAGTAAATATTCCACTCTGAACTATTTTGCATGACACTGCGTCTGCAGTCAATAATTTGAATATTAGTTTTACTTTAAACTACTACTCACAAGTGGTAGAGGTTTATAGTAAATCGAATAGTCAAATTATTGACTGCAGTGTCGTGTAAAATAGTTCAGAATGAAATTAATTCAACTTTGTTTTTGAAAATTTAGCTAGTTTATCAAATGGCAAAACAATGCCCAGAAAAAAATTCCCGCACCTAGACAAAATTCCCGTATAATTCCCGCTTATTTTCAGCACAAATAAAATTCCCGTATAATTCCCGCTTATTTTCAGCACAAATAAAATTCCCGTATAATTCCCGCTCTGTGGACACACTGAATAAGTATCATACTGTCAACAAGCAAAATATTTTAATAATATCAGGAACAATTTTACATTCAATATAACAAAAATTCACTATTCATATGTTGTTTGGTGGAACGGTTATTAACCACCGGGTTTTCCAATAAAGACTGGAGTAGCAAAAATAACAAATTAAAATTATAATTGAATCATCAACATTCTCTAATAGATGGCAGTTCGATGTGACGAGTGACATGACAGTTCATTCAACTGAGTGAGAATTATGAGACAATTTGACAGTTTTGTGAACATCATAGCCTTACTGGTGCAAGGTATAATATATTTCAAGATATAGGCCTATGACGTACAAAAGCCTTTGGAACTCACTTTCTTCTGGAATTTTTCAAATTGAAAAAAGAAATAACTAAATATTACCGAATAATTATTATCTCAGGAAAATGTGTTTTTTTAATTAAATTTAGGACTGAATCTTAAAATAATGAATAGAATTAAAAATATTGAAAACAAGGAATCCATCACTTCAAAAAAATAAAAAATCTGTTCAGTCTGCCAAGAGGAATCAGCATAATAGAATCAGATGTACATAAGCGAAACCTTCTCAGAGATCATCATAACAGATGAAAGATAAAAAAAGTGTTTTGACACACCATAATGATTTTCAGATCGCATTTCAATATTAGCATTGAAAATGTATTTGTTAGTGAGAGGGGTTGTTGACTTGTGGTATCAATTTATATTTCAAAGATAGGTTGAAATCAGTTTGAGCAATAATAGGTCAAAGGATAATAGTATACACAGTAATGCTGTGAGTTCACTAAATTTTCAAACAGACATTATTGAAAATCTTCACCTACGTTACATAAATTGAAATTGCTGACATCGGAATTAAGGTCATCGTATTTGAAATATAAGATCAACACTAGTGTGTAATTATGGAAAAGGAATATGACAGCAACAACTGAGCTGCCATCAGTTCGAGTTTTGTAAGTATCTGCCGCAGTCGATTGACTAGGGACTTGTCACAGCACATTATATATTATAAATTATACAATGAAACTGACCCTCTAAAAATGGTTATTGAAGTATTATATAAGTTTCAATGATTATTAAGTTACGTGAATTTATTTCACAGTCGGTTAGAGCTACACCATTCATAACTTCGAATTCTATGAAAAATACAGTAGATGTATTAGTATACAGAATGGGCGAAAAGTCCCTACACACTGCTAGGGTTAAATAACTGTTTGGTAATAAAGGATTAATAATAATATTTTAATAATTTCATTATTTGAAATTTTAAAGGCATCCAAAACGTCTGTGTACATCCCATCATGCTCAACGAATAGCTTTATTCGGTGCCATGTTCGTTGATTCATCCTCTCCAGCAAATCTGGTGTGATTGTTGTAAAGGAAGCACAAATTGCTTCCTTCAGCTGATCATTTGTGGTGTATCGATGTTTTCCGCTGACATCTGGGCTTCTTGGTGGCCAGGGCAATGGGGCAGGGGCATTATCCGATCCTCGACCAATCCATCGGTTTGGAAAACTTCGTTAAGGCGACCTCGAACTGCCAATGCAAACCAGATTTGCTGGAGAGGATGAATCTACAAACATGTTGCCGAATAAAACTATGCGTTGCGCATGATGGGATTCACACAGACGGGATTCAAATATTATTATTAATACTTTATTACCAAACAGTTATTTAACCCTAGTAGTGGGTAGGGACTTTTCGCCCTATCTGTAGAATGAAACCCTTGATATAGTCTGTCCAAGCAAAAAATATATTTTGGCAAGATGGGAAAAGTCCTCAACTCGGTCAATATTGGTTCAAATTAGTTATACCAATATTAGCATAAATTTAGTCTCAAGTTTGAGCCATTATAATTTTTGAACCATTATTGAAAGAGCTGGAGTTATTTTCTCATCTTTCCAGAATGTCTTCTTTTGCTTGGTCATTTCATTACATTGATTGAAAAGAGTTTAATGACTGACTGACCTTCAGTTAGTCGCGCCCTTCCACCGGTGGGCTGGCATAGGATCATGGAGCACCCGGCGCAGACAACCACACTCTGGGCATGACTGAACACTGTTGTAATTTTGTAACAGCCTGGAAAAAATGAAAACAATATTAAAAAACGATTCCAATGGGACTTCAGATTCAAGAATAATTTCTCGAGCAAACTTTCAAATTATACAAAAAATAAGAGCTCCAAAAGATGAGTAGCAACACAATAATATAGGACTAACTGAGGCTATTTTAATATAAATTGACTAACTTTCAACATTAGTCAACTATCCAACAGCAGAATTGTCTCATAGGATCAATGCAATTTTCATCAATCTCTTGGAACCATAAGCGCCATCATTTATGGACAGAAATTCACGTTCCTTATTATTGAAAAAAGAGAATTCAATTCTCAAAAATTACATTGATCTGATGAGACATGAGATCTGCTATTTTGGGACATCAAGATCTTATGGGAATTCTGCTATTCGGCAGTTGGCTGTTAGCTACCGTCCATTCTCAACACAAAAACTAGACATAAGCAAAAACCCTATAAATATTTTATAAGCCCGACCAAATAAGGATATTATCATTATTTATTCATTACGATACAGGGTAGGAGAAAATACTCGTCAATGTGAAGATGAAATGGCTGAGATACAGTCTATGGCCTTGTATCCTAGTGTATGGGTGTGTATAACCAGTATCATTTATTTCATTGCCATTTATCAACCGTTTTGGGGTTACGGGGAGTTTTTATTTGATAAGTACCGATACTCAAATGATTTTATAGATTTTCTGGATGTAACAAGGTAAAAACTAGTTAATTCAATTTCTAAATGCATGAAGGAAATTTTAAAGCAAGCGTGTACATACCTACACAAAGTTGTGTTGGTTGGTGCCCCAATAATGTCAATGAGCCTCATAGAGCCAAAAGTGGGTGCCTCTTTAAAAACACTATCTTCCAGTTCCTTCATTAAATAAATTATTAAAATAAGATATTATTATTAAACTTCGAATACAAGCATCAACTAGACTAAGTTATGTAAATCATTTTCCTGAAGGAGCCTTTATGAATGTAAGATTTTCAGCAGGATACCAGTATACTCCCAAGAGCGAGAGGAGAAGGTGATTGAAAGGTCACTTCGTGAAACGCTCTAGTGCCAGTCGCTCTATTCCCTGAATGAAGAGGCAGACAGGGTTTCTTTCTGAATTGAACCAGTCATGAATGTTATGCCTTGTTCGAACCTAGTAGTTTATTACGCGCAAGGGATGCTGCTAATAATATAAAAAGGTTATTCAGATGAAATGAGAGCCACAAATCAACCCTATAAAATAAAACCAAATCAAATCAAACTGATGCCAAAAAGGCGGTTTCATCTTTATATTGTACGTGATGTAACCAACCAATAGCTGATGCGAAGCATCTACTTTCTCTTCGGATTTTAAAAACATCATCAATAGCTAAATGATAACTCTAATAATTGACCAATATCAGCTGTTGGAGCGCACAAGAAACAGACGAAACCGTCCAAATTTCAGCCATCAGTTGTACTGATGACAAATTCCAAGAATAAATGGTTCAATCTTTGTACGGCTACTTCAATGTTCTAGTTTTTGATAGTTTCTATTTCGACTCTTAGTGATGTGGGCCGGGTAAATACTAAAAAACTGGGTATTTAGCTTTTTTATTGAACCTAGAAAATATTTAGTTGTCTTTTTGCAATTAATATCCTTCAAGGATAATGAAATGATGATTCAACCATTTTTAATATTCTCCTAAATAGCGTTTCAGTTCTGAGCATGATTGATATAAATACTCAGATCCTGATTATTTATGAATCTCTTTGTTTTTGTGGTGTTGAATCTTGTTAAAAATAACAAAAAAGTTTAATAAATGAAATCAATAAATATTATTTAGAGTACATAGGGACATTTGACCAATAAGTACCCTATTCACGATCACTTGAGACGAAATGAACAAACTTTTTGCTCGTGTGTGCGGGTAAAGGGAGGTATTACTTCATACGTCGGTCAGCCGCAGTCGAACAGCTGTAGTCAATTACAGTTCTTGGCTTTTCCTCAAGCTCTAACAAAAATAGCTACCTGTAAATGCAAAAAGTTTTCTTTATTTCGTCTCAAGTGATCGTGAATAGGGTATAGTATCACTTTTCACTTGCAATTCCGTTTTCTAAAAATCATAATATAGAGAAATAACAGTACAGTAGCCATGCTCACTATTTTTACAATGCGGTGCTGTCATGATTTCAATGATGCAATGATTAACTTCATTGAGAATTTCATTGAAGAAGCATTATGCCATTATTTATTTCATTATAAAATTATTATTTATTCATTTCATTAAATTAGGCTATGCCATTGATACAAGTGAATCTGATTAAAGTCTAAATCCAAAGTGCTTTTAAAGTATTCTCTAAATTTATTTTCACTTCAAATTGATCAGTTCAAGGACATAATACTTTTAAAATCTCAAATTACATGTGCTCTATTCCAAACTATCTGTATCATTGAAAAATATTTAATCTTTATCCCTCTTTAATAATAAAGAGTTCAATTTTTAAATAATCTACATGCTTTACAAGATTTTCGAGTTGGTAATAATTATTGGTTTCAATTCATTTTTTATTCAATATAGTTCAACTCTTGCAGAATTTGCCTACTCCAATTCACCCAGTTTCTCCATTAAAATAAGAATCCTACCTATTACCCAACTTCAAGGAATACATGGAAAAGAATGTAATTGATAAATAGCAAATAAGTTTTTATAACATTATAACTTGGCTATGACTAATGACTATACCAATATATCATCAATGACACCAACAACATATTCAGGAGTATAATTATAGATGATTTTTAAATACAAAATCTACCCGGGTCAATATTCTGGGTATTTACCCAGAGTTTCAATACCCGGGTATTTTATATCCCTATGACTCTCTACTTTCCTAGTTAATTGTATCGACCAGGTGTGGACACAGGATGAGGGAAAATTGGTTCCCCCCTTCGACAAGGCTGGAATTCAGCAAATTTCCTGTATTAGAAGAGTTGAAAACATACAGACAGTCTTCCATTTCTTTCCAGTAATAGTACATTACGCGGGTAGGGTTCGATTAGTCCAGTGCTCGATTAGTCCAGTTTTTCAAATATATAAGTTGTTTTATGAGAGTGGTTCGATTAGTCCAGTTTTTCCTGTACTAATCGAGGCAGTGTATTTCAATTAGTTTAGAGGTTCGATTAGTACAGTAAAGTTGGTTTATTAGGTAGGATGTGCAAGGCGCTCGATTAGTCCAGTTTAGCCAATTCATGCGACCCGCTAAACCGGTTATAATATGTGGAATCAACTATATCACTCTCTCAGCGTTACACTAGAGACGCTGCCATAATGGCCGACGGCAAAAGTTATTGATCAGTTCACGTAGCTTGCAAACTCTGACGTCAGGTTTCCAGTAAAACTCTGACGCTATGATAGCCCAGTAAAATAATAGTAGTTTTGTCAGACAAGTGGTGCGAAAGTTTTTTTTCTGTTTTATATTATGACTGTATTCCAGTGCGCTGAATCCGAAATTGAAGTTTTCTGCCGTCCTAGGGTACGGCTTCGCCCTTAAAAATTAAAAAAAACCCTTAAAATTTTTGGTAATTTTTTGTTTCTGATTTTTCAATTGATATTGTTTATTTATGGAAAAATATTCAGTTAAAGATTATAGTCAATAAAATTACTTGGAAAATTTGAGGTCACACGTTGAATTTTGATCTATTCTTTTAGAGCTGATACGTACCAAAAGGGGTAGATTAATTCAGTCTTTGAAAATCTAAGTCAAAACCTTTGGATTTCACAACAAGTAGGCTTACTTGGAATATAGGCTAAATGAATGTGCTCTTGTAAAAACTCTTGTATAATAGGAATGTATGATCAATTTCGTATAAATTGCATTCTCAATTTCATAAATTGGAGGACGGGGAGGGGTTACCGGTAGGAAAATAGCCACAGGAAAAATAAATGAATAATAATAAATGTTTATTTCTCAGTAAGCAAACTAGTACAAAGAAAACATTAAACCTCCACGAAATGTATACAATGAGGTACTCTAAAAAATATAGTTTAGATATGATTTCCAAATTTACTGAGAATAAGAGGCACTCCCGAGAAAATTCTATGTGGGAGATGCCATCTAAGTTCAAAATTTTAAAATTATTTCTCTTGCAATAAATAAGTAAAATTATAGAAAATTCACCACTACACGGTAAGGACGACTCCTCAGACACTGATCTATGTGGAAGACCAAAGGAGTAAGTAAATCTCCGTAACAGGCAAGGCAAGAGTATTGAAGAAAAAGAGTATTGAAGAAGCAAATTTGGCTCCACAGTTCATTTTGAAGAGAGCAAAAGTTAGCCTATAATATGAATGTTCAGCTAGGTACTTGAAATCTAAAATTATATTTGCTATTAGTCCTGTATTATTCACTACTCCCGTGTTAAGAATCATTGTATGTAGGCTAAGTTACTACTAAATACCTACCACAAGTACCGTATTCATTCTTGTATAGTTCATTTCTTAAAAATGCTGGCTGACTATAATGAATTCCTTCAAGCTTAAGAGAGCATTCAGGGTGCTTCCTTATCTCATCTGGTTATGGGCGCCTTTAAATGATCTTGAAAAATGTTGAATACTTTCAATATAGCCTACATTATCTTGATAAGATGTAATAGTATACATAAATTGTTGAAAAATTAAGAATGTTGTATATAAATTGGTAGTAGTGTTAATTGAATTAGCTATTAAGTTATGAATTGAAAAATCGGTGTCTTTCTAATGTTATAGCGATTACTTTTCATTTATAGCGACTTACATTCATTGTTGAGTAGCCTAATGAGTTACATTCATTGTTCAATAAAGAACTTGTATATGTATATAACTTACTTCAAAAACACCCAGTAACTTCTCTTCATATTTGCGAGAATGGCCATGAAGAAGGAAATAATAATATCTTTGCTTCTCGTTATCACTATATAGTTAGTTGACTGAATGAATTGTATTCTGATTATGCTTAGTTTGAGGAACGATGAATACAGTTACATACCGTAATAATACATACCCATATCCAATCAAATTCCAATTAAATTTTATTGTCATTTTTCAAAAAAAAATTATTATTCATAAAACATCATTTTATGCACTTAATAAGACTTGCACAATATAGCTCAGAATAAACTTAATTCTATAAAATAATCATTAATAGCCAAA
This sequence comes from Sogatella furcifera, assembly GCA_017141385.1. Taxonomy (NCBI): domain Eukaryota; kingdom Metazoa; phylum Arthropoda; class Insecta; order Hemiptera; family Delphacidae; genus Sogatella; species Sogatella furcifera. The sequence continues at coordinate 29,373,811 of CM029550.1, forward strand.
ATTAAATGTGACAACTTGATTTTGTAGTTTGAATTTATTCATGACATAATAGCTAGCATGGATGATAATAATAATAATAATAATACTATAAATACCATAGATATAAATAAATGTCATTTATATTTATATAAATGTCATAATATATAAATACTAACAAAATTGAATATGAAGAAAAAAGGGGGGTAAGCCTTGGAAAAACTCTACAAAAAAACAGGAACATTCCTCTCTATATTAGTGTCCTCCCCATAAAAATTCAAGTCAAACTGACAACAAATAAAACAGTTATTCATATTTTTCGGATTTTATATCTTAATGCAATGAAAACTCAAAAAGTTCGGAGTGATCTACCTAGATAATAAACTGAATTTAGACTGCTCATTTATTTTTGATTATTGAACTGATAACTGATTATTTATTGATATTTTCGCATTTCTGAACGCAGAATTGGGTTTATGAAGAGTTCCTTCAAACATATATCATTACAGATAGGTTTCAGATCTTTACTAGTTAACAATTTTATTTTATAAAAGCGTATATTCTTGACAATGATATACGCTTTCACGATGTATAATTTGAATACTTCAATCCAAAAATATTTTAGTGGATTCGTAAATATTTCTTTGTTTTGAAATTAGCCTTATGTGGAGGCTTTAACTCTGACATTAACCCACTCATCCACGGCCACCCTCAAGACTGTTGATAATATTAAAATTGTATTAAAATTTCAATACAAAAAGTTATGGTAAATAAAGTCACATATAGAGAGCCAAATTCAAAGGTTTTTTGGCTCATTAGATTTTTAGTTTCATGAATACAATAATTCAGCTCTGAATAATTACAATACAGATTTCAAATATTGCTGTAAATCATAAAAATATTAATATTAATTAATCAAACTGTCCTTCCATGAATTAAACAATATTAAATCTCGAATTTCTAATAGGGGTAGCCTAATTTAAACAAAGATAATAAGATTCAATAAGTTAAAAGATACCGGTGAATTATTCAGAATATTACATTATAAATAAATACAACATGGTTGTATAATGAAAACCAAGCTATTGTCATTTGCAACCTAATTCAAAGATCGCGCCGCGCCGCCTTGGTTTTATTTGAAATTTGTTAGACGGCCACTTTGACGCCGTCTAGTTAGTCAATTCCTTGTCAACGCATATAGTGGATTCATCACCTGGTACAATTCAGTGCGCCAACTGTACTAATCGAGGCACTGTATTAATCGAGACGCAGGGCTTCGATTAGTCCAGTGCCTCGATTAGTCCAGTTCTGGACTAATTAATCGAACCTGCCTCGATTAGTCCAGGTGCCTCGATTAGTTAGTCCAGTTTTTCAGTTTCTTAATGTAGGATAGGGACTGGACTAATCGAGCACTGGACTAATCGAGTAATCCCCCAACGCCACAAGCCTGGGAAGGAAAAGTTTACGGTATGAGGATAGTTTCCAGGGCGAGGCTTGCCGAGCCTGGGAATAATTCCGAATACCGTAAAAAACTTCCTGGGGAGTTGTGTATAATTTTTTCGCTACACTTCAAATAAATATTATCAATCTAATTTCATGAATGAACAAAACAAATAGGATTAATGAAATCTAAGAACAGCTAAGACCAGATAACACTATACTAGCTTCGTCTGAGCTGAATCTGGAGTAAGCTGAACTGTTAAGTATTGGAAGTTTGCATCACAATTTTTTTGATTTAATCAAATGGATATTACTTAATAACTATCAGAATACTCGATTCTTAGTCCACAAATGTTCAAGCTCATGATAGTTTTTTGATCATCCTAAATTGTACAATAGCAATACAAAGTTTCTTGTTTTTGACAAATTTCTGGCAGTTTCAAAGAAAGTGATGGTCCATTGTAGTTGCATTTTCTCTCGTTAGATGGCGTCAGCTGTCCACGCTTGAAAGGGATGGTCCTTGTAAAGGTTTTTTCCGCTCGAGGACTACAGCTGATTGATTATGTATGTAAATGACGACTTCCTAGTCTATATAGGACTGGTAAGCAGCTCATTTCCGTGAAGTGTAGCGAAAAAGGTTGAAAACTTCACTCGAGGATCGGTAAAAAACTAGTGTTTTGACTAATTTTTAAAATAGCCCCTTGTGTCTAAATCATTTTTAAATGTAATAGTTCAAAATTGTTCTTCTTTATCCTTCTGCTTTATCCATTAAACAAGTGTGGGATCGATTGTCAAAGTCAAAAATACAGAAACATCAAGATGATAGTACCCAATTCACAACTAACCACAACTAATCTTTGGTTCTTCATCCCAACCTTCCTTGACAAAAAAATACAAAGATTGTATCAGGAGTAAGTTAAGGTACCAAACTGGCTGGTAACTCAGGCTGGTTTCAAACACCATGTAATGAAAAACGTTCTACGAGACATATCCTTAAAAATTCTCTGTTTCCAAGATAACAGTAACAATGGCGGAAGATTGGAATCTTTTCAAAAAGTCTAACATTGAAGATTAAGGGGCTTAAAAACATACCAAAACAATCATTTGCTACTGAAAATTAGCTAAGAAATTCAATGGAACCACTTTTAGTGCATTTCATTTGAAAAAAATGCACTATTGGCCTTGACCGGATAATGCCAATAAATACTATATGATCCTACAAATAAATGGTGCAATATATTTTTTACACGTTTCCGAGCCCCCAGAACACGAATCTGATGTCCGTTCAATTCACATATCTATCTATCTATTCTCTCTATCTCTCTATATATATATATATATATATATATATATATAGCACATCACAGTCACTTTAAAATAATGGTAATAATATACAGAAGACCCTTGTAGAATTGGAAAAAACATTTAGAAAGAAGACTTAACTTACAAAATGTAAGTTAATTCTACTTTCTAGATTTTTTTCCAATTCTACAAGTGTCTTGTATAATTATATTATTACCTCTATATATACTATATATTAACTTGATTGTTTTGAAAATTGGTGTGTATACCTTTATTACGCCCGACAATTTGAGCCATCAACGAAAAATCCAAATCAAATGGCGGAGAAAATGGCGAATAATATGCCATAGTTGTGTTTTTTCAAGGGTTTTCCGAAAACGGCATATTTGAATTCATATTCTGAATAGCTCATTATAAGTCATATGATTTGAGCCATCATGGAATTCCATTTGAAATGCACTCTTTCCGACCGCCAGCTGCCGGGCGAATTTTTTAGTTTTCAACTCCAATAGTTATTGTGTTATTGATAGAAATAGATAAAAGGCATGTTCTCGTTCTCACTGTTCGGGGAGATAATTTATATTGAATCACAACATAAGGTAATATTTAGAATTGATACTTCTGATAGAGAATAAAATTCTGAAAAGATTTTAATAACCACGTTTCAATGAAATTCAACCAAACCTAAGAAAATAAGACAAATAACAAAACTTAGTGTTTTGCGTCTCTTTGACCGTACTTCTGAGGTTCAAGCAATAAATAGAGCTGAAGGGATGATCATGAAATAAATAATGAGAAGTCTATTACGGTAATTCAATTGGCGGCTACTATTTCACGAGATGGGAAGCGGTTATCCCCAGTGGTAGAGAGCGTCTAATCGGTGAGATTAGATAAGCGACGTGCCTCTACCACCACTGTTAACGTGACCGGTTCCTCTGAATTCAATTCAAGCCTCAAAAAATCTTCCCGGTGGTTCGGAACCCCACCTAAAGCAGTAGGTCCATTCATCTCTCATCATCAACTTCCCGTTACCCACGCACAGGCCCAAGAGCCCATGTGGGCATCACCCCAAAAAAAATTTATCGACAGTAGCATGAGGTAAAAAAAGACATTTATGTTGAGCTTCTACCCTAAACGTAACATGAAAATAATTATCTTTGAAACATAAATACCATATGGCTATAGTAGTATACTAATACAGATTCCTTCAATTAAAGATGCATGGTCTTAAAAGTGGCAACTACGTAGAGCAGGAGAGGGTCCATTTAAAAGCATTTGACTTTTGCATTTAAAGCATTTATCCATCAGAATTTTTCAACATTACTTGTACATCCTCAAATTCTAATTGCTAAGAATCATAGCTATAGCTATCAAAAGACATAAAAGTCTCCTTTCAATACTTCCGGCTAATCTCTATCACAACTTAGTACAGGAAACACAAGAAGGAATTCTTCAAGGTTTTTATGAAAGCTATACTCTAAAAAGAAAAAAATCAAGTCAACATTCTTCGGACTGCATCAATGCTTTCATACGGGAAGATTGAACACAGCAACATTTATTAGGACAGAGCCTTTTTAGTAATGGAAGATGTCGTATGATAGGTTGTTGGGATTTGATGTTTATTCGGCCCATATATAGGTCAAATCGCAGTACTACACGATGAACTACGTTTTTCAAGATTCAATGTGTACTTACTTTACAAGTAATATGGTCACCAGGACATCGACATCACAAAAAATATGAGTTAGGTGTTGCACTAATCGCTTAAGCTTGTGTCGCCTCTTTTCTTCCCGCTGGAGAAGGATGCAATACGTCTTTGGCGAGCTGAAATAGAAATGAGTAGTGATCAAAAAGGGAACATATGCTACTGAACATAATCAAAATACGACTTTCAATAAATCAATACTTTGAAAGGACATTGTGGATTAAATTTAAACAATATTTTGTAGACAATTCTAAATACGGTAATGGTTTTTTGAGTTCATCTGGGGAAACCGCAATTAAAAGTTTAAACTTCAAAGGGTTCCTTTCAATGATTTACTCATAACTTGTGCAAACAATATCAAAATTTAAAAGTAATAATTGAATAAATCAGCAGGGGGCGTTAATCATCAATACAACATCTATTAAAATTTCTGTTGTCGGGTTTTTGCAATTGGCCATCTCGGGGCCCAAATGCACCCTAACCCCCCGTACATAAGTTCGAATCTGAGACAAAAAAAAATTATAATAAAATAAATATAATTCAGGATGCATATGAACTATTTAGAAAGATTTATAATGGTAACAACTTATTAAATTAACGAATTATGATGAAAAAAGAAAACTTACAGGCATGTCTTACAATCACATGCGCACGTCCCGGAAAAGAAATTTCAAAGGGCTGGTAATAGGCTGCCTTCTGATTCTTACCCATTCTCATAAAAAAAGGAAAATTTTATTCTTATCAAAATTTAATCAGAAAAGGAAAAAAAACATTTAATTAGTTAGATTTTCAAAAAATTGTTAAAATCGTGCGTGAAAAATAAATTTTTGTCATTTTGAAGGTGACTTTTTTATCACATTTTTACAATTGTCCCCCTACGTTTTTCATTTGGCAAATCTTCTTTGATGGACTATGACGGGCCCGTCTGAATCTTTCAAACCCATTACCCCAAATTTTACTGAAAAAACTTTGGGGGGTTTTATTATCTTGCTTTTCCCATTAATTCCATCTTCGGATTACAAATTTTATTCAATACCCCATTCTAAGCCCGTGACCAAATGTTTTAATTTTTTGATGATTGATGATAGAAGAATTGGGGCAGCTTTCAAATGAAACTTTTTGGAAAATTCTGGCCAAGCAAGAAGAGCCCCCAAAATAGGAAAATCAATAGAAAGGTCAATATTGGTTAAAAAATTATTGTTTTGGGTAATTGCGGAACCTTTTGTCTACAAATTTGAGAACATATCAATAATTCTTGAACCAATATTACAAGCTGGGTATTTTCCCATTTTTAAATTTCTTTTGTTGAAACTATAATAATGTTAACTTTAAAATATTTAGCGGTATTTTTGTATTTGATTGTTGAATGATTAAATTCATATTATTCTGAGGATTTGAATGTATTGTATTGAACCATTTTGGGGTTTGGGTAAATCTTTTCATTTATTCATAAATTTTTTCCACGAATTGTCTCGGGGAAAAGGGTGACAAAAAACCTGGTATAATAAGATATTTGAGCAAATAATAAAAGATTGAGCAAACAATATAAAAAAAAAATTGAGAAACAATAAAAAAAAAAGATTGAGCAAACAATAAAAGATTGAGAAAACAATTTAATATGGAAGTATTTGTTGGCATCTCAGCCTGTGGGGGGTGACTCCTTGAGCAAATACCGGAACGGCTTATTTTCCCAACTGCAGGTTGGGGGACACAGTCTAGTGGGTTTTCTTCCAGGTAAAATCATAATATAAGCTGCCCACATCATCAGTGGGAATCTGCCTTTTCAGCCCTAAAGCAAGGCTGAACTTTTCCCTGCTGAAGAACCCATTCTATCCCCTGACTAAATTTTTTTGAGTGTGACGGGGAAAGGTGTTTTGTCCTTTTATATGGTTTTTGTTTGTTCTTTGTTTTTCTTTTGACATGCCCTGCATTCTTTTTTGGGACAAAACATTAATAATAATAAAAATAATAAATTTTTTTTTTTTCTCTACCAAACCAGGTAGGTCTTGGTTTTACGGAACTGGGACTATCGGCTTCATTTAAAAGTGTAGTAAATAATAGCTCTTGTTCAGGGTTTTAAAAAGACAAGGCTTTTTCACAGCATCAACTAAAATTAAAACCCACGTCAAAAGCCAAAACGTCCCCGAATCCCCAACGATCTGTTCTTGTCTTAAAAACCTAACAAAATAAATAATCTGGAAAATTTGACAGGTCAAAAATCAAATTTAAAACAATTTTAAAAACAACTTTTTTTTTGTGTAACGACAATAGAATGTTTGCGGATGATGTTCTGTAAATTTATCCATTCCGAATTAAAATTCGTAACAAACAAAGAAAAAGAGGATAAAAATTCCCAAGGTAAGTTGATTGCCAATATTTTTTTAACCAATTTTAGTCTCTTACGAACTTAAATTTTAATTGGACAATATAATATTTTATTCGTAGATTGATCATGGCTATTTTTTGTTTCCTCATGGGCTGTGTCAAACATCAACAAAGTGATCGTGTTGCTATACCATAAAATTTTACCTCAAAATTGTTAAATCATCCCCAATTCTTTACTTCAATACGATTACATCAAGACAATCAAGAGTGATAAAGTTTATCAGGATATCAAATCTGATAGGCTAGGATCAACTCAGTTGGACAAATAAACAAAAGTATCTAATGATAAATGATTTTATACCTTTTTTGCCTAAAATACTTTCTTCTCCCTTAAACCCTATAAAATTGTGGGGTCGATGGGGTCATAAATAAAAACTATTAAGGCCCCTTCTACACGGGCCCAAACCATAAACCATTGTGTTAAATGGGCGTTTTTCACGCCCTGTAACAAGCCCATTTTTCACAATGTGTTCTTCGACACGCGTTGCCAACCCACTTAATGCCGCGTTTCCCACGCCCGTGTATTGGGCCTAAGATGCTGTGATTCAAACAGTGAAAAACTTTTTTAAAAATTCAAACAATCATCCATGTTCATGAACATTTAATATCCCCCCATTCAACATCTTTATCTCGGGGCTTTTAACCTGGCCAAGATGTTTAAATAAAATATCAAAATACTTTCTTGGTTCTCTTGAATGCTATCTCATCCAACTGCTTTACCCCAGGAGGCAATTTTTAAAATTTCAGGGCGAAAAACCCATTACTGGCCCCGATCGGTGAAAGCGTCTCCAAGTACAATAACAGCTCACGGGGCCTTGTAGTGGCAGAGGGAAATTTCACAAAAACCAAGTTTATGTTTCCTCTTTTTCCCCACTGCCCTACGTAAATGGATGTGATTGTGGGGAACGTCTGGCTACACCGGCGAGAAAATGAAATTTTAAAAAAAATTCTTACAGTCCCTTTTGCAGCCCCTGCCGAAAGCCTCTGAGCTATCCATGGGGTGGTGCAGTGGAAAAGGGGTATTACATCATCCCGAGATACTTTTCAGTCATCAAACCCATCTCAACACAAAGTACATTGGGGGAACGACATTACCTGCGGTGTTACCAGGCTATTAAAGGTTTTTTTAATAACCTTGGTGTGTAATGTAACTACACCAGCTGAGTTTGAAGTCCCAAAAAAGACCCCGCATCTTCACTGGATCCTGAGGGTAACTTAAATGCGATAACCTTTTTAGTCTTGTCTTCCTGCCAATCTTTTGGGAAAGAACCCGAAGTAGCAGATCAAAAATGCTCTGCAGGGGCAGATCCTCCTAAACCCACTTAAACTTTTAATGGATCATCATCAGCGAACTCATTTTTTTATAGTCTGTCAAAGAAAAAAGACCCTCTGGCAAGATGGAAAATAACCCCGCTTGGAATTTTGTTCCCGAATTTTAAATGTGGTCCTAATAATAGATCAAAATTTTTTCCCTTTAATTTGAGATCATATTGATAATTTTTGAACCAATATCAACTGAGCTTAGTCATTTTCCCCCTCTTTCGGGAAAAGGGCTTCTTTGCTTGGACAACACCCTGATATTTATCCCATGACATTCATTCAGAAATTACAGTAAAGAAAACACAAACAATAAAGTCAAAGTCTAAAAATCTTTTTTTAAATTGTAAAAAAACGATTATAATAAAGTTTATTATTTTTTATTGATATTTTATAAAGTAAAAAATGATACATCGGTTTGGTTCAAGATCCAAAGCATTCTGCTGATGTTGTGTTATTCAGTTTTCAACCATCATGTCATTCTGCTCTCGGGTCAAATAGGGGAAAAGCCTACGTTCCAAACGGTGGCGTTGAAATTTGACTTCACCGGCGTAATGATGATTCTCCCTTATCTTGGTTTGGAGCCTAATTTAAAGACAGACTCAAAACTTTTTTTAGCATCACTCCTGTAAGTCAAAAACCAGTCATCCTATATTGTGGAAGGCTTTTGCCCAAAAAGTGTGTTTATATCAACCCGCCTAGATAAAATAGATAACGTAAATAAATCCGGGTTTATTCCTGGAGACTGAGAGAATCTTTGGGGGTATCCCTAATCCACTGTCCCACTGTCACATCACCCATGGTCATTTAAGGGGGCTGTTGTGTCTGAGGCTGCTAAAAAAGGATGTGAGAATCATGGGGGCAGCGACCATCTTGTCCCCTGCAAATCCATCTTTTCTTGTCTTGGTGTACTAAAGCATCACCACACATACTTTGGGAAACCCGCACATATGGCACCCATCATTTAAACCATAAACCCCGTAATTTAGTATTTGACCATGATAAATTTCCCCCGGGAAAAACTTCAATAATCTGGTGAAGCAGTTGAATGTGGCCCTTTTAAAAAAAACCCTTGCAAGGCATGTTCAGTGCTCAATAATTCATGAGGGGGTAATTCAAATTTTAATTCGTTAGGCCACCTGTTTGGATATCATCTTTTATTTTTGTTTATATTATGTGTATTAAAGTTATGACGTATATCCCCAAAATGTGGGTAAATTATAAAAAAGATATTAAATGAATTGTGCAGACTCTGTTGAATATTTGAAGGCTTTTTTAATGAAGTGTTCAATAGTTTGCCCTTTTTTCTTCGGGCTCTTAACTGTATCGAAAAAAATATTTCTGTTTCTTTTCCCTCAATCGCCGATTGAGAAGAATATATCATGAACGATTTTTAAAAAATGCCCTCAACATTGTCAAATCTAGAATCAATAATTGAAAGTTTAAATTAAATTACTTGAATATTTATCAAATTTACAATTATCCGTCATGAATTAATTAGGAATCCTAAGAACCCCGGGAAAGTTTTTGCATTGATCAAAAACTTCAAATTTTTGGGGAAATTTTTATTTAAAAAATATTTGTTTTCCAGACAGGTGTCTTTCCCCTCTGAGTTCAGGCTTCATTACAGGATTCAGAATAATTGAAAGGTGGGGAAATATCTTATTTTAACCAACTTTATAACCTTCTTAGTTTTTTACATTCTTTAAAAAATCTTATTCTAGTCATTCGTGAAATAAAGTTTCCATTTTTTAAATAAGACAGCTAAATTTTTATTTGGGATGGGGCAAATGCCCTCAAATTTTTCAGCATTTCTTAAATTTGACATTCGAGTCTTGTCATGAAAGGCTTCAATCCTCCCTCCTTTCTTTTTCAGTTCTGGATCCCCTCTTATTGTTCTCAATTTGTCCAATATCTGTCAGGTCCACTTCGGGAAAACAAAAAGTCATGAAAAAAACGACCGATCTCTAAAAGAGATTGGCTGAAGATTCTATTATAGTGTGGGGGTGAAAAGTTTAAAGTTTCTTCTTCAAAAGTTTTGGGAAAAAACTGTCTTAGATGAAAAAAAAGCGGAAAAGGTCAACTTTAAATTAAAATAAAAAAATTTATGGGAAAATATGGCTGAATATTTAAAAAAAATTGGTTATTTTTTCATAGTCCTAAAAATATGTATTATTATTAGCAAATCCCCTTTTTGATTATTTTTTATAAATTTGGGCTAGAATCCCTTAACCCAATTAGTTGAGAAAATTTTCCGGGTTTCAAAGATTTGTGTTTTTCTGATTAAAATGACTAAAAAAGTTGTTCAACATATTTTTAAAAAAAGCAATTGAAATATTATAATGAATAAACATTTAAATCCCTTGAACACGATCCTCTAGCATCTATTCTAATATCCTCAAAAAGTATCACCTTCTCCTACCCAAAACTTAGTTTTCTAATTGAAAAGATTTGAGCTTTTTGTATTTATTGATATGGGGCAATTTTGTAGGACCACTTCCATTTTCAAATGACTTGTAGGCCCAAACTTTATTAGGGATCTTCTAATAATCCCCAACCCCAAAGCTTTGCATTGGATATCTAAATTACCAAATCAATTTTATAGGCCCCTGGGATCTTAAATTTTTTTAAGTAATTTTCTGTAAACGAAGTTACATTCACTTTTTTTCAGTTAACCAAGGGCTGGCCGCCTTCCAAAACGAACTAGAAACAGTAAAAATTTATCTCACTGATTTCTTCAATCTACAAAAAACAAATTGCAACTTAGAAAAAACCATCAGGGCGTGTACTTCTGGGGGAATTCTTTAGATTTCTCAATAAGATATCGGAAGTAAACGTATCTGGGCATCCCCAATAAAAAAAAAAATATTGCTTTGTTTTTTAGTTTATCCCTCTTCTTTCTAATAATTTAATTAAAAAAGTAAAAAAAAAATTTGCAGTGAAATTACACACGTTTTTAAATTTTTTGTTGGGTTTTTTTATTTTTTGTTTTTCATGAGACATAAATCAATCAAATTATTATAAGTTATGATGGGAAAGAAAAACAGGGTCATTACCACCTCGATCCTTGGGACCCCGTCCAATTATAAAAAACTTCCGGATTTTCAAATTGAACTTGATCTACTGTCAGCTCTCCCAATTAGTATTCGGCCAAAAAAATAACACGTCTGATATAAAATTAGTGGTAGGGAAAAAGCATGAAAATTGAAATACCAGCACGAAAAAAATTTCCCAAAGCTAAGTAATTTTACAAATCTGTGTTTTTTTTAATTAGAATATTCCCCAAAGGTTTATTTAGAATTATGAACCATTCATTAAAATTAATTTATTTATGTTTTAAAAAAAGGCCCTTTTTTTTCAATAGAAATAAAACAATTTTTTTTCCCTTTACTGTAATCAAATTTTTTTTCTGTAAAAAACTACAGTATTATGGTTTATGTTGTTCAAATGGTTGAACAACACCTCCTATTGTGAAAGCATGGGACTACAGATATTTTGTTCTCCCAAGAATTTAATTGGTAGATCACACGACAGGGCATTTTGTATGTGATTTTTGGTTGAAATGATAATAATTTTTTTATTTTATTTTGTTCTTCGCATTCATTTTTTCCTGTTATAGTCTTGGGGCATTTTTTGTTTGTTTTTTTTTTTGAGTTTTTAAAATTTTCTCTAATATTTTTCATTACCTAGAACATACCTACATGTATTATTTATTGAATACTTACAAATTTTTCAATTATTTTTATCCCATCTTATTTTGATGTTTTTTTCACAATTATTGTAGGGTACATATTTCCCACTTTCCCTGGGATTGTGATCAAGCCAAATGTATTTTTCCAATCTTTTCATTTTTTTATTCTATTCTATAGTGTCAAATGTTTTCCAAAACGACAATGTGTATTTTTTTATAATTTGTAGATGGAAACATTTCTGCTGTTTTGGGTTTCAGATTTGACAGATTGAAAAATATTTGGGGAATAGCTATAACTTTTGGAAAATCTATTTTTTTTTCAGTTATGATTTCTGTAATTTCTTCTATCATATGGGGGCCTCCATTAATAAATTAATTTTTAGTTTTTAACAATCTTTTCCAATATACAAGTCCCCTTTTCAATGACTGACATTTTGCAGTCTCAACAGGAAAAAGGTATTTCCCCCTGGGCGGGGTAAGGGTAAATTTGTTTTTGCAACTATAGTCTGCTCATGTAGTTAACACATAAGTTGGTGGGGTTTTTTAATTTTAAATTTTTTATTTAATAAAATTTTGAACTATTCGTTTTTTATCAATTTTTAAAATTTTTTCCCAATTTTTATATTTGGGTCATTTTTTTGGGGAAAACTTGCTGAAAAAAAATTTGGGCTTTCCCCAAAAATTTTGGGTATTATAAACCACCTCGGCAAGAACGGCTCTCAAAAATAATGGGTTTTTAGTAATACATCATTGATTCGTTTTCACGAGCTCTACAGTTCAAGAACAACGCAAACAAAATCAAACCGTACTCGTTTGGAGTGCTATCACAGTATCCTTGTGAGCAGTTGATGAGATAATAAACAAAAACATTTTCTTAGATAGTGTTGCGACATTGGGGAGGGAAAGGGCCTACGTAAAAGAAAGTGACATTGAGATGGCACAGTCTTCGTCAAGGAACTTACCCACAGTAGGCCGATAATGTCTCGTTGTTCTTGCTTCAATTCATTACTTTTAAAAGATAATTGATTTTTTTTGGGGTTTTCCGCCCTCTTCTATTATTTGCAATGAATTAATAATAATTATTAAATCGTTATTATCTCCAGATTTCGTTTGAAAAAATAGATTATTTATTAGTTTCACACTAATATTTTATTGCTATTTTAAACCTAACAATCGGTTTATTTATCAATATATATACATCTGGAACAATAACTCATCTACATGTAATGATATTTGAGGGTTCATTAGAGTCAAAATAAAGATACATTTTTATTCAAACTAATTTAAAGGACTATTGTCTTTTAAAACCCCAAACCTAAAAAAAAAATGTTGTATTTAATAGGCAAAATGGTGACTCATATCCGTTTTTTAATCGCTGGATTCTTCAATCCCAAAAATAAACATCATAAAGTCGAATGAAATCACTTACTTTAATGCTTTATCATTCGGGTTTTTTGTTCGTGAATTTGGGAAAATTAATTTGCACGATTTTTTTAGAACACTCAAAAATTTGACCTTTCAGTCTATATTGAAATTAAAACTAATTCTCTTTCAATAATTGGCTCATCATTATTGCCTGAATAATTTTCAAAAAAATTTTTTTAACTTTTGATTCTGATTTTGATTTATCTTCTTTCCCTTTCAACTTATTTTCTTAACAATTTCATAAGGGAAATATAAATAAATTTCTATATGGAAAAACTCTTGTCCTTTTCAGAAATCAATAATCATGAAAAACCATTTAAATTAAAATTCCCAAACCCCGATAGACATTTCCATTTATTATTACAATGGGAAAAAAAGCTACTTTCAAAATTAAAATTATTTTTTCTTTTTAAATTTTTTTTAATTAGCAGCTAAATACTTTCATTTAAAAATATTGATATTACTGGTATGTTCTTTTCTTTCAGATACCAAGAGCAGAGGAGAAACTTTGAGATTGGAAAATTGTGCCCGCAACTTCTCCCTTCAACATCCAAAAATAAAAGAACAATAATTCAACAAAGCTCATCAAATGACCTTCGATGACTTTGCTCAACCCCAAAAACAAATGAAGAAATTGCATCTCTTCAGAGTCAATTTCTCATGTAGAGACCCAGGAGAACTCCCAAATCTTAAAAGATCTGGGAAAAATTTTGGGTCAAACACTCAAGTTTCTCCATCCGGGGCAATTATGTTTCTCCGATTGCTGAGAAATAAAACCCTTTTAAAGGTGATGTTCCGCAGTCTCAAGAAGAATTATCGAAAATTTTGGGTCAAACACATCAAGTTTCTCCTCTGCGCCTTATGAATTTCTCACAGATGAGCCAAAACCCAACCGTTCCAAGTGATTTTCCCTTTTCATTCTAAGAAAATTTCGAAAATTTTTCAAAACACAAGTTTCTTCATCGCGGCGTGGTGAATTTCTCGATGTAGCTGAAAACCAAAAATTTCAAAATGATGTTCCTGTTCTATTCTCCGAAAATTTCAAAATTTGGGTCAAACACATCGTTTCTCCTCTGACCCCAATTATGAATTTTTCACAGATGTGCTCAAAAACAAAGTTTACAGGTGATGTTCCCGTTCACATTTTTAAAAAGAAGTTATTGCTTTTAAACACATCAAAATTTTTCCATCTGACGCCAATGATGTTTTTCAGTTAGCTGCAGAAAAAAAAAAACGTTTCACAAGTGATGTTCCCGATCTACGTTCTCAAAAAAAAGAAAAAGAGGGGGGGTGAACTGAGGACGCTCCATCCCCTTAGTGGGAAAAAAAAGAAAAGAATACAGATCCTTAAAGTGGGAAGACAAAAAAAAAAAAAACTCCCAATACTCCCAAAAATATATCAGTAAAAAAAGTAAACAACTAGACCTTACTTTGAAATAAAGTGATGACTGTATTTTTTTGACTTTCATCTAAATTCAGTGAGGAAGATGGCAAAAATTCTCGAATATTGGGTTTGGGGAAAGTAACAAGGGGAAGAGTTATCACCCAAAAAAAGGATGTACCCACCCATAATCAAACTGATAAATCCAGAAAAGTGAACTGGGCTTACTATTTCACTAAAATTAAAAAATTCGGGGTTTTTAAAATTTTCTTTGAACATTGGATATCACAAGACGCCTATTCAAACTTCTCGTGAAAAGCTAAATTCAATGCATTTCTTGAAACAGATCAAGGCGGTAAGCACGGTAGACGAAAGTTGAAAATCGGTTGAAAGGGTTGGGATCCCTCAACTCCACCCCCAAAGGGGCCACTATTTGGGAAACCAAAAATAGATAGTATAGAAGGTGGAAGACAATTGCTTCTCTCTATCTGCTACGTTGAAAAGTGTAAAGAAACTGGGAAAGTTTGGGAAAATTAACAATTTCTCACGAATTTTCAATCAAATTTTAATTTTTCATTTTTCCCCAAGAAGGAATGTAGTATGTGCAGTTTTTA
Source organism: Sogatella furcifera (assembly GCA_017141385.1). Classification (NCBI taxonomy): domain Eukaryota; kingdom Metazoa; phylum Arthropoda; class Insecta; order Hemiptera; family Delphacidae; genus Sogatella; species Sogatella furcifera. The sequence continues at coordinate 29,389,047 of CM029550.1, forward strand.
AAAATTTTCATGGTTCTGTTGGGGAGGAGAGTTGAATACAAAAAAAATCAGGAAGATAAACAACAATCCAGAATTGAAAAAGAAAGATAAGAGGGAAAATGGCAATGGAACAATTGTATGTGTGTATGATTTAAAAAGCTCTCCCCTTATCGTGACGTTTCTTTTATTATTATAAAAAGAAATTAGCGATTATTTCACTATCTACGACATTGAACAAAGGGAAGGGCTGCTGTTTGGCACAGGGGGAATGCGATGAAAGAAATTGGGTCATGTGTTTTTAATTCAAGGAGAAATCAATTCAATCTGAAAACTTGGAATTTTTTTTTTACTCAGACAACTGTCCTGGACAAAAAAAAATAAATACATTCTGAAGTCATGTATTTTTTCACAAGTTCAAGAATGTGAAATCAATAATTCCAAAATTCCGTAAAAGGTCACACAAAGAAGGTGACAATATGCATTCTGTCATTGAACAAGAGATAAAAGAGTAGAAAAACTGGGCCAATTTATTTCACTCAGTACACACGTTGATCAGATCCTCGAAAAACCCCATACACCGGGGAAAAAAAAGGAAAACCCATTTTTTGGATTTCAAAAAACCGCAAAAACTGGGGAAAAAATTGAAATTTAAAAACGGAAAATGAAGGGTTCAATTTCAATGATCTGAAGGTTATAAAAGTGGATCAAGAAACCCTCCATTCGTTTATCAATATAAGACTTTGTATGATGATGAATTCAAGTTTGTTGACTTATACCAAAAGAAAGAGCAAGCACTAGAAAATCAAGTCAATCCGGTGATGGAGACTATTGATGGAGAAGAAAGGTGTAATGGACTTGTGGGGAGAAAATAGGGCATACGCAGAACCGACTGGGATTTCTCTTAGAAAAAAACAGGATTTAATGAGTTTGTTAGAATCTCGTCTAGTACCTACTGCTTACCGCAAATTTTATGAGTCGCTCAGAGTTTCCAAGTGAATTATTTCAATCAATATTTTTGATGTTTGTGATTTTAATAATTTTAGGTTTTGTACTTTCAATATCAATATAGGTTTGAACATTTTTTGAAAGAAATTTTACATATTGATGGGTGTAATGGATGAGAAAGTGTAATGGACTTTGGGGAAAAAAGGCATACGCAGAACCGACTGGGATTCCTCTTGGGGAAAAAGGATTTAATAAGTTGGTTAGGATCTCGTCTAGTAAGTACCTACTGCTCACCATGAATTTTATGAGTCGCTCAGAGTTTCCAAGTTAATTATTTCAATTAATATTTTTGATGTTTGTGATTTTTATAATTATAGGTTTTCTACTTTTCAATACGAATATAATTCTTAACATGATTATTTTTGTTATAGGTTTAGAAATTTTTTAGAAGTAATGTAGGCTGTGTGAATGAAATTTAACTGATAGTTCTTGTTTTACTTGAACTTATATCTGTAAAGTAGCTCAGTTGAAAGCTCGTGACATTTGTTCCTGATTAATAGTTACTAAAGACTGATTCAAACTATTATCTAGCATGTAAGCAGTACATAATCAGAAAAGCCTGTTTCTAATTCACTAGAAGAAAATGTGACTGATAGTTCTTGTTTAACTTGACATTAAAGTAGCTCAAGTTGAATGCTCATAACATGTGTTCCTTATAATACTTACCAAAGACTGATTGTTGTAAACTATTATCTAGAATTGAACAATTAAGTAAACATTCCTTCCACCCATGGTTAGCCATGTTACCTATGTATAAGGAAAGTTTAGCAAGGGTAGGAAAAAATAATGTATTTAGGAGTATCCTTATTATCAGTTTCTATGGAGAAGTTAGCCAATGACGATCTCAGCAAGACAGAATCAGAAAAGCCTGTTTATAATTCCTTTAAAGAGAATGATTGTGATCCAAACTCTATTGTTCTATACTATTTGTATTTCATTATTCTTTATGTATTAATGTGATGCTCAGGCATTTCATTATTTTTATTATACTGTTCAATAGTTTAAGATTTACTATTAAACAATGCTTTTTGATTGATAACTTGAGTTATTAATACCTTTGTAAACAATGCGCTATAGACTATCAATTTATGAGATGCATTCACCTTATATTTAAAGTAAAAATCACTGATTGAAAGTGAGAATTAAAGTTGTGAATTTACAAGACAATAGCATGTAAATATGACAAAGTTCGCATCACTAGTAGCATAAAGTATTCTACAGTGAAAATGTAAGGTCGGACAACGTACCCGATATTTCACAACAGGCTGTATAAAATTGATGCAACAATTCTAATAGAGATGTTTCTATTGTAAGAAGTTGCTTCTCAGGCAAACGGGGCTGAAGAATAGGAAAATTTCTATTAGAATAGCTGCTTTAACTATACGTTTGTTAAAACCATTGGATATGCCAAATAAAAAAACTATTTAGTTACAGATTGGTTTATTCAGTTATGTTTGGGCTATTATTTTATGAAAATATTCATGAATATAGTTTGATTACCAATAAAATTTTATATAAAACTAGATTATTTCAAGAAACTTGTGAAGTATTACCTAAAACAAATGTTGAGCTTATGCTTATACAGATGGGCAAGATATCCGCATGAGTTTTACAAGCTATTTTTTCAACTGTAGATTGTTACACAGCTGATGTATCCAAAGTTACAAAACATGAATACTTGCATTTATTCTTTGCAGCATTTATAAATTTATGATTTTTATCAATTTTGGTTGAGCTATAACATGTGGATGCACCTTTAAGTGAGTTGTGAATTAAGAAAATGGACGTGATAACTAAGACTGGTCAATAGTATTCAGGCAGGAAGAACGTGACATCAAGAACCATTTGCTTAATCCTGTTTCCATTAATATTGTATTTTTCAGAGAAAATACAATAATGCAAAACATTGTAGAAAAGATGTTTAAAGAATAAACTAGAAATATACGATCATTGTTTGATATTAATTAATTTATGTCTCATGAAACTTTGATTACGATTTTCCAAAAATGTACTTTTCGAGATGACACGGTGTTTTTGCTAAAGGGGGATTTATATATATATATATATATATATATATATATATATATATATATATATATATATAATCCCATATCATTTTATCCTTTCATAATGCCTACAATTTGGATCTCCTAAATGAAGAGTTAGGTTTTCATGCATGTATATTAGGTTTTGTATAAAATTCCACTTCGATTTTTACTTTGTTTTGAAAACTTGAAAATAAAAACGATTTTTTCATCCACCTGCCGACAATTTGAGCTCTTTTCATTCTGAAGACAAAGTGCGTCCGGTATAATATTTTCTAATTTTGACGACAATCTGACGTCCGGTTGAATAACATCTTCAAATTTTTCCTTTAAGGCGCTTTGCTCGGCGATGTGCCAGATTGTGAGCAGCTCAATCACAGCGGTAGCATTCATGCAATCATCGTTTAAAAAAATCACAGGAAATCAGATTTGGGGATCCCAAAACTTCGTCTAAAAAAACCCCTTTGGGGGGTTTAAAAACCCCTATCCTTTTCCATATATATAAAAATGAAAATCTCCATCGACTATAAATTAGTCTCCCAATTTAAATAATATGATAAATTCAGACATAAGTTTTTAAAATTTTTAATGTTTTTTTTCAATAAAGTCCCATAAACAAACCATTTTAGAAGAAACGATTTAAGGATTTTTTTGGAAATGAATAATTGAATGGGAATTCAAGCATTATTTCATTATTCCAGGGGGCTGCATTATTTGTGAAAAAGGAATATTTTAGGTAGAAAGACCAGATTATTTATAGTACTTTAAAATGCGTGCTTGTTAAATTAAGACGGGCAAGAAACAGACTGCGCTTTTTAAAACAAAATTTAAAGGTTCCCATAATGAAAAAACATTATTTATTTATTTAAATTTCAAAAAAAAAACTTCTTTTTTATAATAGTGCTTGAATTTTCAATCAACTGAACTGAGTATTTTTTTTTTAAAACTGGTATAACCAAATTGGGAATTTTTAAAATACGATAAAATTAAGGAAAAATAATTGGGTGATTTCACTAATCGTTTGTGCTCAGATTTTGCCAACAAATTTCGAACACCGCTATGGGGGAGGATCCAAAAAATTTTGTTGGGGAAACCCGGGTAATAAATTAAACAAAAAAATAAACCCCGTCATTTATGTTTTTTACATGTTTTATCGTGTCTCGATTCTTTTTTTTTTTTGCTTTTTAAAAGAGGGTTTTTTTTTCACCCCTTCTTCTTTTTCTTTTCTCCATCCTTTTTTTTCTTCTTTATTCTCCAATTTTCCCTTTTTTTTCTATGTATTTTCGTTTAGCCTTTTTTCCCCAACGTTTTTATACCTTTGTCTTTCTTCACTTTAAATATTCTCCCCTTTTTTCAAATTTTCAGTCACATTATTGAAAATTTGTTTTTTCTAAAAAAAGGAATTTTTCCCCACAAGAATTTAAAAGATGTTTTTCTTTTCATTTTCCATTCATCATTCCCCCCCTTGTTTTTTTTCTTTTATTTTTCCCATTTTTTTTTTTTTACGTCATCTGTTCCTTTCTGTTTCCTTCCCTTGTAAATTTTTTTTCATTTTTTTTTTCCATTTTCAATATAAAAAAAAAAAAAGTAAAGTTGATCAAAAAATGGTTCAAAGAACGTTTATCATAAAAACCCTTTTAAGAAATTGATTATCTTTTCCCCATACAGATTTTAAAAAAAACAAATTGATTCTAAGGATTTAAAAAGAACAGACGCGCCCCTAGGGGCCCGCAAAAAAATATCAAAAAAAATTTTTCATTTTTTTTTTCAGAATTTCAAACTAATATCAATAAATCCCAACAAACTGTTTAAAAGTCTATATCTGTTAATAAATGTACTGTTATTAAATAATTTAAAACCCCAAATCAAAACCCCTTTTTAAAAAAAATTTGTGTCTTTTTAATAAATGGATGAGCTTTTATGCCTGGGTTAAAAATGAATTTTTTTGTTTAAATGGTTTTAAACTAACAATGATCACAATAAATAAATTTTGAGCATAACTTAATAAATGAAATTAATGTATGGATACAAAAATGAAACTAAAATAAAAAAAAACTCTTAAAAAAATATAGTTTAGAGGACTTTTTTTAAAAATCTTTTCCCGGGGGGAAAACCCTTTAAAAAAAAAATGGGAAAACCATCATTGATATTCTTTTTTTAAACCTGAGGAAGTATGAAATTTTAGATTTGTGAGCTATTCTGATAGGGGAAAAATAAATAATTATTGTGATGAAAAGCTTTGGGAGTTCGCACCCAAAAAAGCCTTGCCCTTTTTGATTTGTGGAAGAAAATTGATTTTATAAAAATAAAACTCACAAAATCGTTAGGTTTATCAGAATGATTTTAAAGAAGCAAGTGAAGGAAAGCTTGTAAAGAAAAACTTCCGAGACATTAAATTTTTTTCGGGATGGCCCAATCCAGGAGCTCATTTGTTTAGTCTTTCCACAATCAAGCTCAGAAATTCGTAGGGGTTTTTAAGCCTGGACGTAAAGGACGCCAAATAATCGGTAGAATGTACAAAAATATACGCAAGCCTTTATACGGGTAGGGAAGAAATCGACTTAGTGCTATTGGTGGCAAATCTGAAAGCTCATTGCCAGTATACTAAATTTCATATTGCCGATATTTAACGTCCAGTACCTTTTTTTTTCAAATGCATATACCCTTTGTAAATTGAATAATCGTCACAAGATTAGAGTTATTAATAGGAGGTGACATGTCTGGCAGAGGCCAGTGGCAGAACTATATGATTTTGACTATCTTGGAAGATTTATTAAGTGATTGCAATTGGGCATCCGTATATGGATGCCCGATTACAGTCAGATGCTCAAATGATGGTAAATCGACAATGAAGTGGACGCTAAAATGATAGTGGGCTGTAAATATATATATATATATATATATATATATATATATATATATATATATATATATATTGTTACGGGTTTCCACTATAATAAAAGACTTGAGGCAATTTATACTGATTAACTTTATTAATTACACTACTATAACACACTAGAAAAAGATAAACTATAACGGAACAGAAGATAGCACAAGAGTTTATAATGTTTCACAATACAAATTCTACTAAGATTAACACTGCACTGAATTAAGAAATGAGAACAGTCTTTATCACTAAGAAGAAATATGAACCAACTAATAAACAGAATGAATATAAACTATTGAGTGTCTATTTACAACGGCTGGTCTGTCACACAATACGGCTGACACAATCTTTGAATGCTTGAATAGGAACTGACTCTCTGCAAACATTCCTGTCTCTTTATAAAAGGGTATGAAATTGCTAGAGAGTGCTAGAAATGAATAGAGAGTTCTAGTAAATGCTGGTGGGCCCGTAATTACCAGACAGTGTTGTTTATTTACAAAACAATGCAACCACTTGTTGACACAAAGCCTCCCATCCCCGCCTGCCCATCACTTGGCGCCACAGTTCCAAGGTCATCAGACACTGTCGGATTCCATAACACTGCCCCTCTTAAAACTGTTCTGTCCCAGAACAGTCCAGATCCATCCTGAAGTGCAAACAGTAGAAGCCGTCACCAATGGATTGACTTGTGTAACTCACCCATGGGTTGAAGACACAACAGGTGACCAGTGTCCTTGAAAATTCTTCCAATCATTGGTCTCACAATATTCCAGTCCAATCTGTCATAGCCACAGCCCAGTCTTGGGATTCTAAGCTGCTTCACTCCCAGGAATTGAAGGTGAGTTCAGATGCAACAGACTTTGCCACAAAGCCTGATATGTTGACTCCTGCTGGGGTTGGTCTTTTGTCACCAAATAGAACAGATGTTGATTCTGATCCTGAAGATGAAGTGCTTTCCCCACAGCCGGATTCTGGAGATTCAATTCATCCAATCTTCCAAACTTTGTCCTGAATACTGTAGCAATTCCTCTTGAAGCTCCCACATTCCTAGCAATGCAATGTGCCAAGGCATAGCTCTTTGGTAGGGTGAATAAGTCCTGGTGACTGATGGCGACATTTCTCCTTCTTCTAGTGACATCCCTAGGTTGGCCATGAATCTTCCAAAATCAGAGATGGCAGGATGAAGAGCCTTCACCTCTTGAACTCCCCTTGCAGCATTGTCTCCATGATAAGGCGCCAGTTGGTTGAAATGAACAATACGTGAGTACCTCTTGGTTTCTTGATCCTGTAGACCACATTGTTGATCCTTGTGACCACCTCATAAGGTCCATCCCAGGAGGTTTGCAACTTGGGAGAGTATCCACAACGTTGTTGAGGATTGTACAACCATACTATGTCACCAGCCTGGTATCCTCCATGGTTGGCCTTAATGTCATAGTGCTGCTTCATCATGTCACTGGTGACCTGGATGTTTGTGCGGACGGTTGCATGAATCTCATCCATCTGCTTCCGGAGCTTGCTGGTGTAGTCTTCTTGTTCCAAGTCCTCCCCATGTTTGCATCCACACTCCAAGTCACAGGGTAGTCGTATATCTCGCCCAAACACTATTCTTGCTGGAGTCATCCTTGTAGTCTCATTAACTGCGCTTCGGTATGCCATCAGGAAGAAATGCAGGTGTTGGTCCCAGTCCCGTTGATGTCCGGATACCACCTTTGATAGGTATTTTCCCATAGTCCTGTTCATTCGCTCAACCATTCCATCTGATTGGGGGTGCAGTGGTGTTGTCCTGGTCTTGTTGATTCCCAACACTTCACACATCCGAGAAAATACAGCAGATTCAAAGTTTCTTCCTTGGTCTGAATGTAACTCCAATGGTATGCCAAAACAACTGAAGAACTCGTTCACCAATACATCAGCTACAGTAACTGCCTCTTGATTTGGCAAGGCATAGGCTTCTACCCATTTGCTGAAGTAATCCATAGCAACCAGGATGTATTTATTCCCTCCTTCAGTAATTGGGAATGGCCCAGCTATGTCAATGGCTATGTGTTCAAATGGAGCACCTAAATTGTATTTCTGCATAGGGGCTCTCTTTCTAGGCATAGGGCCATTGGCAGATGCACATACTGCACAATTCCAGCACCAGTTCTTGACATCCTCTTTTGAGTTTGACCAGTAGAACCTCTCTCGTACCTTTTCCAGGGTCTTATGCACTCCAAAATGCCCACCAGAGACTCCATCATGTAGCTGTTTTAATGCTTCAGGGAACTCTTTTCCTTGGTACAATGATTTGCAGTCTTTTCTGATTGCCAGCAGCATTCTCCACCACCCTCTTCAAGATTCCCCCATCTTCCACAATTGACTCCCATTGTGCCCAGAGGGTCTTAACATGTGGTGATAACAGTGCTACTTCCTGCCAGCTAGGTTTTCCTTGAGTAGAACGCTTCCAAGCCCACAGGTGTTTCAAATCAGGATCCTCTTCCTGGTCCTTCAGCATTTCATCTCCTCCCCACTAGTCTGTAGCTACAGTTATCCTGTTAGCAACTGCTTCCTTCCCTTCCTGGCGTGAGCAGTGCTTGCAGTCCTGGTCACAGGGTCTTCTAGAGAGAGCATCAGCATTCTGATGACTTTTTCCAGCTCGGTGGATGGATTTGAAGTCATATTCTTGCAGGTGTTGAATCCATCTGGCAACTTGTCCCTCTGGAGATTTGAATCGTAGAAGCCATGTCAGGGATGCATGATCAGTTTGTAACAGGAAGTGACGCCCATACAGGTACTTATGGAAGTGGCTGATTGACTTCATTACCGCCAACAGTTCTCTCCTTGTGACACAGTAGTTGCGCTCAGGTTTTGAAAGGACTTTGCTAAAGTATCCAATAACCTTCTCCTCTCCATCTTGTTCCTGTGAGAGTACTCCACCAATAGCTGTGTTGCTGGCATCAGTATCCAGGATGAACTTGCCTTCTGATTTGGGATAAACCAGAATAGGTGCTTGGCTGAGAACCTCCTTCAGTGTGTCAAATGCCTGCTGACAGTCTTTATCCCAGATGAAGGTGCGCCTCTCCTCTGTCAAATTTGTTAGTGGCTTGGCTATCCCAGAGAAACCCATCACAAATTGCCGATAATATGCACAAAGGCCAAGAAAACTTCGCACTTCCGATTTGTCCTTAGGCACAGGCCAGTTTGTAATAGCTGATACTTTCTCAGGATCCATGGACACTCCCTTGTCAGAAACCACATGTCCTAGGTAATTCACTTGTCTTTTGAACAGGTTGCACTTCTTAGGATTCAGTTTCAAGTTTGCCTGCCTCAGCCTCTGAAATACTTCCTTCAGGTTCTTCATGTGATTTTGGAAAGACTTGCCCAAAACAATAATGTCATCCAGGTAAACCAAACATGTTTCCCATGAGAGTCCCCTCAACACACTTTCCATTAGTCTCTCAAAAGTGGCTGGAGCATTACACAAACCAAAAGGCATCACAGTAAACTGCCAGAGTCCTTCCCCAATTGAAAATTCTGTCTTCTCCTTTGCTTTGTCTTCCAGTCCAACTTGCCAGTATCCACTTTTCAAATCCAGAGTTGAAAACAACTTGCAACCTTCCAGGCTATCCAGTGTGTTATCAACACGGGGTAGAGGGTAACTGTCCTTCTTGGTGACATCATTCAGAAGACAGTAGTCCACAAAACCAAAGTGTGTCATCCTTCTTCTTCACAAGCACCACTGGTGATGTCCAAGGGCTATTTGATGATTCAATGATTCCTTCACTCTCCATCTCCTTGATGATTTTTCTGGCTTCTTCTTGTTTAGCAAATGGAAGTCTTAGGTTCTGGCGAATGGGTTTGGCATCTCCTGTGTCTATTGTGTGTTGGACAATGTTGGTCCTTCCTTTTGTTCCTTCTCCAATGTCAAAGATATCTTGGTAGGAGGTTATTAAATCCTTCACATCCTTTTTCTGGTCCTGGTTCAAGTCCTGACAAGATTCCTCTACAAAGTTCTGTAGTTTCTCAGGAAGTTTCTTCTTCTTTAACTGTGTTGATTGTACTTGATGGACCACTGCTGTTACAGGTGAACAATGTCCCAGCACACTGCCCCTTTTCAAGGTGACTCCATACCTATTCACATTCATCAAGCGGACAGGGAACACTGAGCTGGTGAGAAACAAAGTTCTGGCCACTAGAACACCATGTCCAAGCTCCTCTTCAAGAACTACTGGTTCCAATATTGCATTCATTCCTTCAGTAATGTCTTTTGTTGTCCTTGCTTGGGTCACAATCTGGCTCCTTGCTGGTATGGTGATGTCCTCTAATAGCCACACCTGCGCTGTAGAGTCTTTGGTAGATAGTAGCACAACTTCTTCTTCACCAATGGTCACTGTATTCTTCTTCTTCTCTAGTTTCAGTCCATGTTCACATAGGAAATCCAAACCTAGTATGATGTCTTCACTAACTTTTGCCACTAACACTCTGTCTGAACCTTGATTTACCAATCTCAAAAGTGGCAATCATCTCCCTGTAGACACTGACAGCCTCCCCTGTAGCAGTTCTCAACCTCCAGGTTGTTGGTGATATGCCTTGTTGATCAGTCACTGTGCTATAGTTTATTATTGTCATAGTGGCTCCAGTGTCAATTAGTAGTCTTCGAGTTGATCCATTGACTTTTCCATGTATGTAGAGACTTTTGGTTTATCTGACAACATTGCAACAACTGCTCCTGAACCTGGGGCCTCTTGCCTACAGGTCAATGGTAGTAGCCCTTTTCATCAACCCTTTTTAGTTTTCCTGCTTCTTGTCAGACATTGACTTCTTTGGGCATTTGTTTCGTAGATGACCTCTCTCTCCACAGCCCCAACACCTTATCTCCTTCTTTGCAGTCTTGAATTTTTCCAAAATCCTCTTCATTATTTCCTCCTCCAACTCCTCATGGCTATCTTCCCTGATACTGAGCGAACATGTGCATGGCTCCTCACTGATTGTGTCACAGCTTCAAATTCCAAGGCCTGAGTTAATGCCTCACTGAGTGTTTGAGGACGAGCCAGTTTAACAGCTTGTTGGGTTTCTGGCTCACGTAGACCATCCAAGAATCTATCAACTGCCATACTCTCCTTCATTTCATCATCCCCTGATGCTGGGTAGGCAATCCTCACCAAGCAAGCTATGTCAGCTTCAAATTCCTGAAGCGACTCATTTGGCTTCTGGATTCTGTTCCTCAATTCTGAACGGTGTAGTTGATACATGTGTCGGTGGCCAAATCTCATTTCCACGCTTCAACAGTTCACTAATGTTGCGTCTGTCAGACTTTGGAATTGTCTGGAGTACTGACAGTGCATCTCCGAAGTGATAGGCACAAATTATCAGTCTTTGCTTCTGGTGTCCATCCATATCTGTCGGCATACACATCTAACAAGGTACGGTAATCTTCCCATGGAGTCTTTCCATCAAATGTTGGTAGTCCACCATGATAATTTGGCATGGTAATAGGCACATTGCATTCATTTACTGAAGTATCCTTCTCAATTTGATAAGCATTATCATCCACTTTCAAGGCTGCTCTTGTCCCACTAGTGTCATTATTTTGCAGCTCTTTAATCTTCTTATCAAATTTATCCTCCATGCTTTTAAGTTTTGTTTCAAAATTATCTTCCAAAATTTTACTATTCTCTTGTAGTTTCCCCTCAAATGTTTCTTTCAAAGATTCAAATTTACTCTCCAATGATGTTTTATTTTCTTCTATTTTACTCTCCAAATTTGTCAAAGCTGACTTATTTTCTTCCATTTTACTTTCAACCAATTGAAATTTACTCTCCAAAGATGTTTTATTTTCTTCCATTTTACTCTCCAATGTACTCACCAGAGCTCCCGAATCTGTTTCAAACAAAAAGGTATCTGGGTCCTGACCCTTGGCCAGCAGTGCTTCCCGGAGTCTATCTTGTAGGATAGATTTTACCCCATTTGTTTCCAGTTCTCGCTCCTCAAGCTCTTGCTTCAGTTGGTTTACTTTTAAACTAGTGAGCTTCACACCTTTCCCTGCCATTTCAGTTCACTTTCCACAAATATTACACAGTTCACAAATATGTACAGAAGAGTAACATTCACTCTTAGAGAATAGAGTTCACACAAGATGTTCACACTTGAAGATCACAGTTCACTCACTTGAAGATAAAGTTCACACATGAAAATAACGGTTTAATCAATTGAAAATAATAGTTCACTTCACAACGGTACAAGTTTATAGAATTGCCTCAATCAATAGCTACATCCCACTTCTGACACCAATTGTTACGGGTTTCCACTATAATAAAAGACTTGAGGCAATTTATACTGATTAGCTTTATTAATTACACTACTATAACACACTAGAAAAAGATAAACTATAACGGAACAGAAGATAGCACAAGAGTTTATAACATTTCACAATACAAATTCTACTAAGATTAACACTGCACTGAATTAAGAAATGAGAACAGTCTTTATCACTAAGAAGAAATATGAACCACTAATAAACAGAATGAATATAACTATTGAGTGTCTATTTACAACGGCTGGTCTGTCACACAATATGGCTGACACAATCTTTGAACGCTTGAATAGGAACTGACTCTCTGCAAACATTCCTGTCTCTTTATAAAAGGGTATGAAATTGCTAGAGAATGCTAGAAATGAATAGAGAGTTCTAGTAAATGCTGGTGGGCCCGTAATTACTTCCAGAGACTTCCAGACAGTGTTGTTTGTTTACAAAACAATGCAACCACTTGTTGACACAAAGCCTCCCATCCCCATCTGCCCATCACTTGGCGCCACAGTTCCAAGGTCATCAGACACTGTCGGATTCCATAACAATATATATATATATATATATATATATATAAAGAAAATTGTGTTGGAGATACCAAGGGAAATGCCAATAGATTAATAAATAAATTATATGAACAAATAAGAAGTACTCTTTTTTTTGTTTTCAGTACGTTTCGTTCACATGTGGATTATTGAGGGGAGCCTTGGCAAATTTAGGTATCAATTGCCTTGTCACAGCAGAAATTCAACCAATGCCATGCTGTAAATTCCACATACAAGTTCATAAGGGTAAAAAAATTGAATGAGTCATTGTTTTAATAAATGCTCTGATTATAGTATTATAAGTATGCCATTATTATTTCCAATATTTTTAGCTTGTATTATAATATAATAAATATTTTAATTCGAAAATTGTCAGTTTTTTATAATCCCACATTAGCTTAGTTAGACTATGGTTGTCCACAGATCATTGGAATAACCAAGGTCACGGGATTGCTGAGCCCTGTTGCCACTGATGTCCACCTTCACCCAAACAAAACATCCCTCCTTATCTCTCACTATAGTTGGCGCAATCTTAGTTGACTAATTCCCCCTCCACCCAAGAAATAGCTACATTGTCATATTGCGTGAAATTAAAACTTCCTCTAATGCAAACACATTTAACTAAGGGCCGGTTTCTCCAAAAAAGTTAATCTGAATTTTGGATTAAACCATCAGCTGGCTCAATTGAAACACAAGTTGATAAAAGTGACCATACACTGACAACTGATAGTTTAAACTAAAATTTCAGTTAAACGTATTTGGAGAAACTGGCCCTTAATGTTAAAAGTGACAGCGTAGCTTCGAAAAATCACATGGTGTTGTAAAATGCACTAATTTTATGATAAACCAGCTGTTCGCAGCTTGAATATCCAAGTCGATTAGCTTCAACAACTCCAATCTTTAACATACAATGATTCATGCATATACTGCTCTCCTTAAGGTACGATTTGGTTGGTGCGGAACGTAACGACCATCAGCTGCAATGTAAGCATACAGCTGTGGCTGAACCATTTTCGTTGGCACGACCCAGTCGCAATGATCTGCCTTCATGATATCCAGATCTACTAGTGAAAAATAAAAATTACTCCATTTTGGTACTATTTGAATCAAAATTTCATTAACTTTGATATTAATATCCCTCATGATTATCAATATTTCCCTCCTGGTCATCTCAATTATAACTTACTACATCTTCTCGGGACGGGGCAACTCACTATTTCAACAACTCGATGTTTATCCAAAAACACCAAACTGTTGCTGGGGAGGTGACTTGCTGTTTAGACAACTGCGTGTTTTTTGAGAAATAGCAAAATTACGTTTTGGCTATTGCAGCTCGGCAGGCCAGGTCAGGCAACTGGCTGTTTCGTGCCACAGTCCGCCATCAATAAAACTCATCTGTCTAGGTGAGACAGATGAAACTTTGACGCTAGTCTGATACCTGATATACTTCAACACAAGTCTATGCAGCTCGGTCAATATTGGTTCAAGAATCATGAATTTGATTTCAAATTATTGTGGGGAAAATTGTGATCTATAAAAACTTGGTGAATATTGGTTTGAGAATTATGAACTTGATTTCAAACTATAGGAAACATTGTGATCCATAATGACTCCAGCTCGGTCAATATTGGTTCAAGAATTATGATATTTCCAATTAATCGTTGATAAGCCATGTACGCTAAGTAGGCTAGAAAGTCTGGTAATAGGCTTAAATTCTGCTAATTCTTGACATTGAATTTTTTTGAGAAGTAGGCCTATCTATCATTCCCAGTTTTGTACACGAACATGACCTCTTTTCACATCTCTTCCCTCAAGTTACTGTATGTCAGTACAGTAATGAGTAATCTGTAATTGAGAGATCAATTAGACCATCAATATATTGTCCACTACATAGTTTGTATTATTAGGTACCTATATATTATACGGTAGGCCTATTAAATAGAAGATTTTGTATACTGTAGATGATGGAAACAAGTGTACTCAGTTTCTTCTCCTATCTATTAGTCTACATACAACACTTTGTGCCTGAGCAGTGTGTGTGGTATCAATCTGTTCCAGAATTTGTTGCAAATTGTTTCTGATAACTTACTTGCAACTCACATAATAAATGAGCATCATTTTCAAGTCAGTATTGTATTTTTTCACTTTTAAGGATAATATGAAAGGAAAAGGTATTACTTCCATACTAACATATTACTATATACATTCATACTTCTAAACATAGGAGAACTCACACTATAGAATTATTCATGCTTAACCAGCTGTCAAGTTTATTATTAATTGCATGCAAGTAATGAAACTCAACAGTATTCCCTTCATGAATAATGCCCCATCCATGGGTGACTTCGTGAGGTCCACTATTCACAGAACTACTATAGTATATTATATAACTAACTCACTATAAAAAAGTTATTAACAAATGTTATTAACATTCTGGTGTAAACGTGGCTGTGGCGTAGTTAAATTCAACAATGTTCCATCTTAAAGCTGGAACCATGATGATCTAGTAAATTGCTTTCTCATTAGAACACGGTTCTTGTTCTTAGATAGGACCTTTATGATTTGATTTGTAATGCATTAAAATTCTATCAATTGATTAAAACCTTATTGGATTTTGTCTGATCTATCACAAATGATCCATTAATAGTAGTTTATGCAACAGTTGTATAATGGGAGCCTTTATAGCATGAGGTGAGATGTAAGTTAGAGCCACAAGCAAAGCGAGGGCTCTAAATATCTCATGAATGCTATAAAGGCCTAATACAACCGTTACATACACTATTTTATCTACAACCACCAGTGTAGTTATCAGTATCAGACCAGTATCAAGCTATAGACCACCAGCATCAAGCTATCTGTAAGTGTACGCTATTATAAAAATCAACATACCGTCGTTTATTTAACTTCTTTTGTCTTCCTACTTGAACTGTTATGATAATCAACTTATTACTTGTTAAATATGTTAAAAATAACATATCAGTCAGAACCACAAAACGCATTTGACAAGCAACAAAATCATGAATGTTGTTGTAAAGATGAAAGTTATTAACATATTCACTAACAAAGTTATAAGTATATTAAACTATTTAAACTTTGGACTATTCAAATTAGTTGAATATACAAATACGTAAATTGAAATATTGACGAAAAAATACTGGTTGGCTACTCAATCCCAATGGCAGTTTTGATTTTGAGGTTAGTTGAACACTGTTTACTTTTTATCACCTGATTTTGAAACGAAACAAGGAATGTATCATAAAGTGGAATTTGGACTGTATTGAAAAGTTCCTCCTGGGCCCTGGCTTATAAAGATTTACAGCTTGTTTTTCTGATGAAAAACAAGTGATTGGGATTGTAGATTCACCAATAAAACTCTCTATTTACAATGTTCCAAATTTTGGAAAGGATCAGCTGTTGAATCAACAATCAGCCAAAACTCACTAGAAGACCCTATCATTCGAATCCAAAATGGCCGCGATGGTTCGAGTGGAATAGGAAATCCCATGTAAATTCAATTTCACTGGCGGCTCGTGCCCACGAAATAGGTGAAGTTTTGTACAGTAAAAGATACAAGCAAAGTACAGTAAAGATGGGTAGGGTTCGATTAGTCCAGTGCTCGATTAGTCCAGTTTTTCAAATATATAAGTTGTTTTATGAGAGTGGTTCGATTAGTCCAGTTTTTCCAGGAAAAACTGGACTAATTGAGGCAGTCTATTTCAATTTGTCTAGAGGTTCGATTAGTACAGTAAAGTTGGTTTATTAGGTAGGATGTGCAAGGCGCTCGATTAGTCCAGTTTAGCCAATTCATGTGACCCGCTGAACCGGTTATAATATGTGGAATCAACTATATCACTCTCTCAGCGTTACACTAGAGACGCTGCCATAATCGCCAACGGCAAAAGTTATCGATCAGTTCAAGTAGCTTGCAAACTCTGACGTCAGGTTTCCAGTAAAACTCTGACGCTATGATAGCCCAGTAAAATAATGGTAGTTTTGTCAGACAAGTGATGCGAAAGTTTTTTTCCGATTGCTTCATATTATGACTGTATTCCAGTGCGCTGAATCCAAAATTGAAGTTTTCTGCCGTCCTAGGGTACGGCTTCACCCTTAAAAATTGAAAAAACCCTTAAATTTTGGTAATTTTTTGTTTCTGATTTTTCAATTGATATTGTTTATTTATGGAAAAAATATTCAGTTAAAGATTATAGTCAATAAAATTACTTGGAAAATTTGAGGTCACACGCTGAATTTTGATATATTCTTTTAGAGCTGATACGTACCAAAAAGGGGTAGATTAATTCAGTCTTTGAAAATCTAAGTCAAAACCTTTGGATTTCACAACAAGTAGGCTTACTTGGAATATAGGCTAAATGAATGTGCTCTTGTAAAAACTCTTGTATAATAGGAATGTATGATCAATTTCATATAAATTGCATTCTCAATTTCATAAATTGGAGGACGGGGTTACCGGTAAGAAAATATCCACGGGAAAAATAAATGAATAATAATAAATTTTTATTTCTCAGTAAGCAAACTAGTACAAAGAAAACATTAAACCTCCACGAAATGTATACAATGAGGTACTCTAAAAAATATAGTTTAGATATGATTTCCAAATTTACTAAGAATAAGAGGCACTCCCAAGAAAATTCTATGTGGGAGATGCCATCAAAGTTCAAAATTTTAAAATTATTTCTCTTGCAATAAATAAGTAAAATTATAGAAAATTCACCACTACACGGTAAGGACGACTCCTCAGACACTGATCCATGTGGAAGACCAAAGGAGTAAGTAAATCTCCGTAACAGGCAAGGAAAGAGTATTGAAGACTTGAGGAGGAAGCGTCATTTTGGCAGCAAATTTTGGCTCCACAGTTCATTTTGAAGAGAGCAAAAGTTAGCCTTTAATATGAATGTTCAGCTAGGTACTTGAAATCTAAAATTATATTTGCTATTAGTCCTATATTATTCACTACTCCCGTGCTAAGAATCATTGTATATAGGCTAAGTTACTACTAAATACCTACCACAAGTACCGTATTCATTCTTGTATAGTTCATTTCTTAAAAATGCTGGCTGACTATAATGAATTCCTTTAAGCTTAAGAGAGCATTCAGGGTGCTTCCTTATCTCATCTGGATATGGGCGCCTTTAAATGATCTTGAAAAATGTTGAATACTTTCAATATAGGCTACATTATCTTGATAAGATGTAATATTATACATAAATTGTTGAAAAATTAAGAATGTTGTATATAAATTGGTAGTAGTGTTAATTGAATTAGCTATTAAGTTATGAATTGAAAAATCAGTGTCTTTCTAATGGTATAGCGATTTGTTTTTCATTTATAGCGACTTACATTCATTGTTGAGTAGCCTAATGAGTTACATTCATTGTTCAATAAAGAACTTGTACATGTATATAACTTACTTCAAAAACACCCAGTAACTTCTCTTCATATTTGCGAGAATGGCCATGAAGAAGGAAATAATAATATCTTTGCTTCTCATTATCACTATATAGTTAGTTGACTGAATGAATTGTATACTGATTATGCTTAGTTTGAGGAATGATGAATACAGTTACATACCGTAATAATACATACCCATATCCAATTAAATTTTATTGTTATTTTTAAAAAAAATGATTATTCATAAAACATCATTTTATGCACTTCATAAGACTTGCAGGATATAGCTCAGAATAAACTTAATTCTATAAAATAATCATTAATAGCCAAAATTAAATGTGACAACTTGATTCTGCAGTTTGAATTTATTCATGACATAATAGCTAGCATGGATGATAATAATAATAATCATACTATAAATACCATAGATATAAATAAATGTCATTTATATTTATATAAATGTCATAATATATAAATACTAACAAAATTGAATTTGTGGAGAAAAAAGGTGCAAAGGGAAAAAACTTTGGTCCGAGTTCTGATAAGCAAGAGGACCCAAGTTCGATCCTTGACCAGGGAACAATATTTTCGAACGCAGTACTATCACATAGATACGTCACCCCGTCTATTAAAGGAGACGTAAAGCCGTCGGTCTTGACTGCCTAAAAACCAGTCGCCATCTCCCATTAGCCCCGCACAGGCCTAGGAGCCTATGCGAGCATCAGTCCCAGGAAAAAAGACTATATAACTGATAAAAGAGGAAATGAAAAGAAAATTAAGAAATCAAGTTTTATATTTTATACAATAAGTGTTTCATCAAAAATTTAACATAATGGAAGCGATAATGATATTGAACTGTATGACCTTTAATGGCACGTTGTAATTACGTAAATCCCTCATGTTTCAAAAACAAAATATTTGCTCTTCAATTTAACCACATCTTGTCAATTTCATTTGAATTTCATAGTTACCCGGTATGCGTGCAATCAGATAAATTGTGATTGTCAAATAGTTATGCAATCTGACTATAATATATCTTGGTGTATTACTAGATGAGAAACTTGAGAAAAGATAGAGAGAAGTAGAGAGAAGGAAGAGTAAAATGAGAGAAGGAAGAGAAAGCACAGGATAGAGGGTAAATGAGATAAGAGATAGAGAGAATAGTAAAATGAGAAAAGAGAAAGGAAAAAGTGGATTGAAAAGTGAATGAGGCAGTGAAATGATTGAAAAGAATGAGAGAGAAGGATATAGAGAATAAAACGAGAGAGGAGAGGTTAAAGAGAGAGCAAAATGAAAGAAGGTGAATAGAATAACTTTATCCATGTATATTAATTAAAGATAATAAAATATGACTACTTCGTTACAGCATTGAAACGGCGAAGTTAGGACCAAGTCCTGCCTTGCACTTGACCAACAGGATAAAGAGACCGATATGAGTAATTAATCTAATTTAATGAAAGCGAAAAGGCACTCATTGATAGAGTCTGATGATAATTGTAGTAATTTCTCGCTATTTACTGTAGTCTGTGCAAGGAATACATTCTGGGTAGATGGGGAAATGACTCCAGCTTGGTCAATATTGGCTCAAAAAGTAAAATTTTGGTCTTTAATTGAAGATCAGAATGTTTCCTACAATTTGAGACCAAATCTATGATTTTTAACCGATATTGTCCAAGCGGAGGTTATTTTCCCATCTCGCCAAAATGCCTTCTTTGCTTGGAGAGACTTTACATCTCTATCAGCAATAATACTATAGAATGATGATGTAGCCTAGTATAATAGTCTGTCTAAGCAAAGAAGACCCCCTGGCAAAATGAGAAAATGACTTCTGCTCGGTCAATATTGGTTCAAAAATTATTGATCTAGTCTCAATCGTAGAAAACATTCTGATCTACAATTTGAGACAAAATTAATATTTTTTGAACCAATATTGACCCAGCTGGAGTCACTTTCCCATCTTGCCACACGGTCTTCTTTGCTTGGACAGACATGCGCAAGTGTAGGTTTCTTGGAACTTCAAAAGGCTTTGATCGTTTGATCTAAGACAACAATTCACACAGAGAAGAAGCAAAGAAGACATTCTCGCAAGATGGGAAAATGCCTCCAGCTCGGTCAATATTGCTTCAAAAATCAAAAATCGAATTTCAAATTGTAGAAAACATTCTAATCTACAATTTGAGACCAAATTTATAATTTTTGAATCAATATTGACCAAGCTGGAGTCATTCTCTCAACTTTTAAGAATGTATTTTTTTCTTCCGCGTGCAATTATCAACCAATCACATGCCTTCGTGCCAAGTCTTCCTAAGCCGGGAAATTTAAAATGACTGAAATCGCCCGATCGGTTTTATGGATCTGGGGGGGGGGAAGAGCCTTGGAAAAATTCTACAAAAAACAGGAACATTCCTCTCTATATTAGTGTCCTCCCCATAAAAATTCAAGTCAATCTGACAACAAATAAAAAAGTTATTCATATTTTTCGGATTTTATGTCTTAATGCAATGAAAACTCAAAAAGTTCGGAGTGATCTACCTAGATAATAAACTGAATTTGGACTGCTAATTTATTTTTGATTATTGAACTGATAACTGATTATTTATTGATATTTTCGCATTTCTGAACGCAGAATTGGGTTTATGAAGAGTTCCTTCAAACGTATATCATTACAGATAGGTTTCAGATCTTTACTAGTTAACAATTTTATTTTATAAAAGCGTATATTCTTGACAATGATATACGCTTTCACGATGTATAATTTAAATACTTCCAATCCAAAAATTTTTTAGTGGATTTGTAAATATTTCTTTGTTTTGAAATTAGCCTTATGTGGAGGCTTTAACTCTTGCACTTAACCCACTCATCCACGGCCACCCTCAAGACTGTTGATAATATTAAAATTTCAATACAAAAAGTTATGGTAAATAAAGTCACATATAGAGAGCCAAATTTAAAGGTTTTTTGGCTCATTAGATTTTTAGTTTCATGAATACAATAATTCAGCTTCTGAATAATTACCAATACAGATTTCAAATATTGCTGTAAATCATAAAAATATTAATTAATCAAACTGTCCTTCCATGAATTAAACAATATTAAATCTCGAATTTCTAATAAGGGTAGCCTAATTTAATAGATTAAACAAAGATAATAAGATTCAATAAGTTAAAAGATACCGGTGAATTATTCAGAATATTACATTATAAATAAATACAACATGGTTGTATAATGAAAACCAAGCTATTGTCATTTGCAACCTAATTCAAAGATCGCGCCGCGCCGCCTTGGTTTTATTTGAAATTTGTTAGACGGCCACTTTGACGCCGTCTAGATATAGTCAATTCCTTGTCAACGCATATAGTGGATTCATCACCTGGTACGAATTCAGTACGCCAACTGTACTAATCGAGGCACTGTATTAATTGAGACGCAGGGCTTCGATTAGTCCAGTGCCTCGATTAGTCCAGTTCTGGACTAATTGAGGCACTCTCATCTCATTGAAGAACTGGACTAATCGAGTCACTGTATTAATCGACCCTGTGCCTCGATTAGTCCAGGTGCTCGATTAGTCCAGTTTTTCAGTTTCTTAATGTAGGATAGGGACTGGACTAATCGAGCACTGGACTAATCGAGTAATCCCCCAAGATTTAATAAATTGGTGCAGATGACAAATTCACAATATCAGTTGTTCAAACTTGAATCATCGCGGCCATTTCAGATTACAAGGCTAGGGTCTTCTGACTTGGTTTGTTTACAATTTTCTTTGTAGGTTATGATAATATTTTAGCAACAAAAATTATTCCTGTTCAAATCTCACTATAAAAATAATGATTGATATTCATTATTTAATGTATTCATAATAATAAATCAATTTATATATCAAAATCATCAAATTAGGAGCAAAGTTTTGGTTTTAAAGGAATAGCATTGGACTATTCCGAGATGCTATTTACTTGAGGTAAATTCGTTTCATGTCATTTTTTTAATCAGCTGAAACTGTAGAATTTGCTTTTTATTGGAAACGTTTATGAGACAGAAACACCCATAAATCCACAAATTATGAGTAATGTGGATTGTAAAATGTTTATAAGCCAGGGCCCTGTATCAAAAAACGTTCATTACGACATGGTTCTAAGACTCAATTTTGAAATGGTAGTCATTTTGATTTCAATTGTAAAACTGAAATGGGAATTTTTCAATACCGTGATAAAGTAAATTTTATTACAAAAACAATAAATTGTATAAGATAAATCTATTCATCAATTTTAATAAAACCTATTTACAGATTAATATAGTCATTTGAATTCTAATATTTGTATTTAATGATAAAACAATGAACATAATTCAAGACTATAATTGAATAGAATATGCTGATGATGAATAATTTTTTTATTATATTATTGTTATCTTTATTACTATTTATATTATGCGCATCAATATCAAGCATTCAAAGTAGTATCTTAACTTCATCAATAATGTCCATAATGAACAAAAAGTAGAGCAGAATAAAATGAAGAAAAGCTAAACTCTTGAAGTACCGTAGGCCTATCACAACCATCATGTTCTCAGTATGAAAGAGTAAAATTTCAACAACAAGGTTCCATGTAGCACATAGAACTTTGTTGAATTTTATGTTGAGGCTTCCTAGATCAATATGATTCCAAGTACAAAATGGAACCTTCTTGAATTTTGCAATTGGTCTTTTTGGACATAGAACCAAATTGTTTTGCTTTATAAGAAAAAACTACTTTTAATTTGCAACTGAAACTTTGAAAAACATCTGCTAGAAGTAAAATAGAACCATAATGCATTAAAATCTCAATTTGTGAAAAAATGTCAGTTAGAACCACAGAAACTAGAATACACGGTAGGTATCATAAGCCTGATGCACAGAAGATTGATAGTATTATGCCGTTTCTGGAGCCCCCAAAAATAGTTGATTATGTTACCATAGAAGCGTCAGTATTCAATTTCCTGTGATTTAATTTTTTATAACGTTTTTGTGGCTTCAGAAACGTCATAACTATAGAGACTGTATATAATAATCATAGTGTGGACATTGACGGTGTCACTTTTGATTGGTCAGCTTGGTCAATTCCACCATAGTTTTGCCAACTCTCATAAATCCCGTATTGACAGTGCAAGGATGTGCCGCAAATGTCTTGCGGTGTGTTGATACTTGTGCAACTGGAATGCAGTCGATCAGCTGTGGCCAATCATATCTCTTGCTATTGAATTTAAAGGATAAAATAAGGATTCTTAACTCTTTAATTGATGAAAATCCAGAATTTCTTGATTTTTAAATAAATCAGTGGTTTGACAACATTTTGTCTTTTCATTTAACATGGATAACTACCACAATATCAACTTCACTACTACTCAAAAAGTAGAGCATTCTACAATTTTTTAAACTAGAGAGGAGTAATAGCATAGAGTAACTAGCACAATAGGCCTATTCTTAATTCTTATTGTCTTTGATAGAATAATGAAAAAAAAACACATAGAACCAACCCCTACCAAGTAATGACTTTTACATTATTTCTTATTATGAGTATACGTATATGTTCTTAGACATTATTTTCTATGAGATAAGAAAATAAATTTACCAGGAAAATCTCTAAAGTAAGTTACTCTCACTCTAATAGTCTAATTGATGGCAAACACATTGCTGTATTTAATTTTACTGATTTTCAAAGCTGAGAATGGTGCTCAGAATCTTATTAAGAGACTTTGTTCTTGTCATATACAGGATAAATCACTAAATGATAGTTACGGCTAAAAATAATTCAAATGATAGGCTATTCTTCCATTAACAAATTGACTGTAGGAAAGAGAGGGTGGCTTGTTGGAGGAGTGGTAAAGTGCCGGTCTGATAACCAGGTGGACCCTGGTTCAAATCCCAAGCAGGGAACAATTTTTGACCACAGCACAATCACATAAATACGGCCACCCCATCTTTTGGAGGAGACGATAAGCCGTCGGTCCCAACTACCTCAAAGTAGTTGTCATCTATCATCCATATCATCACCCACGCACAAGCCTATGAGCTCATGTGGGCTTCACCCTCATAACAAACAAACAAACAAACTCTGCAATCATACAATAGTAGAAATTGCTGAAAAGACAAATAAGCAAGAGTTATATTTAATTTAAGATATTCAATAATTTTAGAACTAATATCCATTTCATCAGTCACTGAACTCAATATTAACATTGGAATGGTATTGTACAAATTTGAGTTCAATATAGCATTTAAATTTTTTTTTTCAAATTCAAATAGGCCTATATTGATAAACTCGAATTTTGTAAGTTCCATTCTCCTAGTTAAAATTTCAAACTTCAAAGCTGACGTCTTTGCTATATCTAATCACTAATTACACTGGGTGATGATGATAAGTTTATTTGTTGAATTACATTTATATTTGTAACTTGGCTTCTTCTCCATCTATTGATAACACTTAACTTAAGGTTTTGAAAGAGTTTATTAAGGTACTTTACATTACATTATAATCAAATTACCTTGGTGTTTATAATAAAATTAAAAATCAATCATAATCACAATTGAGATTACAGTCAAAAACTATTCAATCAAATAACCGGTTTCTCACTAAACCATCATCTTAAAATCATCAAATTAATAATAAATGACTACAACAAGTCCAGTAGGATTGTTGTAAATATTAAGTGGCTTTAACATTGGTGTATTAGGTATTAAGTATTTGAATTATATATATTTGATTTTTATTTATTTTTCAATTATTTTAAACAGCCCTGTTTTAAAGTTCTTTATTAAGTATTTGCTATGAGCATCTACCATGCTGCGCTCTGGTGGATTATTGTGTGTACTTTTCTACGCATTTTAGCATACAAAGCATAGCGCTAAATGGGAAAAATGCATTTATAATTTAGAATTGTATTATTTGCTGCTTCATGCATCTCTCAGTAATTAGAACATGATATTTAGGATAGGAATGTTAGTTATTGATAGTATTATAGCTCATTATATTAGAAAAATCCTAGTTTTCAAGTATTTGAGAGCAGACAACCGCAAACAGATGTTTTTTGAGAGTCGACAAAAACTTTGAGATAACAGCTGATAAGTTATCTTACATGTAAATGAAAAATTGGCACAAGCTCACATTTATTTGAAAAATTGAATGATATGAATATTCCTTATTAAAACATAATTAATAGAGTTTTTGCATTGATAGTAACAGCTTATTAGATTAACTAACATAAAAACTATTCATGTACATTACCTCATGTACAGGTTAGAATGGAGCACTCCATGGTCCTACTTGATAAAAAATTCTTTTGCACGTAAACAAAACAATTGGGTTAGCTTCACCTATCAATATTTATTCAATGCAGTGAACCATTCTTTTTATTGATGAAACTTATGTATGGCAACTGCAAAATTGTAGAACTTGAAATTTCCATTGCGTGTTTTATTTTTACAATCCAGAACACAACAAATTCTCCAGGCCAATATTTTAGGTTTAGCCCTATCTCCTCCAATGTTAATTCACTCAATTTTTCACCGAAATGATCCACCAATAGCGCCTTGATTGCCAAAAATATCCTTTCCACCCACTTGCACACAGCAAATATCAAGCCTCATGTTTTGAAATTTGTTCCTCTATAACAACATATATAGGCTATGATATGGTGATTTTAATCTTGAATATTATCATAGAGATAAATTCATAAAAAAGAGGCTTGATACATAATAGGCTACAATACTTCAATTGGAAGCCAGCAAACATCAAGTTATAAAAAATAATCACTTGGATTTTTATTTTTAAATAGCCTATAACTTTATTAACCATGCTATTGGATGCTAAATCATGGTACAAAAAGTCATTGAATTGCTTCCCCAGAATACTTTATACTTCAAGAAATAAATCCAAATGGCTTCTTGTGATGAGCATTCACCATAATAATCAATAATACAGTACCATACATGAAAAGATAGACGTAAATAGGGATGTTGGAAAGTGGTGAGAGTAGAGGGTAGGAGATGGTAGTTGACTACCAGACTCAATTAATATTGCAAAAACTAATGTATAAATGTATAACAAAAAGTCATTTTCAAAACATAATAGCCGAAAACGTTGATATATTGCTTTGATAGGCTTGATACCATAGAATAGACAGCTTTTGTTGTATGTCATAGAATTTTTATTTTGCGACTGTTCCCCCCACCCTAGAGGTAAATTGAAAAATAAAAGGTGGAACTTGTTCAGAATGGATTGTACTTTCACCGTGAATTTTTTACATATCTCATCTGGTTTCAAGTTGTAGCAAGTTGAAGTGAGCAATTCTGACTTTTTCCATAAAAGCCAAAACTTCCGCTTTTTTGACGGTTCATAGCTTGACAGTCATTCATCCAAACTTCGAATGTGACCACTCATTTTGTAGCTAAATTTGTTTTCTTCAATTTGTACTGGAATACATTTTTTGATAAACCGAATAGTTTTCACAAAAAAAAAAGAAAATCTCAAAAAAGTCACAAAATTTAAGGGTTTTTTGGAATTTTGGGGGTGAAGCCGTCGCCTGAGGAGTATGCAAATATTATATTCGAGTTCAGCGTCCTAAAATACATATGAAACCGTCGAGAAAAAAACTTTCGCACCGCTTTCCTAAAACACCCGTCTGGTCATACCATTTGACTGGGCTACTCACTCGATTATGTCCCACTCACTTTCTTGACCCACTTAATAATTAGCGGGTTTTTCGTCGGTAATCTTTGACACGGTCTTGTATGGAGTGGGCGGCTAGCGGGGTAAATAGCGAGTTGCCGACAGGCAGCGCGATCTCACAAAAACAGCGAGTCACCCGTCACAGAAAAATAGCGAGTCACCTCCCTGGCGACAGTTCGGTGTTTTGGCTGAAACAGCGAGTTGTCGAAATAGTGAATTTACCCAACCCATCTTCTCCATGTATCCAAAATATTTGAGGTTAGAATCCACTGCAACTGGTCGCCGCAACACTGCTTCTGGAGGAGTACGGTCGTCTCATCATCGGATGCGGCTGTTGGTCGTGGTCGTTGGTGATACGCATGAACGAAATCGGTCCTATGATTTAACACAGAAGCAGTCCGCCATTTTTTTACGCAACAACCGACGGTCGTTACATTTAGCACCAACCAAATCCTAGCTTTACTTTGAAACTCTTGAGAGGCCAAATTACAATCTTTAATTTAAATTGTTTTTGAACAACTTTCTTGCTTTAACCACCCACTTATCTTCTCAAACAAAAAAGTTTCTAGATCATTGAAAATTTCATGTTTTCTGATGGAGTTGACTTGTCATTGACAAACATATTCATTAATTGAAACATAATTATTGGTCGGATATAGAAAATTTAAAAACCAATAGAAAGCGCAAATTCTCCTTGTCATTTTGATATAAAAATTTTATTTTTACTACAACCCATGATTGTGAGAGAAGTGGTATACAAAAGAAAGTAATATTTTCGCGATTTTTAAATTTTAAAAAAAAAACAAATTTCCTTCAAATCCTTCTAGCCAGGAGCTTTTTTAATAATACTGGAATATCAAGGATGAAATTCTACGTCTAGATATGGGGTTCAATCGCGAATTTGAAGAAGTTACAATTTCACACAATCTGGCAACGCAGCTATTTCCCGGCTGAAGAGCAATTTAGTCATCTTAGATTGCGCAGACTATGACTACCCCTAAGTACTGTTACAGGTTTGCTATCTTAAAATAACTAGGCTGGTAAATACTTTAATTAATACTATTTCTTTATTATTATTCACTAATCTAAAAACTCATATCTCAATAATAATAATAACTGAAACTAACACGGTCAACTATTTATTACAACAGAAATACTCACTATTCACACACACTAAACTAAATCACTTATTATACAGTTTTATCAGAATGCCGATTTACTATTATTGTCCACTATATACCTTACTCTCTTAATTCGCGCTATACACTCCATATTTCAATAATGCACTGTCACTTTAGGTACTACTGTCACAATCTGTCACATTTGCCGGTTAAAACTGAACTGAACTCAAAGAACGATCACTCTCCTATTTATAGCTGAGGATCATAAATCTAGCAAATTCCAGCTGAGGCAAGGCCATGGACAATAGGGCGACAGGCTTCCACAGTTTACTAGAATGATGTCAATTATTCCATTCAATAGTATACAAAAGCATGAGACAATAGACTTCCGTCCAGCTGTCAATCACTCTCCCCCCATTCTTTGTCCATATTGCATTGACCATCATCTGTAGATCACAACACTACCCCCACCTTAAGAAATTCTTCTGTCCTCAGAATGAAGGTCCGGTGGGTGGCCAGAGGTTCCAGTGGTGTGTCTAAGCTCTTTGTTAACTCTCCAAGGGTTGATGACACAGACTGCAATCTGAATGCCAGTGGATCCAAACACCTCTTCCAAGATGGGTCTTACTGTGGTCCATCTCAGGCCATCATAGCCGCAACCAAGTCTTGGTATCCCAAGTTTCCTTATTCCCAACTCCTGCAGTCTATCCTTCATCTGCACCAAACATTTCCGGAGTGTTTCATAAGATGATCTCCTTTCAGGCTGCTCCTTAGTCACCAGGTAGAAGAGATGTTGTCCCACTTGTTGCTGCTCAAGAACTTTCCCTTTGGCTGGACCCTGCTGTTCCAAGTCTCTGAGATGACCAAACTTCCTCCTGAATACAGTTGTTAGTCCATGGAAATCTGCCAGCTTACTGGTGACACAATGTCACCAGTACATATTCCTTGTGCATATTCCTTGGGGAGGGTAAACAGGTCTCTGTTGCTCAGTGAGATCAATTCACTTCCAGACATCCTCTGTGAGTCCTCAGTTGTAGGGCTGCATTGAACCTGGGCTACCTGTTCCTCTCCTGTGTTATTGCTGCCATGGAATGGGGCTAGTCTGTTGAAGTGAATCACTTTTGGCTTTACCCTGGGTAGCTTCCTGATCCGGTATATCACATCATTTATCCTGGTCACTACCTCATATGGTCCTTCCCATTGGTTCTGGAGTTTTGGGAGTACCCTTGAATCCTCCTTGGGTTGTATAGCCAGACCAGATCTCCTGCTTGGTAACCACCATGATCTGCCTTAATGTCATACCTCTCCTTCATTCTCTTGCTAGACTGTTCCAAGTTGATCCTGACTTTTCCATGAATATCATCTATTCATTTCCTAAGCTGTGAGATGTAGTCTTCTCTTTAATTGCTCATCTGGCTTGATCCCAAACTGGAGGTCTCTAGGTAGTCAAAGGTCTTGTCCAAACACTATGCAGGCAGGTGCCTCCTTTGTGGTTACATTGATGGAACTCTGGTAGGCCATTAGAAAGAAGTGGAGATGTTGATCCCAATCACGCTGGTTCTCTGCAGTAACTTTTGTCAAGTACTTGTTCAGGGTCCTGTTCATTTGTTCTACCATGCCATCAGACTGTGGGTGTAGTGGTGTAGTCCTGGTTTTCTGGATGCCCATAAGCTCACATACTCTGGTGAACACCTCTGACTCAAAATTCCTCCCTTGGCCTGAGTGCAGTTCCAGTGGGACTCCAAAACGACTGAAGAACTGTTTTATAAGAACCTCAGCCACAGTGATTGCTTCCTGGTTAGGAATGGCATATGCCTCTATCCACTTACTGAAATAATCCATGGCAACTAGGATGTATTTATTCCCATCATTGGTAGTAGGGAAAGGCCCTGTAATATCAATGGCAACTCTTTCAAATGGTGCTCATACATTGTAGGTCTTCAGTGTTGCTCTCTTCTTCCTCAGAGGACCATTTGCTGCTGCACAGACTGTACACTTCCTACATCAATCCCTGACATCTTCCTTCAGCATTGGCCAGTAAAATCTCTCCCAAACTTTTTCCAAAGTCTTATGAAGACCCAAGTGTCCCTCAGAGATCCCATTATGCAGACTTTCCAGCACTTCTTGTACCCGGATATGTGGAACAATCACTTGTTGCCTCTTCTGATCTCCTGTAACATCTTCAATAACTCTCTTAAGTACACCATCATCTTCAATAATTGAGTTCCACTGTGCCCAGTAGCTCTTGACACATGGTGAAAGAGGTGCATCTTCCTGCCAAGCTGGTTTCCCTTGTCCAGAATGCTTCCATGCCCATAGGTGTTTCAAGTCAGGATCTTCCTTCTGGTCCTCCTAGAGCTTTGCACTTTCCCAGAGATCAGCAACAACAGTTGTCCTCCTCAAAATTCCTTCCCTGATCTCATGTTGTGAGCAGTGCTTACAATCTTCTCCACAAGGTCTCCTAGAAAGGGCATCTGCATTTCCATGGATGTTTCCTGCTCAATGTATTGACTCAAAGTCATACTCCTGCAGTCTCTCAATCCAGTATACAACTTGTCCCTCCTCAGTCTTGAAACAAACAAGCCATCAGTTGTGATCAGTCAGTGGATGGAGAAGCATCGTTTGCCCGAGCGCTTATCTTCTTATTGGTAAACCTGTCTATGGCTGCCTGGCGTGCTTAAATTCGTTTTTCATACAGAAATAACCTACAAGTTATTTATAATTTAGTACTATTTAATAATTCTAGTGTTTGTATACTGTGCTATACTGTGCTACAAGTCTCCTTTTGGTTTGGTCATGGCTGATAAAATCTGTAACAAGTGTAATACAGACTTGGGTACCTCTAAAGACAATTATTTCAAGTGCTCAAAGTGTGGTACATCATTCCATACGTCGTGTATCAAACACTTACAAAGTGATCCTAATAAGAAAAACTCTCTGCATAGCAACTGGAAGTGCGACAATTGTTTTGAAGGAGCTAATAGTGCCAAAAAAGAAGAAAAACCTAGCTCAGAGATATCAAATATTTTCGACGCCATTTCTGCCCTAAGAGATGACCTCATCAAACGTATGGACCAAACAGATAGTAAGTTGAACAAATTACAAATCGATATGAACAATATAGCCAAAGACAATATCTATATTAAGTCCGAAACTGAAAAAATAAAATCCAAATCACAATGTGATAGTAACACGATCGCTACTCTCACAAATGAGAATAAAATACTGAAAAGTGAAGTTGATAAAATAAACACTGAATTACAGGAACTTCAACAACACACTCGTAAAAACAATTTAATGATATCAGGTGTTCCGTTAACCGCCAGTGAGAATATGTACAGTATTCTTAACAAGATTTCCAGTCTACTAGACATTTGCTATGACATGTACGACGTTTCCGCAGTCCATCGACTACCGCGAAAACGTGGCGATAACCGTCCACCCCTCATCATCGTCGCATTCGTTTCGCGGGCTATTAAAAATGAATGGATCATAGCACTTAAACTGAGGAAGACGCTTTCTGCTAAAGAGGTCAACACATCTTGGCCGGACTCGCAGGTGTATCTTAACGAGCAGCTGACGCCGCATACCCGACTGATCTTCAATGCGGCCAGAGCGCTGGTCAAATCCAACAAATTGACAGCGGCCTGGATCAGAGACTGCCGGGTGATGATCAAGAGGAACGTGTCGGGAAAACCACTACGAATCAATCACCTTGATCAGCTTGAAGAGTTCGAGACCAATTCCATGGGGGGCGACACGTCTACAACACATCAACCTCAACTGTCATTGGACACCTATAATCGTGAGCATGTTCATGGACCAGACCAGGATGCATCAAACTAAGTAATGTACTGATCTTCTTACTTTCTATATTCCAATCACAGGTGTAGTGCGGAACTTTATGTATGGAAGTAGGCCTATATTATTATTATTCACTTGGATTAAAGGAAAAATAAATAAAAATCAAAATAATATTTTTTTTTTCAATTCTTGAAAGGGAAATTTTAGTATTTGTTGTAACTTCAATTAATTAAAATGAGTCAGGCTAATTATTCTAATTCAATTTTCGACTAGGCCAATCTAGTACGGTTTTATAAACTAATACTATAATTTAAACTTCTCCGAATAGGCTCCAACATAATTCTCTACCATCTCAAATTATTTTTTTTGCTATCACTAGTTGGAATCATTATTAGAAGAATACACAATGAAGCTTTCTACTCATAATTCAGTTATGTTAAACAAAACCATGGGGATGATTAGATTTTAAACAATAAGGAACAGAATGATTATTTATCTCAATTATGATTCATAGGTTACATGATTATGATAATGATAGTACCTATTTTTATCACCAATATAGGCTGAGATATAAAATAGAAAAAATAGTTTTAAACCAAATAGACCTAAGCTCAATAGTTTTTGTTATTCTAAAATATGAAAATCAAACCTTAAACTCTTTAGACAATTGTAACTGATAAATCCATAACTCATCTCACTTTATAATACAGTGTATTATTCCTTCGTATTGCTATAAGTTACAGTATAACGTGTATTATCCTTTAATATTTTTGCTGTATTATGTACTCCAAAATCAATTTCGTGTTTTTTATTGAGTAAGATTTACACGATAATTCATTTTAGCCAGGTCCATTATAAGTTTATTAAGGATTAACAATGTTTATTTTCATTATTATTATTATTTAAAATCACAAATTTTCCCTCATACAAAATGAAATCTAAACATATGTAACTTAGTTGTATTTATAAGCACCCTATAAGGTGTACAGGCTATATTATATTGTATGAAGAGCACGTATCCTTTGATTCAAGGGATCGAATTATTGTTGTTTTTCTCCATATGTTTTTATGATATCTCAAGTCGTACACATTGTGTATTCGTAGAAATGGATATGAGTGTTGACGACTTATAATAATTACTTAATTAACGCTGTTCACATTTTACTGTGTTTTCAACACAGCAAAAATCAAATAATATTAATGACATAAACAAATCTTTAAATTAGAGATTGAGCGATAATTCCTTATAATGATCAATAATGTTACCGACTTGTGTAAGGTACCGTTGATTACAGCTCTTTACGTTGAAGGAGTCTTAATCGGACACGATAAGATAACGATGGTCAATAGAATATTCGCACTTAACTACTTATAAAAAGCTATTTATTCAAGTACATCATCGATGTAATACTCATGTCTTTTATTTTCTCTACGCCCTGTTAGCGATTATTGCCGTAACTGGAATTAATAAGAATTAAGAAAATGAAACAAATTGAGAATTCCATTCTTTGCTGTTTAAGTTGTGATAATTTATACGTGTTTAATTTTATAATTTATATATGTATTTTTTCTCTTCATCTTTTTTCATCATGGAACCTTCGAGAATAAAATTGGATTCAAAACCATTGTTTTTGTACTATATTAGCCTGATGAACAAGAAGATACAGTAGGCTAATCAACTTCTTTTTCAAAATATATCTTATGTTTGTTGACGTAATTAGCCTACACATCTACCATATGGAGTGTTTAATCTCTTATCTAGTTCCAATATTAAATATCAGCTCAAATTACGTTCAAGAGTATCTGACTATATTCAAGTTTGAAGGATCTTTGTTAAATTATAAATCAACTCTATTTGTCGTCCCTTAACAAGTAAAGTATATATAGAACCTTTTTTATGATACAGTAGTAATTTATTATTTCATACGTCATTTGAATCAACAGATTCCAATCTTAATGAGTGGGAGTACGGGATGTTGTCGGGCCGCTGATTTGTTGGGGGTCGGGGTGCCGGGTTCGGTTGTTGCGCCGTTGTCGGTCTCTGGCGGGCTGGAGGTAAACTCCAGTTTGCCGGAGATTGATGGTGGTGTGGCGGCCGGGGCCGGTGTCTCGGTTTTCTGATGGGTCGGAGGTTCGGCGGCGTCTTGTCTTTTCATTTATTATGGATAACTACCAGTACCACAATGTCAATTTCACAAGTAAGATATTCAAAGATTCCAATCTTTTTATTGTCTATTCATTACCTCTAGAGTCTACTCCTATTTACATTATAAACTAGGAATATAAAAAATAGAGAGTACCTACATTCTGTTGTTTTTTCTTTTTGTATATTGTTCATTTTTTGTGGTTTTTCTACACCAAATGATACTAAAATAACCTACTGAAATAGAATTAAAAGATGCACTCTAGAATACATAGCACTCCTGGAAGATTCTGTAATTACAGTGACATAAAAATCAACGTTCCCTCGGTATTTTAAATTGAATGTTGATCAAAAAATATATCGATTGAACACATACCGTATCAAATTGTTCCATGAAAATATGGTATATCTTGTACTAATTTTTATTTTTATTATTATTCTTATTTGTGACACGCCAGGTAGCTGTCAATATTAAAGTTTTGAGATGAATCACACAGCACTAGGCGACATGATGTAACACTTGTAGAATGTAAAAAATGTTATGATATTCATGATTATAAAAATATTTATCTGAACCTCAATCCTAATATAAATAATTCATTTAATCTCATCCAGCAGAACATTAGGAGTTACAATAGGAATATTGACGAGTTTTTAGTAACCCTCGAGGGATTAGATGTTAAATTTGATTTTATTCTCTTAACTGAAGCATGGCTTGGCAGTAGAGAAAGCGACCTCCTGAGCATTGACGGTTTCAATATTTTCAGAACTTACCACAATCTGAATAGCAGTGATGGTTTAGTTGTCTATGCTAAGAGTTCATTGTCAGTAAAGAGTAAGCAATTGTCCATTGGTGAGGTGGCCACCGCCTTGATCCTTAGACTTCAGCTGGAGGGGGACTCCGTGCGAGATACTCTTGATATATAGAAGTCCAAATTCTAATCTGAACCTGTTTATCCAGGGTTTAAGTGATTATTATAACAACGCCGACCAAACAGCAGCCAAGCTTAGAATCCTAGCAGGAGATATTAATTGTGATACACTGAATATTCCTCCAAACTCACCACAGGAGCGCTACTCAGATATCCTCTACAAAGCCGCTTCATATCATGTATTGATAAAGCTACAAGACCAATAAGTAATGCATGCTTGGACCGCTATTTCCTGTAATCCTCCACGAATTATGATGCTAAATCTATAATTTTAAAAAATTCTATTACTGACCATCTAACTGTTTGTTTACATATATTTCATTCTGGTTCTAGATACACAATTCCTAATAACATAAAACCTACCTATAAGAAAAACTGGATAAACATTAATAACTCATTATCATCACAAACCTGGAATCATGTCACCGAATCACAGGATATCAATACATCTGTAAACAATTTCATTTGTACTATAAATCATATAATTGAGCACAATACATCTCAAAATGCAACTAATGCCAGAACAACTAAAATCAAACCCTGGATAACTTCAGGTTTAGTAAAATTCAATACAATATAGAGACAAACTTAAAAAAACAGCTTAGTAGACAACCTTTTAATGACAACCTTAGAATTAGATTTATCTGCAATATTGCAATATTTACAATACAAATTGCAATATTTACTGAAACATGTTAAAAATAACTATTACAAACAAAAAGTTTCTGAGGCACAAAGGTAATCCCAGGAAATTCTGGTCTGTAGTTAACGAAGTAGCAGGACGATCTTCAACCAGGGGGGCCTTCCCTGTTGAGAGCTTTGTTGATGGTGATGCTGGTTCCCTCACTTACAATAGAGAAATTGAGAAGATTGCCCAAGACTTTAACAACTACTTTGCCTCTGTGGGGCGGCAACTGGCTGAGGCCATAAATCCAGTAGATGATGCCAATATGGGAGCTGACCTTGTAACACAATCTGAATTTGTTACTTGAGCCTGTTACACAACTGGACCTCATTAATATAATAATGAGCATAAGAGGGGCGTCTGCTCCAGGTTATGACTCTATCCCAGCACGTTTGATGAAAGACAACATAAATTCAATCATAGTTCCTTTGTTACATATATCAACCTAAGTATATGCAGTGGTGAGTTTCCAGCTGCATTGAGGGTGGCCAGGGTTATTCCCATTCATAAATCCGACTCCAAATCCACCATGGCTAACTATAGACCAATCTCTCTCCTTACAGTTACAGCAAAAATCCTAGATAAATGTGTTAAAGTTCAACTATCAAATTACCTAGAACGTAACCATATTATAAACAATATACAATATGGTTTCAGATCCAATAAGAATACATCGGATGCCCTGTTTGACATCACAAAATTTGTAGCCAGCAAACAGGATTTAAGAAATGGGTACTACTATCATTCCTTGATCTTGCCAAAGCGTTTGATTCAGTTGACAGAAACAAATTACTTGAGAAGTTGAGTGCAATTGGAGTGCAGAACAGGTTTTTGGATTGGTTTAGAAGCTACTTCACTAATAGACAACAGAAAGTTTCCATTAATGGTGTTGATAGCCCCTCAATCAATGTGGATTATGGAGTGGTGCAGGGTAGTAATCTTGGCCCCCTTCTCTTCATAATTTACATTAATGATATCTCAAACTTAGAATTGGAAGGAAAACTCTATCTATTTGCTGATGATATGGCCCTTGTCTCTTATGGGAGTTCTTGGGATGAAGTGTACTATAAGGCCTCTACTGACCTATTAAAAATAAAAAAGTGGCTGGAGAAGAATATTCTTACTAGTAAGAAAACAAAATGTTTGCCTATTTTTACCAGAAGGGGGCTGATCCAGGAGAGAGCTGCGCCTGCATGTCTGTGGTGAGCCACAGTCAGTAACCTGTAATTGCTGTGTTGTTGAGCGTGTAGAACAGTTTAAATACTTGGGGGTTATTTTGAATAATAAATTCAATTGGGTAACTCAAATCCAGCATCTCAAAAACTAGAATAAGAAGGTTACTCTATGCAATCGGTCAGATTAGCCAGGTGCTGACTGTGGCTCAGTGCAGAACTGTTTACTATGCGTATGTTCAATCTCTGCTGGAATATGGGATCCTAGCATGGGGTGGTTCATCTTCAGCGGTCTTGAAGCCTCTTGCCGTCTCCACAGAAGGCTATCATGGAAAAAATCCTTAAGAAAAATGCAAGATATCCCACAAACCTTCTGTTCCAAGATTTCCCTGTTCTTAATATAAGGCAACTCTATATAAAAAAGTTTAGCAATTTATATATTCAAAAACAGGAATATATTTACAAACCTTGAACACCACTATCCGACTAGAAACAGGTTACAGGTCAGTATTCAAAATTCCCAGACCCAATCATCATCTATATTCCTCTAATTCATTTACCTGGCCCATTCCCTTTACCGTAACCTTCCTTGGATATATTATTGCTCACCAAGGGGATCAGTATTGCTGTCTTTAAGCAACAGGTGGGGTTGTGGCTGCGGGCATTGGACATGAGGCCAGTGAAGATTTAATAAGGTTGCCTTATATATAGGGTTAATAATTACTGCTTATGGGTTGGGTAAATTCACTATTTTGACAACTCGCTGTTTCAGCCAAAACACCGAACTGTCGCCAGGAGGTGACTCGCTATTTTCTGTGATGGGTGACTCGCTGTTTTTGTGTGATCGCGCTGCCTGTCGGCAACTCGCTGTTTTCCCCGCTAGCCACCCACTCCACAAGACCGTATCAAAGATTACCGACGAAAAACCCGCTAATTATTAAGTGGGTCAAGAAAGTGAGTGGGACATAATCGAGTGAGTAGACCAGTCAAATGGTACGTTCCCAGGGGGTGTTTAGGAAAGCGGTGCGAAAGTTTTTCTCTACGGTTTCATATGTATTTTAGGACGCTGAACTCGAATATAATATTTGCATACTCCCTCAGGCGGCTTCACCCCAAAAATTTCCAAAAAAACCCTTAAATTTTGTGATTTTTTTGAGTTTTTCTTTTTTATGGAAACTAATAGGTTTATCAAAAATGTGTTCCAGTACAAATTGAAAAAACAAATTTAGCTAAATGAGTGGTCACATTCAAGTTTGGATCAATGACTGCCAAGCTATGAACCGTCAAAAAGCGGTAGTTTTGTGCTTTTATGGAAAAAGTCAGAATTGCTCACTTCAACTTGCTACAACTTGAAACCAGATGAGATATGTAGAAAATTCACATATGAGGTGAAAGTACAATCCATTCTGAACAAGTTCCACCTTTTATTTTCCAATTTACCTCTGGGGTGAAGACAATTCATAAAATAAAAATTCTATGACATTCAACAAAACTGTCTATTCTATGGTATCACCTTTTCAAGCCTATCTGAAGCAATATATTGACGTTTTCGGCTATTATGTTTTGGAAATGACTTTTGTTATACATTTATACATTAGTTTTTGCAATATTAATTGAGTCTGGTAGTCAACTACCATCACCTACCCCTCTACTCTCACCACGTTCCAACAACCCTATTTACGTCTATCTATTCATGTACGGTACTGTACATAGGCGTAATTTGGGGGGGGGGGGGGAGACGAGCGCCCCCAAACATTCCTTTGCCCCCAATAGTCCAGTCAAACTAAGCAACAAAATTAAAAGTTGGAGAACCCAGCTGGAAATTTGCAGATATGATCAAGAAAAGTCGCTGAATAACATACTAAAATTCCCCAAGACAAGAGCCCCGGTATAAATGCATAAATTATACGTCAAATTTGATAAAAAATTCCAATTTTCAGATAGTAATGGTAGCCTACGTGTGTAATAATACCTCCTCGTTGAAAAAAGAACATTTTCACATTAGAGTGACTCCCAAACGGGAACCTGTGGGCGAAAATTATAATGAAATGTAGAGGAAATCTTCCTCTTTCAGATGGTTAGTAATTGAATTTAGTCTCATAACATTCCTCATGACAACTAGGGTTTCAGGAACATAATTCCAGGAATATAAGCCAATAACTTATCCCAATATTTTTGATGTTGCTTTCCATGACAAAATGCCTTATTAACACTTATATAGTAGAAAACGACTTGTATTTCAAAGTACTTTGAAATACAAGTCGTTTTCTACTATATAAGTGCCAATATTTTAGTACGTTTTGTGATATAATATACAATTTTGAGTTTTTGGGGGTGTGAGGGTTCTTTTAAATAGCTGTAGTTCAAAACATATTGAACATAAAAGTGTGAAATTGGTCTCAAATGAAAGAAAAATGGATTTTGTCAGAGATTTAGAATACGATAATGTCTATGAAAAACCCGGCATCATTCTTCAAATGTAATTGGCCATTCAGTTTTGTTTAATTCAAACCTGATTTCTGAGTTCGTGGGACATTTTAGATTTAGGCTGTTTATTGACTGAACCCTTTTTATTTTAAAATTGAATCATCTACAAATTTTCCCCTGAAAAGTAAGTTGAAGCATCAGGTAACCATATAAACCCTCTTTGAACTTGAAAAATACTGATTATTTTCATATTTTAGCAAATATATCAATAACAACTGCAGATACGAACTTCTAACCAGTTCCAGTCAACCAGGACCAGTGACCAGTTCTCAGTCCTATAAAAAAAGTGTTTTGTATGTACGTAATCGCTCGACACAAAGCTATCAAATTGTAGACAATTATTCACACTCAACAAAATTAGTCTAGTTTTTAATATAAATTCTGACTGAAATGGACCCCTGTATTTGGGGTCACATTTGGAGATAATGAAAAAGGAAGGCTTTAATCTATGGAAATTTCTCTCACCTTGGAAAAAAATCGGGAAAAATCTGTTTGGGGTTTTAGAAAAACTTGAAAATCATTTTTTCAACTTAAACCGCCTAAAAATACTGCTCAATGATCGACTATGGCATGTACAATACCTTAAATATTGTAGTCGGCCAATCTAAGTAGACTATTTCCTCTTCACCCAAAGAAATAGCTATACGTTGTCAGATTGTGAGAAATTGAAACTTCTTCAAATCCTCGATTAGACCCCATATCTGTATGTAAAATTTCATCCTCGACATGCCAAGTAGCATTAAAACGGTTCCTGGGTGAAAGGATTCAAAGGAAATTTGATTTTTTTGATAAAATTGAAAAAGCGCGAAAATATTATTTTCTGTCGTACCTATATCACTTCTCTCACAATCATTGGTTGTAGTAAAAATTATGTTTTTATGTCAAAATGACAAGGAGAATTCGTGCTTTCTAATGGTTTTTGAATTTTTATATCCGACCAACAATTCAGTTTCTATTTACGAATATGTTTGTCAATGTCGAGTCTACTCGAACAGAAAACTTGAAATTTTCGACGATCTAGAAACTTTTTTTTTTAAGAAGATAAGTGGGTGGTGGAAGCGAGAAAGTTGTTCAAAAACAATTGAAATTTTTTCCAAGTGTCAAAAATCGTAATCGGAAGATCTTAATTTGCCCTCAGAAAGAGTTTCAAAGTAAGAAGAGCGGTATATGCAAGTTACATCGTGAGAATCTATACCAATCAGCAGTTTCCAGGCAGCTTCTTAGAATTCTCCAGAGCCGTTCGAGCAAGCTTTCTCACGGATCTATAGTCAGTCCTGCTTACACCATTGAGAAGCAAAAGGTACTCATTACCAAAAATTCACTTGTCTTAATTTTATATTTCTAAATTTGTGTTTGTGAAAATAAAGATTTCTTTTTAAAAAGAAATATTTTGGAACACATAATTTAACTTGCATGAATCATTGTATGTTAAAGATTAACGCTGGGCTTTTCCAAGCACACTCAAAGTTGAGGACCCTCAAATTTTGATGAACAGCTGACATTTTCTATGATAAGTATAGGAAATGTAGTAAATTCGAGGGCACCTCAAATTTTGGGAATGTCTTGGAAAACCGGGCATAGAGTTGAAGCTGATTTGACTTAGATTTTCAAGCTGCAAACAGCTGGTTTATCATAAAAAATAGTGAGTTTTACAACACCGCATGATTTTTCCAAAGCTACGCTGTCACTTTTAACATTCAGTAGAATGTGTTTGCATTAGAAAAGTTCCAATTTCACACAATCTGACAACGAAGCTATTTCTCAGGTGGGAGGGAAATAGTCAACTTACGTTGCACCAACTATAATGTGAAATTATTTACTCTTCCCAACAATACCTTTAAAATTTAATTTTGACAAATAAACTACTACTTGGAAAATATCTAAAAATCTATGGTTTCCGGATCTGGCTGTTACACCTTTTGTGACACTCTGTATATCATCAATATTTTATGCTCAAAAAATAGGGATTTTGGCATTTGATTAGCTATAGAAAAGGCGTTCTAAAACACAGTTTTGAAGTATACTTTCACAAAATCACGCCCATTTAGCTGAGGAGGTACACCCCAGGCCCATTAGAGCCCCAGTATTTGATTCAGTTTGGTATTGAAGTAGATTATGTCTTACATACATAACAGAATTATCAGTGATCAGTAAACCACTACCCAGAAGCAAATCTTGCACCCCGCTTGCCCCCAATGAAAATTTTGAATTTACGCCCTGGTACTGTATTATATCGATTATTATGGCAAATGCTCATCACAAGAAGCCATTTGGATTTTTTTTTTAAGTATAAAGTATTCTGGTGAAGCGATTCAATGACTTTTTGTACCATGATTTAGCATCCAATAGCATGGTTAATAAAGTTATGAGCTATTTAAAAATAAAAATCCAAGTGGTTTGTTTTTATAACTTGATGTTAGCTGTTTTCCATTGAGGTATTGTAGCCTATTATGTATCAAGCCTTATTTTATGAATTTATCTCTATGATGACAGAATATTCAAGATTAAAATCACCATATCATAGCCTATATATGTTGTTATAGAGGAACAAATTTCAAAACATGAAGCTTGATTATACTTAATACCTAATACACCAATGTTAAAGCCACGCTAATATTTACAACAATCCCACTGGACTTGTTGTAGTAATTTATTATTAATTTGATAAGTTTAATATGATGGTTTAGTGAGAAAACGGTTATTTGATTGAATTGTTTTTGACTGTAATCTCAATTGTGATTATGATTGATTTTTAATTTTATTATAAACACCAAGGTAATTTGATTATAATGTAATGTAGAAGTACCTTAATAAACTCTATCAAAACCTTAAGTTAAGATATTATCAATGGATGGAGAAGAAGCCAAGTTACAAATATGTGTAATTCAACCAATAATAAACTTATCATCACCCAGTGTAATTATTGATTAGATATAGCAAAGACGTCAGCTTTGGAAGTTTGAAATTTTAACTAGGAAGAATGGAGTTAACTTAAAAAATTTGAGTTTTATCAATATAGGCCTATTTGAATTTGAAAAAATAAATATTTTAAAGGCTATATTGAACTCAAATTTATTACAATACCGTTCTAATGTTAATATTGAGTTTAGTGACTGATAAAATGGATATCAGTTCTAAAATTATTAGATCTATCTTAAATTAAATCTAACTTTTGCTTTTTGTCTTTTCAGCGATTTCTACTATTGTATGATTGCAGAGTCAGTCAATAAAGCCTGTCCACACCAAATATAGTGAAATGGGTTGGTTGAGGTCGCTCTCCACTGAATAAGCATATTATGAACATATTATGTTCTCGCTGATTATCCTGACAAAGCTCAGTATTATTAATTTTCCCTAATCATTCATCAACCGCCAAAATTTCGGTAGATGCCAACTGAATCAAGGTGAAAAGTTCCAATTTCTCACAAACTGATAACATTCTAATTCATTAAATTGGGTAGCTTTGTCAAATTCAACTCATTACTTTACAAAATATGAGAAACACAGAATCACTATATTTCAATAGTAGTAATCTGTACAAATAAAACAAATAGAAAATAAGATACAGCAACTCACAATAACACTTTGATAAATGAATCATAGAATAGAAAAGAATTTTATAGGTACATTATACCTACCCTGTTTCGTTTCCAACACAGTGGTCTGAGCCACTAAAATTAAACAGTGATACATCTGCTACCACCTCACTGTATAGTTTGTAAAATTTAATGGATTTGAAAAAAAATGAAATATTCTAATTTTCTTGAGTGGTATAAAATTTCACTATAGATAGGCCTATTAGCAGAGCAGTGTTTTAAAATTGAATTATTCTCTATTTTTGTTAAGAATAATGAATGAACAATTGAGTTTTGATAAATAAAATGTAAAAATCAAATATCCTTTTTTAAAACTTTGAAAGTACTCATTTTTCACAGACATGTTTTGAGCTTAAGTCTAGAATAATAATGTGAGAGTATTATTCTTGTCACATTGAAAATGGGCTTAAGCTTGAAACATGTCTTTGAGAAATAATACTTAAAAAAGGTTATATGATTTCTTCATTTTATTTATCAATTATTTTAAATAGCCCTAAGTTTAGAAGTTCAATTCTCAATTGAGGTTTTTGCTTTACTTCACTATTTGATGAATACTTAGTAAGTAGTACTCAAGTTTTACACGGTACCATATATTTTTTTCTCAAATATTTGATAAAGGACCTCCTTCATTATTAATAAATGTACAGTATTTCTCGAAAATTTTCAGAATTCTTATCAA
Source organism: Sogatella furcifera (assembly GCA_017141385.1). Taxonomy (NCBI): domain Eukaryota; kingdom Metazoa; phylum Arthropoda; class Insecta; order Hemiptera; family Delphacidae; genus Sogatella; species Sogatella furcifera. The sequence goes on from CM029550.1 coordinate 29,432,524, forward strand.
AAGAGAAGTTTTTCAATTATGCGTAGGTAGAATAGATTTTCAAAAGAAAATTTATTCAACTTCATAGTTGATCCCTTTGCTGAATGATTCTCGACCTCATCCCTTATTCCATAAATACTGCCAAAAAGTGGAAAAAGGTACCATATTTTGAAGTACAATGCTGTAAGCGAAGGCTACTTTTGTCAGAAAGGCCTTATATTCATTTTTCACATTTTCTTCTAGTTACTCTCTCTGGCAACAAACTTACAGTATCAGTATGAATTTATTCATTTTCTACATTGATTTCAATAATTATTATTATACTGATCTTCCCAATTCTAAACGTTTCCTAAATTAATTGAAATTTCAAGTAGTTAGTAATGTGAATGTTTACATATAGTATTTATGAAAATTTATTGGAAAACTTTCAATTACACGGTATCTTGGCTCATAAAGGCCAGTTGCCATAGAGACTTCTGGATTTTACTAACTGATTGCTGCCATCCAACACTACAATTTGAGCAGCAATTTTATTGGTGTTATTATTATCCATTCTTTTTCCCACTTTAAAATTTGAAACTCAATAAAAAACACTTATAAATGGAAATAAACTTACTTACATAGTAGTTTATTTAAGTAAGTAAGTTTATTTCCATTTATAAGTGATTTTTATTTGAGTTTAAAAGTTTATTGGATTCGGTATTAATTAGTTGTTAAATTGAATAAATTAAATTTAAAGTGAGTCTAGTTTGCTTGTACCGTGCAAATTTGTATATATATGTATGTATCTGTATATATGTATCTATGTATCTGTGCGCTACATGTACCGTATATATCAGTAAATCACGTGTTTGGCGAATTCCATCATAACTTTAATTTTTTAAAGAAAGTGTTCATCCAGCTGTACCTTACATATTGAGGATATTTTTTTATTGTTGATGAGTTTTTGAATTGGTGAAAATTTTCAATTTTTCAAGTGTTTTATATCATTAGTGTGGGTATTGATTTATTCAATTCAACCTTTATAAATGAACCTTCTCAATTAAAAATTTCAAATAATTTTTGGGATCAATTAATTTATCTTAGACTTCTGCTCTAATTGGTTTGGCGACCAGTTGACCACCAAAGATTCTGTGTGGTTCCAGGACTTGCATCTAGCAGATTTTGTTGAAATTTCTCAAATTCATAACTTTATATGAAAAGTAAATAGATAAAGTGATAATTTTGAAAATGATAAAAACTTTTTAAAATGCACTAAAAAGAAGGAATTTATCTCTTTTGATCACACTATTGGTTAATGGGGAAATTCTTTATTCTCTCATACCTGTGAATATATACGTAATATTATTATTACCTCTAAATAAAGTACCGTATTCAAGTACAACTCAAACAATAAAAAAAAGGTGTGGCTAAAACTAAGTAAACCTTCATTATCTATAAAGCTACAAATATTTTCTGAAGAAATACTTTAAAACTATAGTTTCAAGCCAAACTTTTTATAGTTTAAGTTGTACTTGAATTACTTTATTCAGAGGTTTTATAAATGTTTTTATTATCTATGAATAATTTATTCATTTATGAATACCTACTTTATTCATATAGTTTATGAATTGAGTTCTTGTTATAAATGATGCATAAATTTTAAAAAAAATATGGGTTACTCCTATTAAGGGTTATTATGGTCTCAACATGTATTTGTTAACTTCTACAGTTAATAACTTCATGTATTTGTTAACTTCAGTGTAACTTCACCAAGAATAGTTTATGAAATGAATTCTTGTTATAGCACTATGTATGGGCTAATAGGTACCTACCACGGATACTATACCACTGCATTCCAGTATCCATGATAGGTAGCCCACTGTATAAGTAATTCATAGTTTTATAGGCCTAGTTAATGGTAGTCAACATAAATGTAGGCCTAATTAATTATGAGGCGCATATTTTTATAAATAAATTGAGTTGTGTAAAATATAACATTTTGTCAATCCTTGGCCTGAAATGTTTTGTCTTCTCCCCAAATTTAAAATTTGCTATCCTTTTCCAATCGGGTTAAAAAGTGGGAAAAAATACAATAACTGACTTGAAAATGATGCTCATTTATTATGTGAGTTGCAAGTAAGTTATCAGGGAACAATTTGCAACAAATTCTGGAACAGATTGCTACCACACAGACACTGCTCCCAGGCGCAAAGTGCTGTATGTAGACCAACAGATAGAGAAGAAACTGTGAGTACAATTTGTTTCCATCATCTACAGTATACAAAATCTTCTATTTAATAGGCCTACCGTATAATATATAGGTACCTAATAATTACAAACTATGTAGTGGACCATATATTGATGGTCTGATTGATCTCTCAATTACAGATTACTCATTACTACTGTAATGACACATCTCCTTTAACGAGGTAGAGATGTGGAAAAAAGGTCATGTTAGGTGTACAAAACTGGGAATGATATTAAATAGGCCTACTTCTTGAAAAACATAATCGATGTCAAGAATTAGCAGAATTTTAAGCCTATGTAATTTAAACTTATTACCAGACTTTCTAACCTACTTAGCGTACATATGGCTTATCAACGATTAATTGGAGAATATAAGATATATGCCAAATCTTGCGTTAAAACATAAAAATTTTGTCTCAAATTATAGATCACAATAATTCATCATATTCATAATTTCTTACGGAACCAATATTGACCGAGTCGGAGTCATTATGGATCACAATGTTTCCTATGGTTTGAAATCAGGAGTTAATAATTCTTCAACCACCATATTCACCGAGAGTTTTTATAGAATCACAAATGTTCCCTACAATAAATTTTGAAATCAAATTCATGATTCTCAAAGCCAATATTGACCGGAGCTGCATAGACTTGCGTCAAGAAGTATATCAGGTATCGAAGACTAGCGTCAAAAGTTTGCATGCCCCTCCTGGACAGATGAGTTCTATTGATGGCGGACTGTGGCTTCGAGCAACAGCCAGTTGCCTGACCTGGTTGCCGAGCTGCAATAGCCAAAACGTAATTTCGCGCTATTTCTAAAAAAAAACGCAATTGTCGGCAGCGAAGTCACCTCCCAAACAGTTGGTCGTTTTGGACTAAACAGCGAGTTGTCGAAATAGTGAGCTGCCCCCGTCCCCTACTTTTATCTTCTCGATATCATTTACAAACTCTTCTTTTACTTTCTACTCCTATGCTTTTCTGGATAATATTATTTTGAAGAGTTGAAAATTACAGATCTTCTTTTAATATCATTTATTAATAGACAAACTTGCTTATCTACATAGCATTAATGTGTGCAAATGTGATTAGCTAGATAAGTATTGACAGCTTACATATTATATATTTTCTCAAGAAAATTGTTTTTCAAAATAATTTGAAATTAACGACCCTCCTTTCACACAGACTTTGTATCTAGGTGAGGAGTATCATTCTTTTGGAAGTATTATATGTATATATTTCAAGTGCCCTGTAACATATTTTTTGAGAGATAAACATTTTCATTTCATTTCATTTCATTTTGAGTGCTGCATGGTCAGTCCTCAAGAGAAAGTGCCTCCCACATAGAGATATTTATGGAAGTGCTCCACAGACTTGACTACTGCCAACAGAAGTTCTCTCAAGTAACACAGTAGTTGCATTCTGGTTTTGACAAGACCCTTGCTGAAATGTCCAATGACCCTCTCTTTCCCTCCTGTTTCTGAAAAAAGTATCCCTCCAATGGCTGCATTGCTAACATCTATGTCCAGGATAAACCTTCCTTCCATTTTGTGGATAACCCAGAATGGGAGCATTGATTAATGCTTGTCTCCGAGACAATCAAATGCTTCCTGGCAGTTCTCATCCCAGATGAAATTGCTTTTATCTCTGTGAGCTTGGTGAGGAGCTTTGCAATGTGTGAGAATCCTTCCACAAACACATGCGCCAATAGTAGGTACAGGAGGCCAAGAAAACTCACAGACCTGATGCTTGTCTAGAGGAACTGGCCATTTGGTGATAGCTTCTATTTTCTCTGGGTCTGGGGCAACTCTTGTATCCAATACCACATGTCCAAGAATAGTTGACTTGTTTCAGGAATAGATGGCACTTCTTAGGGTTTAGCTTCAAATTTGCCTCCCCATCAAGCTCTCTGGGAAATACTTGCTCTAGATTATGAAGGTGACTCAAAATACTTTCCAAGTACAATTATATCATCTAAGCAGACTAAGCAAGTCTCCCAAGACAGGAATCCTCTCAACACGTTCTCCATGAGCCGTTCCAAATGTTGCTGGTGCATTGTACACCACAGCTAAATGGCATCACCTTGAACTGCCAGGAGCCTACTTCTCAAATAGAGAATGCAGTCTTCTCCTTATCCTCTGGCTTCAGTCCCACCTGCCAATATCCACTCTTAAAGGTCCAGTGTTGAGAATAAGCACTTGCATCCTTCAGGCTGTCATCAATGTGTTGTCATCAATTCTAGGTAAGTGGATAGCTGTCCTTCATTGTAGTGACATTGTTCAAAGAGTCATTTGTCCACACAAAACCTTGATGATCCATCCTTTTCTTGACTAGCACCCACTGGAGAAATCCCTGGACTGCTTGATGGCTCCTATAATCCCCACCAGCCTCCATTTCTTTGATGACCTTCCTGAGCTTCTTCCACTCTTGGCTAGTAGGCAATCTCCTTGGGTTCTGTTGTATGGGTTGAGCATCACCTGTGTCTATGCCATGCTGTACAATATTTGTCTGTCCCTTCTGTCCAATTCCAGTCTCAAATATGTCCTGGTACCTGATGAGGAAGTCCTTGACTTTGCCAGTTTGTTCATCAGTGAGTTTCTGACACGTTGAAGTGAGAAAGTCCTGAAGTTCAACTGGGAGTTTCCTCTTTACAGGATGTGAGCTTTGAACTTGTCTCACAACCAATGACACTGGTGAGCAGTATCCTAATGTATTTCCACCTTCAAGAGTAACATCATAGTCATTCAAGTTCATTAGATGTACTGGAAACTTGCTACCTGTTTGGAATAGTGTTCTTGCCACTAGCACTTCCCAATGTAAGCTGCCTCCCTGCATTGCTGGCTCTAGTAGCACACTCTGACCAGCTCCAATGCTGCCTTCCATGGTGCCCCATGTCACAAGTTGTCTCCTGGCTGGAATAGTAATGGTGGAGAGCAGTTGTATTTGAGCATTGTCTGTATCCCCAGATTGCAAGATCACTTCTTCTTCACCTATTATCACTTTCTTCTTCCTCATGTCTAGTTGAAGTCCAAATTTCTTGAAGAAGTCTATTCCCAATATTACATCTTCCTGAATGTCTGCAACTAACACCTGATGTCTAAAGGTACTGCCACCAATGAAGAGGGTAACAGCTGTCTCCCCAAATACTCTGGCAAAATCTCCTGTAGCTGTGCAAAGTATCCATTTTGTAGGTTTTATCTTGTCCTTGTTTTTCACTATCCGTCCATTAAGTATTGTTATGGTTGCTCCTGTGTCCAAAAGTAGCTGTTTCTGTTGTCCATTCACTTTGTCAGTTATGTACAAACTGTTTTTATCACCAGTAAGTGATGCCACATTTCCTGTCCTAGTAGGGGCCTTATGTATTTGGGTTGATGGCTGCCCCTCCCCATCAACCCTCTTTAGTTTACCGGCTCCTTCTTGTCCTCCTGCTTCACACCTGCTTTGCACTTACTTCTAATGTGTCCCAACTTCCCACAGGCATAACAATGGATTTCCTTCCTCCTAGACTTCAATCTTTCTAGGACTTGCTCAACAATTTTCTCAATCTGGCTTCCTTCCAGAATCTTCAGCCTCTAAAGCTTGCACTTTGGAGTGGCCCTTTATGACTGCACAACCTAGCAGCCTCAAACTCCAAAGCCTGGTACCAAGGCATCAATGAGCGTCCCTTGGTCTAGCCTAGCTTGATGAATTGCTGTGAGTTTCTGGGTCCCTGAAACCACTAAAGAAACTTTCCTATCCCACCTGCAAAGCTCTCAAAGAAAGTACTTGTCATCAACAGAAGGGTAAGCAATCCTCACCAGGCCGGGTAATATTGGCTTCCAAACTCAGAAGTGATTCATTCTGTCTCTGCACTCACCTGCTGTTCAGCTGTGAGCAATGTAGCTGCTCCATGTGCTTTATTACCAAATCTCATCTCCAGTTGTCTCCAGATTTCACTGAAGTTACACCTCGCTCTGTTTGGTGGAATACTCTGCACAACTGCCAGGGGCCTTCACTTTGTAGATGTAGTAGTAGGATGGCTGCTTTTTTGCTGCTGATGACCACCCATGAATGCTTGCTGCTGTTTTGAATAGCATTCTGGAAGTCGTCCAGTGGTGTTTTGCCATCATAGGTTGGAAGTCCCTGTGTGCTGAAACAGTGGTGAGTATAAGTGTAGGCTTCTTGAAGATCTTCACACCCATCAGGGAAGGTAGTCTCACTCCAGGGCTCCACTGAATTGGATCTTTGAGAACAGCTCAGTGAGACTACCTGGTTGATTGAAGCACCAGTTCCAGACTCTAGCAATCTCCACAGCCTTCAAATTGTCCTTCCACTTTATCAATTTCCAACATTTACAGCTTCTTGTAATGAATTGATATGTTCCCTGGCTATGTTGATCTCCAATGATGTTGTGATATCATCCTTCAGTGAAGACATTTCCTCTTTTCAGTGCTGTCGTGTTTTCTGAGAATGTTGTTCTGTAGTGCTTTAGTCTTCTTTTTTGTAATGTTGTCTTTCAGTGATGAAAATCGTTGATCCATGTCATTCTCGAATAAAAAGGTAGCAGGATCCTTCCCTTCCTCCACTAATGCACCACAAAGCCGCTCCAGTAGACTTCTTCCCTGAGGTATCAATATCTCGTTCTTCTAATTCCCGCCTCAAGTCTGCCACTTTCAGTTCATACACAGTTATTTTCCAGCCATTTCAAAGAATAAACTTTCACTTTTAAGGTCCCACTTCTGATACCAATTGTTACGGGTTTGCTATCCTAAAATAACTAGGCTGGTACCCACATAGCACATGAACATATCAGATATGTATTAGATAAGTTCCATTGATACATACAGTATGTATCAGATATGTAGAATTTACATATCCTAGTATGTATCTGATATGTATCTGATGCTTGTGATGAAAAATGTCCGCTTTTGAGATACATATTATTTAGGTATTGATTATACATATCCAATAAGTATCATCCTCCATGTCTTGGATACCTATATATCTAATATGTAACTAACAAAAAAGAATTGCCAAAATGCTTTGTTGATCAATGATATAGATATTATCAAAATGATGATATTTGATATTTGTAATTGTTGAAATAAAATCATAATAATCCAGTTATGTTAATCCCATTTGGGAAAGACATAAAAAGATCATAAAGGAAACTTAACCTCAAAATACTGAATGCAATCAATAGCCTACTTAGCATTGGATCAGATTCAAATCAATTCATAAATGAAACACACAGATTTATATAATAAGTAATATATTATAATATCACATTCAAATAAACAATTTTCATCCTTTTAAAGTACTATTCTGGTTTTGTCTCCACAATCATATCAGCTTACATTTCACTCACTTCTCACAACAGAAAATTTCAGTTCAGAAAAGAGCACACGAGCAGAGACACGAGTTACTAATGCATTGTGGGTAGGTTTAGCGAGATATGTATCTGATATGCTTAACGGAAAGTATTGGGAGATACGTGTATCAATTCTTGCACTTAAATAATAAGTATCAGATACGTTTGAATTTATATTTTGTAATACAAACTTTAAGGGTTACATTGATATGTACTTAATATGCTTTATAAATTACTTTAATTGATATGTGAGTAAATACTTTAATTAAGCACTATTTCTTTATTATTATTCACACAATCTAAAAACTCCTTATCTCAATAATATTAATAACAGAAAAACTAACACGGTCAACTATCAATTACAACAAGAAATACTCTAAATTCAGCAAAGCTATCACTGTTCACACACACTAAACTGAATCACTTATTATACAGTTTTATCAGAATGCCGATTTACAATTACTGTCCACTATATACTCTCTTAATTCGCGCTATACACTCACAGCCATTTCCAATAACGCACTGTCACTTTGGAGTACTACTGTCACGATCTGTCACATTCGCCGGTTGAAACCTTGAACTGAACTCAAAAGAACGAT